>JASDFA010000001.1:14275000-14875000 GCA_035772735.1 Datura wrightii
TAGAGACTTGAATTGGAAAATAAAAATTAAAAAGATAAGCACATATTCAAAAAACATTCCTAAAAAATATGGTTATCGTCGGTTGTTAAGTGCTTTGAAATTAAAAGTTAACGGCTGATTTGGTCGTTAGAGGTTCTTTAGCGGCCACATAAATTTCTCCCGCTATATTCCTTTTTAGAGCCCAAAATCCTTAAATGGCAATAACAAATTCGGTCATTATAAGTTACCATGGTTGATTTTGACAGTTCAACATTAACCAGTCAACATCATTAGTGAATCTACAAATTTACATTATCTATTTATTATGTTTGGGTTATAGGACCTTGAACTGGAAAATAAGAATTAAAAAGATAAACACATATTCAAAAAACATTCCTAAAAAATTTGGTCATCGTCGATCGTTAAAAGCTTCGAAATTAAAAGTTAATAATCGGATTTGGTTGTTAGAGATTTCCTAGAACGCAATAAATTTCGACCGCTATGTTACTTTTTAATAATCAAATTTCCCATGGTTGATTATCATTCCAATCGTTGATTATCAAATTTCCCATGGGTGATTATCATTCTTCTTTAACGGCAACTGTGTAGCAACAATTATTATGGCTGCTAAATCCAATCCGAAAATGGCAAATTATTCCCTTCAAAATGTACATTTTTGTGGCCGGTAAATTTAATTAAACTGCCACTAAAAGTGACAATTTGTAACGATAATTATTTGTGGCAATTGTAATGGCTACGATAAAATGTCCTAAAAAACATAATATATCTATTTATGTCTCACAAATAAAGAAAGTACTAATCCAAAACATTAATGTAACCTCAACTAAAAACACATATATTGTTTTAACTAAATGACTAATATCATTATATAATAAATAATATTGAAAACCACAAATGATAGTTTTCAAATAATTTTCACAACTCTTTCAGGTCATATCATCTTTCAAATATTAATATCTTTCAAATGCTAAATTTTCAAACAACAGATGATATGACCTGAAATAATAAAATAATTTTGTCAATGAATAAAATATAATGTAAAAATACACGCATGTTAATTTCTAAATAATTATACAAATCTGAATTCTTCCAATATGCCCATCAAAATGAGCTTATAAAAACTAATATTTTTTAGCATCATGTAGGAAATCACATCGAAGGTAGATGGACGTAATATGTGCTTAAACAAGCTAGACTGAATAGAAAATCATGCATCAATTCTTTTACAAAATTACTTTATATTTTAGAGCAATTTTTCTGTGGAATATATACAATTATAATATTTTTTTGAAGACCATTATTTCCCCTTTTAAGGGAGAAAAATAAT
Organism: Datura wrightii; assembly: GCA_035772735.1. NCBI lineage: Eukaryota > Viridiplantae > Streptophyta > Magnoliopsida > Solanales > Solanaceae > Datura > Datura wrightii. The sequence continues at coordinate 14,276,328 of JASDFA010000001.1, forward strand.
TCATACAACAATTTATTATGTCATGTTAGTTTTTAGCAGATGAAATATTCACTACGAATTTGTTGACAATTTTTTTTATTATTTAAATAACGTTTTTCGTACAAATTCCAAATATAATTTGATTGCGAAGTGATGAGTATAAATAATTCAGCCAATAACATCAGCAACACGTGAAAACTAATGCTTTGTATTACATACTTTTGTTGGTACTGACACCATGAACATGCGGAAGAGAGGTTCATTTACTTGTGGTGTTAAAAGGTCATAGAAACTCCAAGCACTGAAATTAGAGTAGTTGTGTCATCTCCGCCAATCAGCAATCTACAAAAAGATAACAACAAAGTTATCAAATAGGACAAATCTGTTTTCTGGTGACCTTCTGTGCTATTAGGAAGTAACAACTAATAATAACAAACATTTGTGTTACTATTTGAGAAATCATGAAGCCAGTAAAAAAATTTCAGATCATATATATATATATATAATGGTGTTTTTGGTAAGAACGCAATAACTAACCATGCCTAGTATGCGTAACCACACGATGCATGGGCAATATTTAAGAAAGATAATCATAAAATTTATTTATCCGTGAAAAATAGTACACAATACTCTTCTTTCAATTAGTTTTATCTTATCATGCAATAAGTTAATTTATATACCACGGATTGTAAGATATAAATTTAAAAGAATCAATAATTATCTATTTATATATATAGCGGACTATCAAAACTTTCTTTCTAATTATGAAAGAAACCATAAGAATGTGAAAAGGATTTCATTTGTTGTAAATAACTTATATAAGCATAAAGTAGGTAAATGCTTCTAGTCCTTAAATGGCAGATCTCATATTACCTTCAAAGAAGTGTCTTTATACATACATGCTTTTTAAAGTTAATTAAGAAATGTAAGAAACTGTTTTTTTATTTGAAAGAAAACTGGAGCTAGAGAGCAATTTTATATATTGTGAATGAATCCAAGTAATATTAAGATGCTACTTTGTGTTATATGCTTCTATCTTTTTGAAAAATCAACAAGCTTCAGAGTTTGTTGACTCCGATCTGGGCACAAGCAGCCATAAGAAAAACACAACAAAGAGATACTAGCACTAACTTCACTCAAATGTCATCATCCTAAAGTACAACAACTACAGATTATTTGCTAAAACAGAACAGAAGGGACCTTGATCCTCTTTCTTTCTAGTAAAAGAAAACAATGAGAGAGAGAGAGAGAAAATCAGGTGCCCATCATAGAATCTTGATGCTATTGACCAAAGAAAGCAAGATAAAGCCTTTCAAGATCCCTATTATTGTAAGAAAACATGTGGTTTGCCACTCTTGACAGTTCCAGGGAAATGAAAATTCAAAACACATATTTGTTTCTAATATGCTGAGACAAAAATAACTTCCAGCCAGGTCATGCTAAGCAAACTCTTGGTAAATAATCACCAAATTTGTTGATGATCTTGGGCTGTCTAACAATTTCTTAGCCAACTGTGATAAATGCTTGGACGTACAGTTCTCTGAACAAGTGCAGCATTTTCTTGTCTTTGCTACAATAACAAGCTTCTGCAAAGCCACCGTATTCCTTAGTAGAAATTTTGAAATTTCAAAAAGCTTACAGAGCCCCTCTTCAGACCATTCCTTCAAACATCCTGTTTCATAGCCGACAATTTTGACGTTCTTGAGATTGGGAAACACAGTGTTTGGAGTCCAATTACTTGGCAAATTGATGTTATCTACTTCGGCGAAATAGCTTTGCATAAGCAGGCAGGGGGTATCACGACACTGGAACAAAGAATAAAATCAGGATCAAGAGGCCTATCAGAAGTATTCTACAGAAGGCAAACTAAATGATCTCAAAGTAGAATAATTCTCAAAACCCATAAACCTGAACAGTCCTATCAGAAATAAACCAAGCAAAAAGAGATCTACTGGAAAGAAAGCAACTATTCTGACCCTTTATTTTTAGTTCTACAAAGACATCATATTCTTAATGATATTATATTTTCATTCTCCTTAAGAAACTCCTTTGAAGAAAGGGTTTTTTTTCGAAAAGAAGATAATCGAGATAAATTATGACCTCAGCTTTGATGTCTATGTTGAATGACTCCAAAAGAGGCGAGGTTTGCAAAAGACTGGCTATCCCATACAGATTATACTCCAATACCTGCAACTTTAGATTTAGACATTTGCATCTTAATTCTGGAAGCATTACTCCTTCGAGTTGCAACATGAACACGGCCTGGTGAAATAATCCCAAAGAAATTAGTAAATAATGGAGAAAGAAAAAGTAATGCACAACTAAAGGATAGTGCTATGACAAATCTAACCATCTAAACACATCAAGGAAGAACAGTGTGCAAAAATGTAGTTTCTAAAATAGTCTATTGCCAGTAAACAAAGTATATATATAGGAAGATGATAAAAAGTAACAAAAGATGAAGACAAGATCCTTCTGTATACATTATTAATTTCATTCCGCTGAAACTCTCATGTTTACAAAAGTTTAAAATTGTATGGTATTATGCTAAAAATCAAATAGAGTATAAGGTCTTTGACATAGAAACAAACCTCTGCAAACCAACTTCCAATTATTAGCTCAGTCACATGACTCAATTTTTCAAGATAGTCCAGAACAAGGTTTCTGATATCTTGATGATGATTACGACAACTGTCTTCCTCAATATCTTCCTCCCAGCCGTCAGTGATACAACTAATGTTAAAAGTAAGGCTGGCAGTAACTAAAGAGGAGACATTACTAGCCTACACTTGACATCAAAAAGTTCTCCTGAAATATCCAAATGCTGAAGATATGGGGCAAAAAATTCCAAAATATCATATCCTCCAAATAGAGGCTGCGAAGGGCTTATCAATGTTAGTCTCTTTAGATTTGAAAAAGTAATTTCTAGATGACGACAAACCTCACAAAATGACAGCTCCATAGTTTCCAAAGCAGGACAACTTGACAGTAGCATCACAATATCGTCATCGTCTAACTCTGTTGAGTACAAAGTTAGGCTCTTTAGAGAGTTCCAAGCTATGACCAATTCTTCATCAAACACCCAATGGCTCAAATGCAACGTAATCAATGAGGAACAAGTGTACATAGATAGAGGCAATTCAATAGAGGGATAGTCAGCACATGGATAGGAATGTAACACAACATCTTCCACTTTGTTTTCCACAGCAAAACTGAGCCATTGGCTGATTTTCGATTCAAGTTCCCATTCAGTGTGATAAAAATCGAGTTGAAATTTTTTGATTTTGGAACAACTTGAATGAGTTAAATTGTGATCCACAAAGGATACGAAGTTTTCAACTTTGTTGTAATTTCTTTCAATGAAAAGGAAAATATCAATACAAGTCCAGAGATAACGCCACCTCTTTGATAGAACACATGATGTGACGGCATCTTCCGCCGGCAAAAGAGAGAGAATTTGTACTAAAAGTGCGTCCGACAACTGACTGATTCTGTCGTCGTCATCTACAACTTTTTCGTTTTGCTTCTTCCCATTTTTCAACTCACTGGAAGCCATGATTTTGGAATAAAATGACTGATTGATAGTGCCTCTTTGTTCTGGTCTCTTTGATGTTAAAATGCTTTAACAGTTCGTATTAACAAGTGGAGTATTAACTTGGGTTTATGTTCTCTATTTATATATATAGAGAGAGAGAGAGGGGGGGGGGGGTATTTAACCTGTTAAGTTACCCAACTAGGATTTGACAGTTCAGCATTAACCGGTCAACATCATTAGCGAATCTACAATTTTTTCCTTAAAGAATGAGAAAGAAAAAGGAAGTTATTAAAGAGTTTTTACATTGCTAATGTATTTTAACGTACACTAATAGGCTATTAATATCTTTTTAGGTAATAATATTAAATTTGTTAGGAATGCTGATGAGATATATGGTGTTGTAGATTAACTTAATCTGATGAGATAAAATAATTTATACATAATAGTTTAAGTTTTAGTGAATAGAATTATTTCATATTTTTCTTAATACACTATACCAAGTATTCGTAAGAAAATATTTAAAATAAAATAGGTAATATTTAATAAATAACTGAATGTGTATGTAAATTAATCTACCGTTTGTGTTTAAATTCAAAAATTATATCATTCTTTTTATGCATAAAACTCGAGTTATCATTGATATCAGTAGATTATAAGTTAAATAATCCACTGTTTGATTTAAAGCAAGAAAAATGGATCTCTTTTTGTGTGTATTGGGTATTACAAAATTATTAGTAGTAATTTTTTCTTATACACTCGTTCATTTTTTGTTTACAATCTTTACTCTAATAATAGGAGGAATATTAATTTGTCTCTCTTTGGTATTTTTCCAACCAACATATAGTGGAATTACACCAAGGATGAAAAGGCTGTTATTTGATTAATTTTCATAAATTGAAACATACAATAAAGGTATCAAAATTAATCAAATCATGAAAGGTTGTTGCTTGATTATTTCTTAACAATTGAAAAATATAGTAAAATTATTATTTATTAACATTTTATGAATCAAAGGAATCTCAAGATTTTTTCGTAATGAAAACATACCATAATGCGAAAAAGGAAAAGAGACATACCGTATTGATATTAAAATCTAATAAATCGAATATTTGTTATTTGATAATTTCGACATTTTAGACGTGTCAAAAAATTATAAAAATATTTGAAACGTGTAAGTTAGGAATCAAAGTTTTGATAAATTGTGACATTGTTTTTATTATTTAGACTACTAGTGAACTCGTCCAGCTTCCCACAATTTTTAAGAATCTCATCTTATGTTAAAAAAGAAAATTCAAGATATTTAAATTATTTTAAATATGTAAATTCATATAGATTAGACTTCGAGTCTTAATGTATTTTATTATTAACACTTTATTTCTTTATTTTTGGAGTTAATAATATCATACTTTATATATGAAAATTTTGAATTCTCTTGACAATTAAGCTTGCTAGCATCGAAGGTGGAGAATAATATTTTTCTCTTTTTCTAACTTGATTAATTCAAGATATTGTTTTGTTATTACTTTGTTAATTAATAACGTATAATGAAATCTCTATTTTTTGATATAATAATCATATTCACTAAAAATAAATGAATATAGATAAATGAAGTAAGAGAATCTAGAAAGAGCCAAAAAGGATTTATAAAGTTCAAAAGGGTGAAATGAAATTGGGAAACAAAATGCAAGAGGAAAAAACTTAAGAACATTAATTAAGAATCCTCTTAAATCGAGAGTGGATTCTGGGAGTGTGAATGTAATTAACTACCTTCACATACAGTTAGAAATAAAAAAATAGATTAAGCAATTAATTTTTTTTTAAAAAATAAATACAAAAATAATTATCCAACTAAATAAAATTTAGTAGAAAATAAAGGTATAAGGAATTCTTACCATGCATAAAGATGCTTGTCATGTTATATGGATAAAAAAATTAAGATATGAAAACTCATTCAATTAAGATTAAATATATAGAGTAGTCATTCAAGGTGGAGTTATTAAAAAAATTAATAATAATCTTGTGGGTTTTCTAAATGGAATTAGAGATGGGGAAAAAGAAGAGTAAAGGAGGGTGTTGTAATTAGAAAATTATAATTAAAGTGACTTTTAAACTTTTTAATATGACGCATAAATAGGAAAAAGTAATGAAAATATCATAAATTTGAGAAAAAAGATAAATGTAAATGTTGGAAAAAGAGAGGTGTCATATTATTATGTTATTTTATTACATAATAAATAATCACTAAATTAATAACAATAATTTTTGGGCTTTTTAAACTAAAAAAGAGATGAATAATTAAGAGAATGTGATTAAAAAATAAGGCTTAGGTTTTCTAATAAATCATAGAAATAAGAAAAATTACGAAGAATATCAAAAATTTGAGAAAAAAGCTAAATGTCATTTTTGGCTTTAGAGGCGTGCCACATCTGTTACACTTCGTAAGTTTCTATCGTTTAACCAATGCGTGCGTACGTATGTTGAGAGTTTTGGAGTACGACGCATGTGAGGAAGGGCCCGGGGAATGAACATACAAGCACGGTATCGAGCTAGCAGGTGGAAAAAGGCCGGAGGTAGGCCGCACGGGATACCACATCACGGACTTCCCTCCCCCGAGTTGAGCGGCGCGTCGCGCCCGTAAAGCGGCGCGATGGGGGGAGCGCCACGGACCCTGCCCAACTGTCTCAAGTATATATAAGTTTAAGTGTGGATTGTCATATCAATTTAAAAACATTCCATTAGCAGAGAGCGGGTAAGATGAAGAATCCATGAGGGTTTTCACTTTTAGAAGCCGATTTACACCGTCAAATCATCTCCAAACGTCAATTCTTCCCGGGAGATGATTCCTAGACCTGCGAAGAATGTCCCTTCGGAGTTATTTCTTGAAAAATCACTCGAAGTACTAGAATCCTGTGGAGTAAAAGTTATCAGAATCACTTCTAATCGAGTCCTAAGCGGCTACAAGTGATAGGTAAACATTTCTACCTTCTAAACTTTCGGACGAATTGGATGAAGTTTGATTTGTAGTTAATTTTTTGAAAGATATTGTTATTAGTCGTTCTTATTATTGAAAATAGCCTTATTCTCTCAGGGTAAAAGCTATAATTTGGTGGAATCACCATCTTCAGGATGGAACTATTTGGGTGAACGGAAATCGGCATTCGAGGTATGTTAAGGCTAACCTCTACAACAAGTTATTCTCGTCATATAATTGATACAACCTATACCATCGTAAGTAAATTGAGCATATGTATATTGTGATTAGCTGCTAACAATAGATGATGAGTATATATGATGTGGTTAGCTGCTGCAAGATGAAGTTAGATTACATCATAGTATCCTTTTTCCAGAAGAGTACATTAGGTGTGACTAATGCTAGGAGCGTCATAGAGGCCCCCTTGTACTTTTGTTCACAATATTAGTGAGATTCTGATGTTTTTTTGTTGTACCAAGGCTTGAGAAGCTTGTGGTTAGCTGGTGGGCCTAATTTGGTAAGTTGGACAGCATAGGGCGTTGCTGGGGAATACAACCTTTAGTTGACACCTATAATGACAGTAAAAGCTCGCCCAGAGGTCGTTGGCATACCTTGATGCCTCCAGGTCTAGGATCTTGATAGGGCAATTGTATCTTTGAGTTGATGGCACCAAGGTTGCCCAATGAACTGAGCGACAACTTGCCATATGATTGGCTATTGTCAGTAACCATTAGTCTCAGTCGACTTATTGCTTGTTGTAAAGGTCGCTCAGGGAACCACCCCAGATGTTAGAAATCTGATAGACTAGGTGACGTCCTAAGGGGAAAACCGTGTCAGGGATTAGATGTGGGGCCAATTCCCCATGCTACTTTTATAGATGCCGAGGTACATGTTGCCGTGAAGAGCTAGGTCCAGATATACCTGCCAGAGGGGCCACTGGACAGACCAAGTTAACATCTAAGGGGACTAGAACCATAGTATCACAGTGTTACCTTCAGGTTAAGAGTTATAGTAAGCTGCCTGGGGGAATTTAAGGTTGACTGCTTAGGAGCATGTCTGATTAGTAGTATCACTACAGTTGTTCTAAGCAAATGAACTAAATAGTAGGTCGCCTACGACCTTACTGTTCAATTATGATCTATCATTATCCCAGCATGATAGACTATCGCTTAGGTCACCTAGACCTCGTCCTTTTTTTTGTCTAAGTCGAAAGAGGTTGTAGTCACTACCAGGACCCTCTGGTCAGGTGTAGGCATACGGGGTGTGCCTGTTGATAGCTATATAGACTATTCTAGAAGTGAGTAGTGGTCGCGTTAGGCCGAAGGGGCCAGATACGCCTTTTGAGTGATTAGATTTGTAGATTGTAGCGTAGTATCCCTAGTCGAGGTAGATCGTGTTTCGTACTGCCTCTCGCCATTAATAGCTAAGAGGATGCTAGTTGTACGAATTGCTTACGCAGCTATAAATTGTTTATAGAGCTACGATGCTGCTAATACTTACGAAGCTATGATGCTGTATTACTTATGGAGCTACTGAATAGCTTGCGGAGCTATATATTGTATATAAGGACTAAAGCAGAGCCTACAGAGCCATATTGAAGTCTATCCAGTTAAGGAATTCTTCTACACCGTAGCGGCATTATAGACCCTCCGTAGAGCCTCGTGTGCTCGGGGTGCAGTCACAGGGGAGAAAAAGCCCGAACTTAGTTACAGGAGCCCAGAAGGTTCTGGTATAGTCTCAAGAGACCAGGTATGTTCAATTATAGTTACTTGTAGGGTCTCATGGGTACCAACAGGGGTATATAGACTGATTGGTGCCTATCGGGGCTTATGGGGGCCTAAGTAGATTATCTCTGTGATGATTGTACCTGCCAGGCTTATGGGGGTCAGGTTAGGTTCTTATGTGTATACTTGCTTTCTAATGTAGCGTATGAATGTATAGTCATGCAATTTTTGCTCTTATTCGTATAGTGGTTTACTAGATGCAGGTTATGGGTAATAAAGCTTACAGGTTAACTCCTGCCCTTGTTTCTGATTACTTTCAGATCTTTATCTGCTTCTATTCAGCTTTTATTACTGCCTTTCATATTTGATATATATTGTACTGATGCCCACCCATGGGGCGCTGCATACTTTCTTGCAGGTTTAGACAGATAGGTTTCGGGACCTCCTAGCAGTTATTCAGAGTCAGCAGATTGGCTAGCTCCTTTCATTCGGAGTTGTTAGGTTGTATAGGTTTACCTGTCTTTTATTGTAAAGTATTTGGGTAGGCCGAGGCTTCATCCCGATGAATATTCTCACTCTAAGAGGCTTGCAGACACCAGTTATCAATTAGTTATTCGTATTGTCCATGTGGGGCCTATATTTGTTATGTTTTATATGTTAGCTGTGTGGGGCCTAGTGTAACTTTCAGTTAGCAGCCTTGTCAGTATAGTTGATAAATAACTGCCTGCTTTTTCTTCTGTTATGTCTTAGACAGCCTGGTGGTCTTGTCGGCCCACATAGGACCCCTTTATTATCTTGTTTGCTGGGTTAGCTGTTTTCTTCTACAGGTGTGCTATGTGGCCTTGTCGTCCCGAGGTTGTGTTTACAGTCGAGATATAGCTAGTTGTTTTCTTGATTCTGTATTGCTGGCAGGCACCAGAGGTGTGTATGCCTAGCTAGGTCAGCCCAGGTCCCAATGTGGCATTAGGTGCTAGTCATGCCTCCCAAGATGAGGCGTGACAACATCGCTTCTTCTAAGCCTAACTTTAATATATACATCTAGATTAGTGATTTTTATTATTATGAGTAAAATAAGTATATAGATCTTGGTACCTAAATTTATTTTTTATTTTTTATTCTACCGAAGAAAATAAGAATTGTAGATATAAGGGTATAAGGTAGAACTTACATGGGCGTAAATTTGATGCATTTATGTATTTGATTGGAAAAAAGAATAAATACAGAGAAGAGGAAAATAAAAAAAAAAATACATATTTTACTTATTTGTTAGCCTCAACTCTTAAGACTTCTTTGAGTGCATCTATGTGGAATAAAAAAAATAAAAGTCCAAACAATTAACACTCATGAGAAGAAGTTGAGAAGATCAAATTTTCAAAAATTGACCACCCAAAAAATTTTAAAATTGTATACTAGTACTAACTCATAAGAGTGATAATTACCTCCCAATTAACAAAATTAATAAATAAAAAAATACAATTATGGAGATTTAGAGTGACACCAAGGCAATAAAAATGTTACTGCAAAATGAGTATTTCGTATAAATATTGTTATTCTTATATTTAAGTGATTCTTATCTTAAACAACTTTATTCGGGTTTGGATATTTAATTTATTAAAAATTATAGAATAATTTATTTTTTATTTCCGTGCTCTCAATCTTAAAATGTGTTGTTTCTCCGCTTCACTTTCTTGACCCAGCATATCTACTTATCAACACTTGCAAAAAAAGTTAAAAGATATTACTCTTACAGTTAAGTGATTCTTATCTTAAACAACCTCATTCAGGTCTGGATATTCAATTTTATCAAATATTGTAGAATAATTTATTATTCATTTCCTTGCTCTCAATCCTAAAATCTGTTGTTTCTCCGCTCCACTTTCTTAACCCAGCATATCTAGTTATCTACACCTGCAAAAAAAATTATAAGGTATTACTCTTAACTCTTTTGAATTATGATTTTAGTTACTTCATCTAAATTCAGAATTCAATTATATCAAATATTTTCACTTTCCTATTTTTCCCTCCATTCTCCAAATCCTAAAGATTACAAAAGTATGTATAAGAATAAGTAAGAGTACAATTGAATATCTCATATTTTCCTTGCTTAGTAAAAGTATGCAACCAATGAATATAATTACTATTATTATCAAACATACAAAATAATAATAATAATAATAATAATAATTTAAGAGAGCTAGAGAAGAATTACTTATAACTTCTTATTATCAATTTATTTGCCTTCTTTATTTCTTTCCGATCCATGCATATAAGTTATAATTAAATCAAATAAATATTAAAAACTCAAAAGAAGATTATGATGATTGAGAAGAGAAATCAAAAAATACTTTAAAGTTGATATTGTCTTCTCATCTCTCGCAATACTCTATAATAGTAAAGTCTAACTAAATTGTTATAATTCTTGCATCTTTCTTTCAGCTAAATCATCGCAAATCAGTGAATCACATTTACCACAAATTTGAGTGGGGCTTCATAAGGCCAGTACATATTTATAAGAATTTAAGTACAACGAGTTTCATGTTCATATTTCTGTCTTTGTAAATTCTCAATGCATTATATAGGTGAATTAATTGTTTCATAATAAAAATTGCAATAAGCGCATAATAATTGCTAAAAGAACATAATATATTTATTTAGATCTAACAAACAAAGGAAGTACTAATTCAAAAACATCAACTAAAACATATATTGTTTTAACTAAATGACTAATGTCATTATATAATAAATCATATTGAAAACCACAAATGATGATCTTCAAATAATTTTTCACAACTCTTCATCATATTGATATCTTCCGAATGCTAAATTTTCGAACAAAAAATGGTATGACCTGAAATAATAATATACATGCGTCAATAAATAAAATATAATATAAAAAATACATGGCAAGCTAACTTCTAAATAAATTTTTCCTTTTCTCAACATTGGCATACTTATCTTGGGTTATACAAATCTGAATTTTTCCAATATGCCCATCGAAATGAGCTGATAAACTAATACTTTTTTAGTATTATCACATAGGAATTCACATCGAAGGTAGATGGACGTAGTACCTGCTTAAACAACCTAGAGTGAATAAAAACTCATGCATCAATTCTTTTATAAAATCACTTTATATTTTAGGACGATTTTTCCATGAAATATATACAATTGTAATATTTTATGAACGCCATATGTCCCCCTTCTCATGGACAAAAATAATTCGTACAACAATTTACTATCGCGTGTTAGTTTTCAGCAGCTGAAATATTCATTACAAATTTGTCCATAATTTTCTTTATTAAATTTAATACACCATGCTTCAAAATAGACAGGAGAATACATATAATTGCGTACACATGATGTGGACTAACTGCAATAATTTAAGAAGAATGGCAGAAACATTTAGGAAACGATAAAAAGTTAAATTAATCCCATCTCTACAAGTTAATTAGTGTCCCAATTAGATGATGTTATGATGTTCATATCGTTAATGTAGTCCCTTAATTATGAGTGGACTATTACTGCTAAACATAGAATTAGAATGCGATCATTTTGGTATCGTCTTCATTTTGTTATTTTCCTTTTTGTAGTTATTTATATACTAGTTTCTGGACGTATATCCACATTAAATAATTAAATATAGAGTTGCGATAAGTATAAATTCAAAATGATTGAACTGACATTTTGGTTATCTTAGTTTGCTAATTATGCTTTGATAATGATGAAGTATAAAGCATGACAAGATCATTTAAATAAAATAAAAACAAAAAAATTTTCAACACTAACGCATAAAAGTGCAAGAATTACATAAAATACAAGTTACCATAATGGACATAAATATAAGCAATGAGCCAAGACTAAATTTAATCTGCAGATTTGAGGCTGCTTCTATCAAGTTTAGGGACATTTTATACAAACCCAAAATGCCAACAACAACAAAACAAGAAGGTAAATAAGAAAATATCTGAAAGATTATCAGAAAGAAGAAGAAAGAATGTAACAACTTCATATTACCTTTTAAAAGGTGTAGAGTATGATTACGATACAAAGCCATATATTTTTCATATTGAGTCTGCTTAATAGTACAGATCTTCACTAGATGATTATGTATAAATACTATTACATATATATATTACTATTTAATAAGATATTTTGTTATATTTTAATTTACTACGGAGGGGAAAATGGTAATCCAACTTTTAAGATAGGGTTTTTCACTTTTAATTAGTATAATAATAATAATAATAATAATAATAATAATAATAATAATAATAATAATTATTATTATTATTATTATTATTATTATTATTATTATTATTAATAATATTTATGTATTATTATTTATATATTTATATTTATTTCTTATCATTATTATTAAATATCATTATTTATTTATTTTAACTTTTCACTTTTTGGCTTCCCACTTGTATAGTAATAAATATATTAATATGATATGATATGATAAAATATTAATATTTAATTATATATTAATTAAATTTTAATTTAGTGAATGAGCAAAATGATAATTTGACTTTCAACTTAGGGGCTTCCCACGTATATAATAATATGATGATTGAAAGGTTTAAAAAAATTATGCAAAGAAAGTGTGAAATTTTGAAATATATTTTTGTGGCCACTAATGAAGTAGAAGAAGCCAGAATGGTTAAATTTGAAAACGGTGTTGTAGTTGAGGTAATCAACTGGAGATACTTCAAGCATTGAGTCGCTTTGTACTTGAAATTTGCAAAAAAATAGCGCAAATAGGAAATTAATTTAAATAGAAGTTTGTTCGATATCCTCCTTTCCAAAGTCAAATGAAAGGTGTTGCACCAAAGTCACAAAGTAGAGATTATATAGTATGAAAAAATTTCAATGATTTCCTCTCAAGATGACTCTTGGAATTGATAGCTAAGGAAGAAGCAAACGTTATTAGAAACACGTGTATTTTTACAACATAATATATATATATATTCCATGAAATTAGTCGAAAGTAAAATAATATATCTATGGAATTAATTGAACTAATATATGTGCAGTAATTAAACTCGCACTCTGTTGTTTGTGAATCAATTTTGTTGTATATGAAACATTTTGATTTTTCCTTGTGAGTAGCAGTAGCATGTAAAGTTGAAGCTAAACTGATAATAAGAATATCCATTTCCGATTTGACTACCAAATTCAACCTCAAGAACATTCAGGAGAAAGAAAGTTTGGTTTAGAAGGAGAAAGAGAGACTTGTACTTTTGAGATCTTTGATCATTCTTGTTATTAAAATGACTTCTAAATTAGACCTAAGAAAGGAGGGGGTGGGGGGTGGAGGGTGAATTGGGTCTACTGCAGTTTCTACCTAATTAAAATCTTAACTTAAATTTCCTTTCGACGACAGAAACAGACTTTAACCTTGTTCCTTTGGACAGTGACTTAAATAATAAAATGTGAAAAGTAAAATAAGAGACAAGAATTTTTACGTGGAAAACCATTCAGGCTTGAATGAGTGTAAAAACCATGACCTACTCCCTAGTAGGATTTCAATTTCAACTTCACTAAAACACCGAGCCAAATTTTGGATTACCTTCCACAATCCAAGGACCTACCCCTAAGCCCTTACAAAGTTCCTAACTTGTATAAACTATCCTTAGTTTAAAACAGAAAGAACTTTAGAACAAAACAACTACAAATACTTGAAATACAGAAATAAGACACTCTTTTCAAGTTCACAACTTCACTACAAGTTGACTCTAACACCTAGATTGCAAGAGACACGGAACAGAACTATGGAACTGTCTCTAGCACTAGTCAACTCTCTTCAAATTTGATTGTCATTGAAAGCTCAGATGCTTTGATATGCTGAAGATTATATGTGAGTGAGTGATTCATCTCTGGCATGAAATCTTCCTTTTATAGACTGCTAGAGTGAACATCTTCTACATCAAGTAGGACAAGGAGTCCTCTTCTTATCAGCTTTGATTTTTCGCTTCTGGTAGGACAAGGAGGCCTCATCTTATCCGAAGATCTTTAGATTTCTTTTTTGAATTCTACAGCCTTTTACACGATATCACCAAATATTTTCTTTCTTTATCAGAAAATATTTCTTTCCTTATCGACAGTAATTTCTTTCCTTGTAGAGTTCTTGTTGAATTCAACCTCTTTTTAGAGCTGAATCAACTCACTATATGGAATAATTAATATAAAGTTAATTAGCAGTAATTTCATCATGTCAGAGATTATTTTATTTTCTAGGAAACTATTTATTTTTATTCCTTAAAAATTGATTGAGCACATTTTATTTTTCATCATTAAAATCATTTCCAACAAATTCTCCCTTTTTGATGATGACAAACAAAATGTGCTTCCTTCCTTGTGACCAGACCTGACAGAACTAGCAAACTAACAAATAGGAAATTGATTTAAATAGAAGTTTGCTCGATATCGTCATTTTCAAAGTCAAATGAAAGGTGTTTCACCAAACTCACAAAGCAGTGATTATATAGTACGAAAAAATTTCAATGATTTCCTCTCAAGATGATCTTGGAATTGATAGCTAAGGGATAAGCAAACACTATTATAAACACGTCTATTTTTACGACATAATATATATATTCCATGAAATTAGTCGGAAGTAAAATAATATATCCATGGATAGTTGAACTAATATATGTGTAGCAATTAGACTCTCCCTCTGTTGTTTCTGAATCAATTTTGTTGCATATGAAAACCTTTGATATTTCCTTGTGAGTAGCAGTAGCATGTAAAGTTGAAGTTAAAGTGATAATAAGAATATCCATTTTCGATTTGACCTCAAGAACAATTTTGGAGAAAGAAAGTTTGGTAGAGAAGGAGAAAGAGAGACTTGGTACTTTTGAGATATTTGATTATTCTTCATGTGGTTGAGATTCATCAAGTCTTTCTCAATTTGCAGTCACCAAAGGTGAGAACTATCCAGGTATACAGGCTTTCAGATCTTCACGGGGGATTAACTCCTGTTGGTGGCAAGAAACGCAATGCTACTTTAAACATCTCTAGTTCTGATTCATTGTCCAATCACAAGGTTGCAGCAAGTAGCAAACGAGCATCAGCAACCAGCAGTAGAGGTAACAAGCCACCAGTCCCAGTTGCACCAAATAGAAATGAATCAGAAGGCTGCATTCTTACTGATGCAGAAAAATATGAGTTCACTGTTTATTCTATCGTGACAATGATTGTGCAAATACAGAAGAGTAAATGACAGAGGAAATTGATAGGTTATACCAAAAGATAGAGATGAAGATGTAGAAGAGTTGTCAGTTGTCGACATAGTTACTGCTTGTAAAAAGAACTACTTGTAGTTGCAGAATATATCAATGACATCTATGTTTACTACAACAAGTCTAAGAATTTTGGCTGCGTCCTTTCAAGCTTATTAGCTTGTACCGAAAATCCAGCACTTCTATTATCGACTATACTGCCAAGTGCCACCTATGAACCATGGCTCCAGGATGCCTAAAAAGCATACAAATGATGCAGCTATGTGTTTTATTTATTTATTTGATACATTGCTGGTATTTCTCACTATTAAGTTTTTAACATCTATTTTTTTCTTTTTTTTTTATGAGAATTAAATGCTACTTTATTGACCTACATGTCTTCCTAAATAGTGATGTTGCTAATCACCTCCGGGATACCTTTGGGGGTTGCCTGGGCATCAGAATCAATAGGAATTTCATTACCAGTCTGTTAGTGGATTGGTGGAACACTAAAGCCAACAACGCTGTCTACTAGACGATCATTCATATTACCCCAATGGTTATTTGTTGTGAAGTTTGAAAATACAGATGTGCCTGCAAATATGGAGATAAAAAAAATGTGGAAGAGGGTGATGGAAAATCATATATGGTGGAACATTAAATTGGTTCTCAGCATGACCTTCCCTAATTGCAACCTCGAAAACTCATGGAAGGAGATGTGCAACAAAGCTGAAAGACTAAAACCACTTACAAAGTGGAACATTACTTTGTGAGAAAAACCTCCAAAAAACTTTGTAAAGCTCAATAGTGATGGGAAATATACTCAAAATAGGGCAAGCATAGGGGGTAATTGTTGGAGATCACACGGGGAGATAAATCATGGCTTTTTCTGCTCTAGTAGCAACCTCATAGAGGCTCAGGCTGCCAGATTTGGTAGTGTTTGGTACTTGACTCATGGTTTCCATAATTGTATAATTGGAAATGGACTCCTTGACTATTGTGAATATGCTTAAGACAGGCTTTACTTCTAACTTAAAGCTCAGGCAAACCATTGAAGATATTCTCTCCGCCATGGAACAACTCAATTGCCAGGTCATATATTGCTACAGGGAAGCCAATCAAGTTGCCCATGGTCTGGCCAAAAATGCTACTGAGTTGGATGATGAATGTTTGTAGTCTCGCTGGAATGAAAATGTGGCAGTGCCAGCATGCAAAAGAGGCCTGCAGATTCACAAAAACTCAGCTTACAAAAAAAAGAACTTTGTCATACCTAATTCTAATACTAGGTACTTGCATATTGTCAAGATGATAGGGACCTATTGTGTAGAGATAGTTCTAGATACCAAAAATAATCTAGACTATTCTACCCTCTAGTACGAATTTCTAAGTGTTTAGAATCTCTAGACTTTTCTTAAATACAAATAATGTGAAAGATATTACTCCATAACCTCTTAGAAACTCTTCTAAATATATATATATATATATATGATGTTTATTCTGTCAAAAAATAACTTTAATTTTTCACACTCCCCCTTAAAGTTATTTTTTAGAAGCTAATACACGCTTGTCACGGAAGAACACAAATGAAGCTTTGATCCGTGCCTTAGTGAATATCTCAATAGTTTTTGCCTGACTCCTCTTGCTTCTTCAAATGAAGAAAATTTTTCGTCATTGATTGGCCCTGCAAAGAAACAAGAATACATATTGACAAAATTTTCATCTCTGTAGCGGGATGACTTGACAATAGTCCTCTTTGACTTTTCAAACCACGTGAATCATCTTTATGTTGAGTTTCATGTTCTTGAGTTTTCAGGCTCCCCCTTTCTCTTAGCTCCCTAGCAGTTGTATTATCGGGAGAAATACATATGATGAACAAGTTTGGAACTCTAGGATTCAAAATGTTAGTACATGCTCCTTTTGATGCAACTCTACACAAAAAAATTTCATTAGTATTAGCCTCCTCATTTGAGTCGGTGATGATCTGATCATCGATTTCCCGTGAAGCCTTAGATCCACTACTAGATTCCCTTTTCAGCTCCTCAATAGGTTGTTTGTCAGCTTCAAAGCTTTCGAAGATCATACTGTCCATCTCTCCATCTGAAATTAAGCTTCATCCATTTGATATTTTTCTTCTTCATCCGCTTTCAGTATTTGATGTAATTAGTGATTGTTTTTTATATGACAGATGATTGAACAGAGACTTCAACTTCTACTGTATCTCCCTCAATGTTTCCTTCGGAATAGTCACCATTAGCATATATAGTTTCAAGATTTGCTTCTTTGATTTCCTCCATAGTAGCTACAATGTCACCAGTTTGAACCTCATCAGAATCTTTTTGCTTCTTGTTAATGATAAAATTGCATTCGTTCTCTAAGTAATGAATATTATCTGATCCTGAAATGATCTAGTATCTTTCAGAATGGATGGAAGCCATGACATCTACTGCTCGAGTCTTGGCTACGAAGCACCTTCCCCAGTCTTCTTCTTCTGTGGCTTTATTATTTTGAGCCATATTGCTCTCCCTGACTCGGTAATATCTTCTTATTTACCTATTTTGCCACACTGATAGCATTTGAGAGGCTTTTTATCATGATTATTAGAAGACTCTTCCTTCTTTCCTGGTGAGCTTGAACCATTGAGAGTACGATGACCTATCTCTTGTGTTTCCTTTAAAGTTCCTCTTGTTTGCTACAAGAGCATTTCCTCCCCCTTTTTATCGATACCACTGCCATGTATTTGGCTAGTATCTCCTGTGATGACAACAGATTCTCAAACTCCTCCAAGGATGGTTGTTGAGACCATCCTAGAATAGATGTAACAAATAAAATATATACTAACTTCAATCCACAAATGATAATTCTTTTCATTCGTGCTTCAGAGATAGCCTTATATGGATTTCATAACAAGATCTTGGAACATAAGGTCTTAATCTTCGAAAAATACTCAGCAATAGAAAGCTTACCTTGTGTGGTGTTAGCTAATTCATTCTCCAATATTTATAGTCGAGCTTCATTCTTTTTGTTGAACAACTGAGCTAAGGTCCTCCATATTTCACGAGCTAATTATTTACACCTTATAATATTTTCAAATAAATTGGAGGAGATGGACCTCTTTAAAATGAACTCCGCCTTCGCATTAATCTGCTTGCACTTCTTGCCTGTTCTACTATTTTTCGGTCCGTCAACAGGGGAACTTGTGTTACTTTCATTAACAACATCCCACAAATCCTCACCCATAAGGTATGACTTCATACATGTCTTTCATACTTTGTAAATTGACTGGTTCAACAACGTCAGTCCCAGTCCGTTAGCACGACCGCTTAAATCCATCCAAAAAACTAGTTGAATCTACCACTAATCCAATCTTGAAATGAAATCCAAAAGTCAACGTATGACTACGGCTCTGATACCATGTATAGAATAGTAGAAAAATACAAATCGAGAAACTTTCTGCTAGCTCAAGATCGTTAACTAAGATCGGAAGATTCAGCTAAAGAAGAAGAAGCTATGAAAGTAAAATGAGAATTTTGAGTGGAGAACGTGTTATAGAAGAAAACTCTCTTGAATTATCTTGATTTTTAGTTGGTTACAAATGACTAAGGTCACCCCTATTTATACTTGTGCAGAGATGATTCTAGATTAAAAAAAAATATATAGATTATTCTACCCTTTAGTACAAATATCCAAGTGTTTAAAATTTCTAGACTTTTCTTGAATACAAAATATATCAAAGATATTACTCCATAACTTTCTAGAAAATCTTCTAAATATCTATGATGTTCATTTTATCAAAAAATAACTTTAATTTTTCACAGAAATTATGCGGATAATTATTGTCCTTGCGAAGTCGTGAAAGGTGAAGCTGCTCTTTTGTGTACTTGTAAGCCTAGAAATATGGACCATGATAGTGTGCATCTCTGAGGACGGTAACGGTTAACCCATAGTTATGCCTATCTAACCTTCATGTATATTATTTTGCATGTGACTTCTATTGGTCCCTTGAGACTAATTGCTTAATTTAGAAAAAATAATACTTGTAATAATCTTATGTGACACATAAGATTTACTATGTAGGACTTCTTTTATGACGGTTGTTTATGGGCTAATGTGCATACATCTCAACTAATTTCATTGAATACTGATCACCTACCAACAACAACATGTACCAAATAATTGTATCCACTAAGGTTTAGTTTCATTCGACCATAATGCAAAATGATCAAGTATGATATAGATTTCTGCAGTTGGAAATAATAAAACATTTAATGTGACAGGACAAAAGTTCAATATTTCTAAACTAAAGATGTTTCAATTCAACGGAATCTAGCAAATCAGACTGAAAAACTGCTAGTCTCCTTGAGTTTATCTCAACATGTCGAACATCTAGTCTAGAAGAGTTCGATCCAGAAGATAGAAAAATCATATAATACATGCAGTTAGAAAATACCTCTTTATTTTAAATCACATTCAAATTTTCCTTCATATCAAATGAAAGTGACTACAAATCATTGGTTAAAGGAGAATGCACAAATCATAAGCATCAAGTAGTTGCAACGAGATTAATGTTGTACTATCCAGCCAAATAATTTACTGGCCCAACTTCCTGCAGTAATTTCTAAAAGAACTATCAATGTTAAAGAAAATAAACTTGAGATGTTCATAGATTTTACACTTGAAATTTGTATAATGCAAATTTTATTTTATCTCAGAGTATACACATTATTGTAGCTATCATGTTAGAACATTACTATTTGAAAAATCATGGAGCCACTAAAAAAATTTCAGATCATATATATAAAATGGTGCTTTCGGTAAGAAAGAAACAACAAACAATATGCCTAGCATGCGTAATCACGTGATGCATGGACGATATTTAAGAAAGATAATCATTACAACACAAGTTTCCAGATAATCTTAGGTACGACATATATATATATATATAAGTATATATATATCTCGGAAGAAAAGCATTTTCAGCGATAAAAATTCTTTCTTATCTACTATGAAATGTGTTATATGCTTCTATCTTTGTGAAACATCAACAAGCTTCAAAGTTTGTCGACGCCGATCCAGGCACAAGCAGCCATAAGAAAACCGCAACTAAGAGATACAATAGCTACAGATTGTTTGCTTAAACAGAACAGTAGGGACCTCTTTCTTCCAAGTAAAAGAAAACAATGAGAATAGAAAGAAAACCATGTCCCTATCATAGAATCTTGATGCTATTGACAACGAAAGCAAAATAAAGCATTTCAAGAGCCTAATTATTGTAAGAAAACGTGTGGGTTCCGCTCTTGACAGTTCCAGGGAAACAAAGTTGCAAGAAAATTCAAAACACATATTTGTTTCTAATATAGGGAAACAAAATAACTTCCAGTCTGGTCATGCTAAGCTAACTCTTGGTAAATAATCACAAAATTTGTCGATGATCTTGGGCTGTCTAACAATTTCTTAGTCAACTGTGATAAATGCTTGGACACACAGTTCTCAAAACAAGTGCAACATTTTCTTTTCTTTGCTACAATAACAAGCTTCTGCAAAGCCACTGCATTCTGTAGTAGAAATTTTGAAAGTTCGAAAATCTTACAAAGGCCCTCTTCTGACCACTCCTTCAAACATCTTGCTTCATAGCCGACAATATTGACGTTCTTGAGATTGGGAAACACAGTGTTTGGAATCCAACTTGGCAAATTGATGTTATCTACTTCATCGAAATAGCTTTGCTCAAGCTGGCAGGGGATATTGCGACACTGGAACAAAGAATAAAATCAGAATCAAGATTGGGTCTATAGCCTTATGAAAATATTTCACAGAAGACAAACTAAATGATCTCAAAGTAGAATAATTTTCAAAACTCATAAACCTTGAACAGTTGTCAGCAAATGATTATAATATTTCTTCGGAGACATAATATTCTTAATGATATTATTGTCCTTAAGAAACTCCTTTGAAGGGAACGGGGAGTTCGAAAAAGAACATAATCAAGATAAATTAAATTATGACCTCAGCTTTGATGTGTATTTTGAGTGACTCCAAAAGAGGCGAGGTTTGCAAAAGACTGGCTATCCCATATAGATTATACTCCGATACCTTTAGCTTTAGATTTAGAAATTTGCATCTTAATTCTGGAAGCATTACTCCTTCTAGTTGCAACATGAACACGACCTGGTGAAATAATCCCAAAGAAATTAGTAAATAATAGAGAAAGAAAAAGTAATGCACAACTAAAGGATAGTGCTATGACAAATCTAACCATCTGAACACTTCAAGGAAGAACAGGGTGCAAAAATATAGTTTCTAAAGTCTATTACCAGTAAAGAAAGCATATATATAGAAAGATGATAAAAGGTAACAGAGGATGAAGATAAGATCCTTCTGTATACATTATTAATTTCCTTCCACTGAAACTCTCATGTTTACAAAAGTTCAAAATTGTATGATATTATGCTAAAAATCAATTAAATAGAGTATAAGGTCTCTTGATATAGAAACAAACCTCTGCAAACCAACTTCCAATTATTAGCTCAGTCGCATGACTCAACTTTTCAAGATAGTCCAGAACAATATTTCTGATATCTTGATGATGATCACGACAACTGTCTTCCTCAATATCATCTTCCTCCCAGCCGTCAGTGATACAACAAATGTTAAAAGTGAGGCTGGCAGTAACTAAAGATGATACATTTACTAGCCTACACTTGAAATCAAAAAGTTCTCCCGAAATATCCAAATGCTGAAGATATGGGGCAAAAATTTCCAAACAATCATATCCTCCAAACAGAGGCTGCGAAGGGCTTATCAACGTTAGACTCTTCAGATTTGAACAAGTAATTTCTAGACGATGGCAAACCTCACAAAATAACAGCTCCATAGTTTCCAAAGCAGGACAACTTGACAGTAGCATCACAACATCGTCATCTTCTAACTCTGTTGAGTGCAGAGTTAGGCTCTTTAGAGAGTTCCAAGCTATGGCCAATCTTTCATCAAACACCCAATGGCTCAAATACAAGGTAACCAATGAAGAACAAGTGTACATAGATAGAGGCAATTCATAAGAGGGATCGTCATCACATGGATAGGAATCTAACACAACATCTTCCACTTTGTTTTCCACAGCAAAACTAAGCCATTGGTTGATTTTCGATTCAAGTTTCCATTCAGTGTGATGAAAATAGAGTTGAAATTTTTTGATTTTGGAACAAGTCGAATGAGTTAAAACGTGGTCCACAAAGGATATGAAGTTTTCAACTTTGTTGTAATTTCTATCTCTGAAAATGAAACTATGAATACAAGTCCAGAGATAACGCCACCTCTTTGAGAGAACACATGATGTGACAGCATCTTCCACCGGCAAAAGAGAGAGAATTTGTACCAAAAGCGCATCCGGCAACTGACTGATTCTGTCATCATCATCTACGGCTTTTTCCTTTTTCTTCTTTGTCAGATTTCTCAACTCACTGGAAGCCATGGTTTTGGAATAAAATGACTAATCGATTGTGCCTCTTTGTTCTGGTCTCTTTGGTGTTAAAATGCTTTGACAGTTCAGCATTAACAAGTGGAGTTTATGTTATATATATATATATATATATATATATATATATATATATAGAGAGAGAGAGAGAGAGAGAGAGGGAGAGAGAGGTATTTAACTTGTTAAGTTACCCTAACTAGGATTTGACAGTTCAGCATTAACCGGTCAATATCATTAGTGAATCTACAAATTTTTCCTTAAAAGAATGAGAGAAAAAAGAAGTTATTAAAGAGTTTTACATTGCTAATGTATTTTAACTTACACTAATAGGCTGTTAATATATTTTTAGGTAATAATATTAAATTTGTTAGAAATGCTGATGAGGCATATGATGTTGTAGATTAACTAAATCTGATGAGATAAAATAATTTATACATAATAGTTTAAGTTTTAGTGAATAGAATTATTTCATATTTTTCTTAATACACTATACCAAATATTCGTAAGAAAATATCTAAAATAAAATAGGTAATATTTAATAAAATAACTTAAATGTGTGTGTAAATTAATCTGAATACCATTCGTGTTTAAATTCAAAAACTATATCATTCTTTTAATGCATAATAGAGTTATCAAAATTAATCAAATCATGAAAGATTTTTGCTTGATTATTTCTTAACAATTGACAAATATAGTTAAACTTGTATTTATTAACATTTATTGAATCTCAAGAATATTTCGTAATGAAAACATACCATAATGCGAAAAATGAAAAGAAACATATCATACTGACATTAAAATCTAATAAATCGAATATTAGTTACTTGATAATTTTGATATTTTAAACGTGTCAAAAAATTATAAAAATATTTGAAACGTGTAAGGTAGGAATCAAAGTTTTGATAAATTGTGACATTGTTTTATTATTTAGACTACTGGTGAACTTGTCCCGCTTCCTGTAATTTTGAAGAATCTCATCTTATGTGAAAAAAATAATTCAAGATATTTAAATTATTTTTAATATAAAATTCATATAGATTAGACTTCGAGTCTTAATGTATTTTATTATTAACACTTTATTTCTTTATTTTTGGAGTCAATAATATCATTCTTTTTATATGAAAATTTTATTTTTTCTTGACAATTAAGCTTGCTAGCATCGGAGGTGGAGAATAATATTTTTCTTTTTATCCTAACTCGATTAATTCAAGATATTTTTTTATTACTTTGTTAATTAATAATATATAATGAAATCTCTATTTTTTAATATAATAATCATTTTCACTAAAGATAAATGAATGTAAATAAATGAAGTAAGAAAATCTAGAAAGAGCCAAAAAGGAATTACATTAATTTTGAAAGGGTGAAATGAAATTTGAAAAAAAAAATGCAAGATAAAAAAATTAAAAACATTAATTAAGAATCCTCTTAAATTGAGAGTGGATTCTGGGAATTTGAATGTAATTAACTATCTTCACATACAGTTAGAAGTAAAAAAAATAGATTAAACAATTAATTTTTCTTTAAAAATAAATACAAAAATAATTATCCAACTAAATAAAATTTAGTAGAAATAAAGGTATACGGAACTCTTACCATGCATGAAGATGCTTGTCAGGATATGTGGATAAAAAATTAAGATATGAAAACTCCTTTCATTAAGATTAAATATATAGAGTAGTCATTCAAGGTGGAGTTATTAAAAAAAATTAATAATAATCTTGTGGGTTTTTGAATGGAATTAGAGATAGGGAATAAAGTGTAAAGGAGGGTGTTGTAATTAGAAAATTATAATTAAAGTGACTTTTAAACTTTTTAATATGACACATAAATAGGAAAAAGTAATGAAAATATCAAAATTTTGAGACAAAAAATAAATGTTGGACAAAGAGAGGTGTCATATTATTATGTTATTTTATTGCATAATAAATAATCACTAAATTAATAACAATAACTTTTGGGCTTTCTAAACTGAAAAAGAAATGAATAATTAAGAGAATGTGATTAAAAAATAAGCTTTAGGTTTTTTAATAAATCATAGAAATAAGAAAAATTACGAAGAATGTCAAAAATTTGATAAAAAAGCTAAATGTCATTTTTTCTTTAGAGGCATGCCACATCTGTTACACTCCGTAAGTTTCTATCGTTTAACAGGCGCGTGCGTACATATGTTGAGAGTTTTGAAATACGATGCTTGCGAGGAAGGACCCGAGGAATGAACATACAAGCACGGTATTGAGCTAGCGGGTGAAAAAAGGTCGGAGGCAGGCTGCATGGGACACCGCGTCATGGACCTCGCTCCCCCGCATTGAGCGGCGCGTCGCGCTAGTAAAGCGGGGCGATAGGAGGGGCGTCGCGGACCCTGCCCAAGCGCCTCAAGTATATATAAGTTTAAGTGTGGATTGTCATATCATTTAAAAAATATTCCATTAGTAGAGAGCGGGTAAGGCGAAGAGTCCATGAGGGTTTTCACTTTTAGAAGACAATTTACACCGTAAAATCACCTCCAAACGTCAATTCTTCTCAGGTAATGATTCCTGGACCTACGCAGAATGTCCCTATGGAGTTATTTCTTAAAAATTCTCTCGGAGTACCGGAATTCCGCCGAGTAAAAGTTATCAGAATCACTTTTAATCGAGTCCTAAGCGGCTACAAGTGATAGATAAGCATTTCTACCTTCTAAACTTTTGGCCGAATTGGATGAAGTTTGATTTGTAGTTAATGTTTTTGAAAGATATTATTATTAGTCATTCCAATTATTTAAAATAGCCTTATGCTCTCAGCGTAAAGGCTATAATTTGGTGGAATCACCGGCTTCAGGATGAAACTATTTGGGTAAACAGAAATTGGATTAGAGGTGTGTTAAGGCTAACCTCTTCGGCAAGTTATTCTTGTCATATAATTGATACGACATGTACCATCGTAAGTAAATTGAGCATATGTATATTGTGATTAGATACTACCCGTAGATGATGAGTATATATATTGTAGTTAGCTGCTGCAACACGAAGTTAGATTGCATCGTAGTAACCCCTGTGGTGAAAGAGTACATTAGGTGTGACTAATGCTAGGAGTGTCATAGAGACCCCCCTGTTCTTTTATTCACAATATTAATGGGATTCTGATTTTTTTCTTTCGTACTAAGGCCTGAGAAGCTTGTGGTTAGCTGGTGGACCTAATTTGGTAAGTTGGATAACATAGGGCATTGCCGGGTGATATAACCTTTAGTTGACACCTATAATAACAGTAAAATCTCACCTAGAGGCGTTGGCATACCTTGACGCCTCCAGGGCCAGGATCTTGATAAGGTGGTTGTATTTTCGAGTTGATGGCACAGGGGTTGCCCAATAAACTGAGAAAAAGCTTGCCATATGATTGGCTATTGTCAGTAACCATCAGTCTCAGTCGACTTATTGCTTGTTGTATAGGTCGCTCAGGGAACCACCCCAGATGTTAGAAATATGATAGACTAAGTGACATCCTAAGGGGGAAACCGTGTGAGGGATTAGATGTGGGGATAATGCCCCAGGCTACTTTTATAGATGCCCAGGTACATGTTGCCGTGAAGGGCTAGGTCCAGATATACCTGCCAAAGAGGACATATGCAATCTGGACAGACCAAGTTAATATCTAAAGGGACTAGAACCATAGTATCACAGTGTTACCTTCAGGCTAAGAGTTATAGTTAGCTGACTGGGGGAAGTTAGGGCTGACTGCTTAAGAGCATGTCCGATTAGTAGCAGCCCTACAGTTGTTCTAACCAAAGGAACTAAATAGTAGGTCGTCTTAGACCTTACTATTTGCTTATGAGCTAACATTGTTCCAACATGACCTTCAGACTATCGCTTAGGTCACCCAGGCCTCGTCCTTTTTTCGTCTAAGTTGAAAGAGGTTGTAATCATTGCCAGGACCCTCTGGTTAGGTGTAGGCATACGGGGTGTGCCTGTTGGTAGCTATATAGACTATTCTAGAAGCGAGTAACGGTCCCATTAGGCCGAAGGGGCCAGATACGGGGTTTGAGTGATTAGATTTGTAGATTATAGCATAGTATCCCTGGTCGGGATAGATCGTGTTTCGTACTGCCTCTCATCATGAATAACTAAGAGGTTGCTAGTTGTACGAACTGCTTACGGAGCTATAAACTGTTTACAGAGCTACGATGCTGCTAATACTTATGGAGCTATGATGTTGTATTGCTTATGGAGTTACTGAATCTCTTACGGAGCCATATATTGTATATAAGGACTAAAGTAGAGCCTACGGGGCTATATTGAAGTCTATTCACTTATGAAATTCTTCTACGCCATAGCGGCATTATATATCCTTCGTAGAGCCTCGTGTGCTCGGGATGCAATCACAAGGGAGAAAAAGCCCGAACTCAGTTACAAGATCCCATAAGGTTCCGGTATAGTCTCAAGAGACCAGGTATGTTCAATTACAGTTACTTGCAGGGTCTCAAGGGTAACAATATGGGTAGATAGACTGATTGGTGCCTGCCGAGGCTTATAGGGGCCCAGGTAGATTATCTCTGTGATGATTGTACCTGCCAGGCTTATGGGGGCCAGGTTAGGTTCTTATGTGTATACTTGCTTTGTATTGTATCTTATGAATGTATAGTCATGCAGTTTCTGCTCTTATTCGGGTAGTGGTTTACTAGATGCTGGTTATGGGTAATAAAGCTTACAGGTTAACTCCTGCCCTTGTTTCTGATTACTTTCAGATCTTTATCTGTTTCTATTCAGCTTTTATTACTGCCTTACATATTTGGTATATATTGTACTGACGCCCATGCATGGTGTGCTGCATACTTGCCTGTAGGTTTAGACAGACAGGTTTCGAGACTTCTTAGCAGTTATTCAGAGTTAGCAGATTGGCTAGCTCCTTTCATTCAGAGTTATCAGGTTGTAGAGGTTTACCTGTCTTTTATTGTAAAGTATTTGGGTAGGTTGAGGCATTGTCCCGACCAATAGTCTCAATCTAAGAGGCTTGCAGACTATAGTTATCAGTTAATTATTCGTATTGGCCATGTGGGGCCTATATTTGTTATGTTTTGTATGTTAGCCGTGTGGGGCCTAATGTAGCTTTCAGTTAGCAACCTTTACGGCTGTAGTTGATATGTAACTGCCAGGTTTTCCTTCTGTTATGAATTAGACAGCATGGTGGTCTTGTCGACCCACATAGGATCCCTTTATTGTATTGTTTGCTAGGTTAACTATTTTCTTCTACAGGTGTGCTATGTGGCCTTGTCGTCCTGAGGCTGTGTTTACAACCAAGATATAGCTAGTTATTTTCTTGATTCTATATTGCTGGCAGGCACTAGAGGTGAGTATGCCTAGCTAGGTCAGCTCAGGTCCTAGTGTGGCATTAGGTGCTAGTCATGCCTCCCAAGGTGGGGCATCACAAATGTGGTATGAGAGCAACGTCGTATCCTAGGGATTCTGCAAGCCGTGTCTAGTAGATACTTGTTTATAGATGTGTTGTGCACCATATTTTATAAGCAGGAGGCTACGAGGCATGATAGTATGGTTACCCCTCCTTCTTCTTAGGTCGTGCTATAGAGTAGAGATGTATAGGGTTGAGTCCCAAAGCTTTCATTGTTATGTCTGTCAAGAATAATGTTTGACATAAGACTGAGTCAAATATAGCAGCAAGAGGGGCTACCAGCGCAGTGCCACAGTTAGGGGACAGCCCAGCCTAAAGGTGAAATGGGACATCTTTTAGTCTCCCCAGCATCCTCCCGGGACATCAGAAACCTCATAAGGTAATTTACATGCCAGTATCGTACCCAACCATTCCTACACCCTCGGAATAGGAGGTCAGGAGTGTATTACATATATGTTGGCTTACTTTGTAGATACTCAGAATTAGACAGGGGCAACAATTAATGTTGTATGAAAGATTGTGAAATTGCGAGATTCTCACCCCAGCCCTTTGGAGTTTGCAAAGTTTCATACCTCAGCCTTACAGTAGCATGATATGGCTATTTTCCACCTGCCAGTCTTTTCTCAGCATAGACAGGGAGCGTAAATATTGACGCAATATTGCCAAAAGTAAATAGTAAAGGAAGGATGGATCCGTTGATTCTAGGGGAGGTATTAGAAAAGTAGTCAAGACCCCTATTACTTAATTAAGCCACCTAGAACCTCACTATAGTAAATATCAAGATGACAGGCAAGATTGTTAAGAGCAGCCAAGTACATGTGAGAGTCCATAAGCAATAGACCCCCAGTAATAGTAAGGCTTAGGTCAGAAATAGAGTAATTCCTCCAAAGTGTGCTGATGAGGGTAGTGAATGCCTGAAGAGTAATGGCTACAGCCCCCGACTTATTATATTAAGGGATAGATAGAGTATATGATAGGAACTAGCCCGAGTACGGGTCAGATCAATGTAGGTTAATAGACTTGACCAGTAATATCCTTACCAGTACGGTGCATGGGGCACGAACCCTGGCTTTTAGCCTATAGAAGTACGGGCAAGACATGAACATCTAGTTTTAAAGGAGAACAGAACCACACCTAGGTTGTAGTGGGATGATAGAGCTTGGAATCGCCGCTGAAGGTCGAGATATAAGCAACCGACTGGCACTTAGAGGATAGTGAGACTATAACCCAGAGTACTGCAATATTACCACTAGTTGCGAAGGCGAATGAGTGACGGTATGGAGACCCTAGCCTAGTATAGCCTAGAGACAGGGCCCAGTAGAAGGAATCATCGACTTTCGAGATAGCAGGGGGTGGAGTCTTTAGGCACAGAGGTCGAGTCTGCGTTCCAAATGTGGCAGGGCTTCGTTAGTAGGCTGTGGAAAATGTACACTATGTCCGCTATTCTCTTCATCCAGATTCCACGAAAACGTATCCGGTTATACCAAACAAAAGAGATCTAGTGGGGGCACGGGAAAAAAGAGGCATTGTTGAGATATTACACGGTAATCCAGTTGCCAGCAAGTAAAGGCTGGACATCAGGACCGTGACGGGCTAACTCAGGAGATAGTTGTGCCTACGTGAAAGTGGAAAGTAGTCAGTACGAATATAGCTACATGACTACCTCATACTAGGTGTAAATTTGACACTATTTGAGTCATTGTTGAAAGGCTACTGAGATCAACTCATTTCTTGCCGGTCAGAATCACGTTTCAGTTAAAGGTTACATTGAGTTAAATACTAAAGAGATAGTCTAGCTACATGGTGTCTCCGTGTCTATTATAGTCTGACAGAGGGGTACAACTCACAGCTAGGTTTTGGAAAAGAGGTCAGAACAAATTGGGACGTAAGTTAATCTGAGTACAACTTCCCTTCCCCAAGAAAAGGGCCAAGCAGAGCACACGATTTAGGTGCTCGTAGATATATTGCGGGTGGAAATGTAGGTCACCTATATGATGGCATGAAGTAGATAAGTCAGGGTTAATTAAACCTAACATAACACATCAGTTAGAAGAAAAAGTTTTACTGACAGCCCAGGGTAGTCCGCAGTCCATTTCTAATGTACGGTGTAGGAATTTGGAGATGGAGGCCACGATTGAGTATTCCTAAAAATTTCACAAAAGAATGGGCTTTATGAGATTCACCAAAGAAGGGCAAGCCCAGCCATAGATTCACTTAGCTATACCGGATCCTCCGAAAGATCGACCAAGTGGCCTATGAGTTAGAGTTGCCTTCAGGGCTAGGATCTATTCATCAATGTTATGCAAGTGCGTGGGAAATATTTTCTTAGGTTGATCCAATCGGGAAAGCTGAGGTTACAGAAGAGTCATCCCACGAGGAGACTCCAATAGTTATATTAGATCGTCAGGTTCGTAGGAGCCATCTTAAGAACCAAAGATGTAGCTTATCAGAGTATTATGGGGGAACAAAAATATAGAAGAGAGGAATTGAAAAGCTAAGGATGACGCAAAGTATGGATATCTTCAATTGTTCAAGGCTCTACGACTATAGTATACAGGCTCAGCCGATTTCAGTTAAGGTAAGATAGTTTTAGATGCAATACAGTTGACTTTGCTGAGATTGTTATCAGTTGCTTACATACATATGGTATCACTGTGTTATTCAGTTGCAGATAGTATCTTGTGAGGCACCTATGTTGGACTTTTCTGTGTTTCAGGTTTCCGAATAGTCCATATTGTAGAGGAGACTCTGCTGATATTTTTTCGGCAATGATTACAGAAGCTGAGTCTCTTGAGTTTAAGATTACATTCAAGAAAGAATGTTCCCGGGAGGGGGGGGAGATGATGTTACACCCTGTAAGTTCCTATCGTTTAACCAACGGGTGCATACATATGTTGAGAATTTTGGAGTAAGACGCATGCGAGAAAGGGCCAGGGGAATGAACATACAAGCACAGTATCAAGCTAGCCAGTGGAAAAAGGCCGAAGGCAGGATGCACGGGGCACCACATCGCAGACCTGCTTCCCCCGCATTGCACTGCGCGTCACACCCGTAAAGCATCACGATGGGGGGCGCCGCGCGAACCCTGCGCAACCGCCTCAAGTATATATAAGTTTAAGTGTGGATTATCATATACTTTAAAAAACATTCCATTAGCAGAGAGAAGGTAAGGCGAAGAATCCATGAGGGTTTTCACTTTTAGAAGCTGATTTACGTCGTCAAATCACCTCCAAACGTCAATTCTTCTAAGGTAATGATTTTTAGGCCTACTTTCCTGCAGATTTATTTCTTGAAAATTCGCTCGGAGTACCGGAATCCCCCGAGTAAAAGTTGTCGGAATCACTTCAATCAAGTCCTAAGCGACTACAAGTGATAGGTAAGTATTTTTACCTTCTAAACTTTCGGCCGAATTGGATGAAGTTTGATTTGTATTTAATTTTTTGAAAGATATTGTTATTAGTCATTCCTATTATTGAAAATAGCCTTATTCTCTCAGCGTAAAGGCTACAATTTGGTGGAATCACCATCTTCAGGATGGAACTATTTTGGTGAACGGAAATCGACATTCGAGGCATGTTAAGGCTAACCTCTCTGACAAGTTATTCTCTTCATATAATTGATACGATCTATACCATCGTAAGTAAATTGAGAATATGTATATTGTGATTAGCTGCTAACAATAGATAATGAGTATATATGTTGTGGTTAGCTGCTGCAAGATAAAGTTAGATTGCATCGTAGTATCCTTTTTCCAGAAAGAGTACATTAGGTGTGACTAATACTAGGAGCATCATAGAGGCCCCCCTGCACTTTTGTTCACAGTATTAGTTGGATTTTGATGTTTTGCTGTCATACCAAGGACTAAGAAGCTTGTGGTTAGCTGGTGGGCCTAATTTGGTAAGTTGGACAACATAGGGCATTGCTGGGTGATATAACCTTTAGTTGATGCCTATAATGACAGTAAAAACACTCCCAGAGGTCATTGGGGTACCTTGACGCCTTCAGGGCCAAGATCTTGATAGGGTGGTTGTATTTTTGAGTTGATGGCACCAAGGTTGCCCAATGAACTGAGCGACAACTTTTCATATGATTGGCTATTGTCAGTAACCATTAGTCTCAGTCGACTTATTGCTTGTTGTATAGGTCTCTTAGGGAACCACCCCAGCTGTTAGAAATCTGATAGACTAAGTGACGTCCTAAGGTGGAAACCATGTCAGGGATTAGATGTGGGGCCAATGCCCCAAGATACTTTTATAGGTGTCTATGTACATGTTGCCGTGAAGGGCTAGGTCCAGATATACCTACCAGAGGTGCCATATGCAATCTGGACAGACCAAGTTAATATCTAAGGGGACTAGAACCATAGTATCACAGTGTTACCTTCAGGCTAACAGTTATAGTAAGATGCCTGGGGGAAGTTAGGGCTGACTGCTTAGGAGCATGTCTGATTAGTAGCAGCCCTACAGTTGTTCTAAGCAAATGAACTAAATAGTAGGTTGCCTGCGACCTTACTGTTCACTTATGAGCTTTCATTGACCCAGGATGACCTTCATACTATTGCCTAGGTCACCCGTACCTCATCCTTTATTCGTCTAAGTTGACGGAGGTTGTAATCACTGCCAAGACCCTCTGGTTAGGTGTAGGCACACAGGGTGTACCTATTGGTAGCTATATAAAATATTCTAGGGACGAGTAGCTGTCGCGTTAGGAAGAAGGGGCCAAATATGCCTTTTGAGTGATTAGATTTGTAGATTGTAGAGTATCCCTGATTGGGGTAGATTGTGTTTCGTATTGCCTCTCGCCATGACTAGCTAAGAGGCTGTTAGTTGTATGAACTTCCTACGGAGCTATAAACTACTTACAAATCTATGATATTGCTAATACTTACGGAGCTATAATGTTGTATTACTTACGGAGCTACTAAATCTCTTGTAGAGCCATATATTGTCTATATGGACTAAAGAAAAGCATATGAGTCCATATTGAAGTCTATTCACTTATGAACTGATAACGCTCAAATTCACACTTCTTAACAAAGTATGAAGAGGACGTTGTCAATAAAGAACCCAACTAGAGGTTAGGTCGATCCCATAGGGAATATGAAAGGATATAGAAGAATGCTAGTGCTTAAGCTTTTTAGTTAATTGTTTCCTAAGAAGGGGGAATTTGTAAAATTAATAAATAACAATGTTGAGAAATTGGTTGTTGTTTCCAAATTAATGTAACTAACTAGGGTAAGTTTTCGCCATGACTTCATAACCACAAGGTGCTTTATACTAGTGATCTATTTCGGTGCTTAGCATGCAATATTGATAAGTTAGGTTCACCTAAATGGTTGGTCCCCTATCTAGATGATTTTCACTACGCAACTTGGTCCGTCTACGGGTGTACTTTAATTGACCCTTACCCTTAATATCATATTATCTATCCTCGGACAAGTTCAAGCTATTAGATGAGGGTTGATAGTCTCAAATCTCCGTTGTTAATCCCTTTTCTCATTCATTACCTCCTTGGTCCGATAAGTAAGAATAAGGCAAGTTCTAATGTTTGCAACCGTTAAAAATCAATTAAAATGAAGGAAGAAACAATACATGCATAAACTCCATTCAAGAATCACTAAGTATTTTACCTATGTGTGTTAATTTGTCATGGTTCCCACAATCCTAGTTGTGGTGGTTTTAGCCTATCATGTTTATAAGTAAATTAATAGATTTCATAAATAAAAGAAAAAATTAAGACTTACAACGTTGATAGGAAGAAACTCACTTGATTATTACAACAATAAATAAGAACAATTCAACAATCGTCTCGAAGTTCCAAATGTAAGACACCAAACTTGTATCTAAAAACTTGAGACTTAAAACTCTAATCCTACTTGAAGACTTTTGAACTTGAAACTTGATCTAAAGCTTGATACTAAAAAGCTTGATAGCTATTACATGAAAATAAAGGGTATTTATAGTAGTTAGATGCTTTCCTCATTCCTTGATGAATTTGGCTTGGGATTTCAAAGTTCCTTTTCCTAGTCGAAGTGGAAAACCCATTTTTGTCCGTTTTGGAAGCCTTGCCACGTTTCTTGTTCTTTTGTTCCTTCATGGATTTAATTTGGGATTTTTAGCTCCTTTTATTAATTAAAAACAGACTCCAGGTCGTCAGTGGTCACAGGCTAATGTAACGGCTCATTAGGACCTCAAACAAGTCGTGATCAGTCAAGCACAGTCGTCCTCAGCATTAGGCCCAGTCGTGGCAAAGGGTTACCTAACGACTCGTTAGGATTGGGCATGAGTCGTTAAGTCCCTTGTGGCCATGGATCATCACATCCTCCAGTGTACTTGATGGATGCTCACAGTGTCTGACGATGAGTCGTTACTTCACACAACGACTCGTTATGTCACTCGTTACCTTCACTGGACACTTCTTCAGATTTTCTCCTCTTAGTCCTCACTTTATTCCAATTTCTTCAAATTCATTTCAAAGCATCAAATACACCAAAATACATCGCTTTTAGACTAGAAAGCATCTAATCATGTGCATTAGCTATTTTCACAAATATATAACATAAACCCATGCAAAAACACATAATTTTTCCTTAAAACATAGCAAAATATGGGAAAAATTCTGTCTATGAAGTGCATGAGTACGCCCTTCATCATGGACTTCTTCTATGCCGTAGCGGCATTATAGACCCTTCGTAGAGCCTCGTATACTCGGGGTGCAGTCACAGGGGCGAAAAGGCCCAAACTCAATTACAGGAGCCTAGAAGGTTCTGGTATAGTCTCAAGAGATCAGGTATGTTCAGTTACAGTTACTTGCAGGGCCTCAAGGGTACCAATAGGAGTATATAGACTGTTTGGCGCCTGCCGGTGCTTATGGAGGCCCAGGTAGGTTGTCCCTGTGATGATTGTACCTGCCACGCTTATGGAGGCCAGCTTAGATTCTTGTGTGTAAACTTTCTTGCTAGATGTAGCTTATGAATGTATAGTTGTGCAGTTTTAGCTCTTATTTGCATAGTAGTTTACTAGATGTAGGTTATGGGTAAGAAATCTTACAAGTTAACTCATACCCTTGTTGTTGATTACTTTCAGTTCTTTATCCGCTTCTATTCAGTTTTTATTACTGCCTTACTTATTCGGTACATATTGTGTTGACGCCTACGCATGGGGCGCTGCATACTTGCATGTAGGTTTAGACAGGCAGGTTTTGGGACCTCCTAGCAGTTATTCAGAGTCAGCAGATTGGCCAACTCATTTCATTCGGAGTTGCCAGGTTGTAAAGGCTTACCTGTCTTTTATTGTAAAGTATTTGGGTAGGCCGAGGCCCTGTCATGACCAATATTCTCACTCTTCGAGACTTGCAGACTACAATTATTAGTTAGTTATTCGTGTTGGCCGTGTGGGGCCTATATTTATTATGCTTTGTATGTTGGCCGTGTGGGGCCTAGTGTAACTTTCAGTTAGCAACCTTGTCAGCTGTAGTTGATATATAACTGCCAGCTTTTCCTTCTGTTATGACTTAGAAGGTATGGTGGTCTTGTCGGCCCCCATAGGGTCCTTTTATTGTCTTGTTTGTTGGGTTAGCTGTTTTCTTCTACAAGTGCGCTACGTGGCCTTGTAGGCCCGACGCTGTGTTTACAGCCGAGATATAGCTGGTTGTTTTCTTGATTTTGTATTGCTGGCAGGCACTAGAGGTGCATATATCCAGCTAGGTCAGTCCAGGTCCCAATGTGACATTAGGTGTCAGTCATGCCTCCCAAGATGGGGCGTGACAACATCGCCTCTTCTAAGCCTAACTTTAATACATACATCTAGATTAATGAATTTTTTCATTCTTTATGGAGTTATAAAATATATTTCAAATATGAATATATATATATATATATATATATATATATATATATATATATATATATATATATATATATATATATATATATGTAACTTTTTATTATTATTATAAGTAAAATAAATGTATAGATCTTGATTCCTAAATTTATTTTTTATTTTTTATTCTACCGAAGAAAATGAGAATTGTAGGTAGAAAAGAGTATATGGTAGAACTTACATGGCCGTAAATTTGATACATTTACGTATTTAATTGGAAAAAAGAATAAATACAGAGAAGAGGAAAATTAAAAAAAAAGATATATTTTACTTGTTTGTTAGCCTCAACTCTCAAGACTGCTTTGAGTGCATCTATGTGGAACAAAGTCCAAACAATTACCACTCATGAGAAAAAGTTGAGAAGGTCAAATTTTCAAAAATCTACCACCCAAAAAATTTCAAAATTATATTCTACTCCCAATTAGCAAAATTAATAAATAAAAAAATATAATTATGGAGATTTAGAGTGACACAAGGCAATAAAATTGTTATTGCAAAATGAGTATTTCATATAAATATTGGTATTCTTACGGTTAAATGATTCTTATCTTAAATAACTTTATTCGGGTCTGGATATTTAATTTATCAAAAATTGTAAAATAATTTATTTTTCATTTCCATGCTCTCAATCCTAAAATGTGTTGTTTCTCCACTCCACTTTCTTGACCCAACATATCTAGTTATCTACACTTGCAAAAAAAAGTTAAAAGATGTTACTCTTATAGTTAAGTGATTCTTATCTTAAACAACCTCATTCAGGTTTGGATATTTAATTTTATCAAAAAATTTAGAATAATTTATTTTTCATTTTCTTGCTCTCAATCCTAAAATCTGTTGTTTCTCCGCTCCACTTTCTTGACCCAGCATATCTAGTTATCTACACCTGCAAAAAAAGTTATAAGATATTACTCTTACAACTTTTGAATTATGATTTTAGTTACTTCATCTAAATTCAGAATTCAATTTTATCAAATGTTTTCACTTTCCTATCTTTCCCGCCATGCTCCAAATCCTAAAAGATTATAAAAAAATATGTATAAGAATAAATAAGAGTACAATTGAATATCTCATATTTTCCTTGCTTAGTAAAAATTTGCAACTAATGAGTATAATTAATGTTATTATCAAACATACAAAAAAATAATAATAATAATTTAAGAGAGATAGAGAAGAATTGCTTATAATTTCTTATTATCAATTTATTTGGCTTCTTTATTTCTTTCCGATCCATGCATATAAGCTTTAACTAAATCAAATAAATATCAAAAACTCAAAAGAAGATTATGATGATAGAGAAGAGAAATAAAAAAATACTTTAAAGTTGATGTTGTCTTCTCATCTTTGTGCAATACTCTATAATAGTAAAGTCTAACTAAATTATTATAATTCTTGCATCTTTCTTTCAGTTAAATCATCGCAAATCAGTGAATCACATTTACCACAGATTTGAGTGGGGCTTCATAAGGCCACTACATATTTATAAGAATTTAATTACAACGAGTTTCATGTTTATATTTCTGTCTTTGTAAATTCTCAATGTATTATATGGGTGAATTAATTGTTTCATAATAAAAATTACAATAAGTGCATAATAATTTCTAAAAGAATATAATATATTTATTTAGATCTAACAAACAAAGAAAGTACTAATTCAAAAACATTAACTAAAATATATATTGTTTTAATTAAATGACTAATGTCATTATATAATAAATCATATTGAAAACCACAAATGATGATCTTCAAATAATTTTTCACAACTCTTCATTATATTAATATCTTTCAAACGCTAAATTTTTTAATAGCAAATGGTATGACATGAAATAATAATATACTTGTGTCAATAAATAAAATATAATATAAAAAATACATGGCAAGCTAACTTCTAAATAAATTTTTCCTTTTCTAAACATTGGCATAATTATCTTGGGTTATACAAATCTGAATTTTTTCAATATACCCATCGAAATGAGCTGATAAACTAATACTTTTTTAGCATCATTATGTAGGAATTCACATCGAAGGTAGATGGACGTAGTGCCTGCTTAAACAACCATATTTTAGAAATCACTTTATATTTTAGAATGATTTTTGCATAAAAATATATACAATTATAATATATTTTGAACACCATATGTCCCCCTTCTCATGGACAAAAATAATTCGTACAACAATTTACTATCGGATGTTAATTTTCAGCAGCTGAAATATTCACTACAAATTTGTCCATAATTTTCTTTATTAAATTTAATACACCATGCTCCAAAATAGACAGGAGAATACGTATAATTGCGTACACATGATGTGGACTAACTGCAATAATTTAAGAAGATGGCAGAAACATTTAAAAAGTTAAATTAATCCCATATCTACAACGTTTAGGCTTATGCAATAAATTATAAATAACTTACCATACCTATGTCTCAAATGCAATTTCATCTCGTTTTGGCAGCTAGGAGCCCAGCACAATGGTAGTGATTTTCGTCCCGTTTACCAATTATTATTTTTCCGTTATAAGAAATGCCTCTGAAATTTGTTGCGTTCAACCAGTACACCCCTAATAGAGTGATGCCCCTGTCTATATCAGTCGGTCGTTTCCTCTGTTGGGGTTTATCAAGATCAACACCGACGGAAGTTTCATGCCAAATTTAGGGTTAGCGGGATTAGGGGTGTTGCAAGGGATGATAAGGGTAGGTGGTTCGTCGGATTTTTGATCGACTCGATATGGAAGCAACGTCGAGCCTTCCGGAAGAACTGTGGGTCAAACACGGCGGTCTAACTCTAGCGAAAAACTACAACTTAAAGAATATTGTAATTATAGAGACTGAATGGAGTGATGCCTTGAGAATGTTGAGCGTGAGAGACAACACCGACTATCACCTTGATCCCGTCGTGATAGAGGTGAGTCGATCTCTCCCTTCCGAGCTTGAGATATCCATAACGCATACCCTGAAACAAGAAAATAACTGTCGGATCATCACCTCATGAAAATAGGAAGAATGCAGCAAGAGAACATGATAATTCTACATCGTCCACTACATTCCATGCACCAGTAGCTTCTAGCGGACATGACTCATGTAGCGTATCCTAGATACCCCAATATAAATGTTAAAAAGAACATACTGGTATTGCTGTTTTTATTTATGTTAATTACTGTCCCAATTAGATGATGTTATGATGTTCATATCGTTAATGTAGTCCCTTAATTATGAGTGGACTAGTACTGCTAAACTTAGAATTATAATGCGATCATTTTGGTATCATCTTCATTTTGTTATTTTCCTTTTTGTAGTTATTTATATACTAGTTTCTGGATGTGTGTTTCGCACGTGTATATTCACATTAAATAATTAAATATACAGTTGCGATAAGTATAAATTCAAAATGACTGAACTGATATTTTGGTTATCTTAGTTTGCTAATTATGCTTTAATGGTGATTAAGTATAAAACATGATAAGATCATCTAAATAAAATGAAAATAAAAAAAATTTCAACACTTATGCAGAAAATTGCAAGAATTACATAAAATACAAGTTACCATAATGGTCATAAATATAAGTCAGAGCCAAGAGTAAATTTAATCTGCAGGTTTGAGGCTACTTCTATCAAGTTTATGGACATTTCATACAAACCCAAAATGCCAACAACAACAAAATAAGAAGGTAAATCATAAAATATATGAAAAATTATCAGAAAGAAGAAGAAAGAACGTAACAACTTCATATTACCTATTAAAATGTGTAGAGTATGATTATGACACAAAGACATATACATATGAATCTACTTAATGGTGCATATCTTCATTAGAGGATTATGTATATATACTATTGTAACCGGTACAAGTTTAGAAGATGAAATAAATGGAATATGAAAAGGTCATATATGAAATAATAATTAAAAAAATATAAAAGTGTAACCTACAATAATTATTGGAAGGTGAAACAATCTTCCTCATTTACTCGGTTCAATGAATG
The DNA here is from genome assembly GCA_035772735.1 of Datura wrightii. Taxonomy (NCBI): domain Eukaryota; kingdom Viridiplantae; phylum Streptophyta; class Magnoliopsida; order Solanales; family Solanaceae; genus Datura; species Datura wrightii. The sequence continues at coordinate 14,316,469 of JASDFA010000001.1, forward strand.
ACTCTCTCTCTCTCTCTCTCTCTCTCTCTCTATATATATATATATATATATATATATATATATATATATATATATATATATATATATTAGATATTTGATGATAAAATATTACAATTTAATTAGATAATTTATTGTATTTAAATTTACTACAGGGGAAAAATGGTAATCCAACTTTTAAGATAAGGGTTTTCCACGTTTAATTAGAATAATATATAATTATTATTATTATTATTTTTTTTTATTATTATATATTTGTTTATTATATAGTTAGTTATTAATTATTATTATTATTATTATTATTATTATTATTATTATTATTATTATTATTATTTATTTGTATTTATTTATTATCATTGTCATTATTTATATTTATTTATTATTTATTTATTTATTATCATTATTATTAAATATTATTATTTACTTATTTTAACTTTTCACTTTTTGGATTCCCACTTTTATAATAATAAATATATAAATATGATATGATATGATAAAATATTATATATAAGATATTTGATGTTAAAATATTACTATTTAATTAGATATTTTATTATATTTTAATTTACTACAGGTGAAAAATGGTAATCCAACTTTTAAGATAAGAGCTTTCCACTTTTAATTAGTATAATATATAACAATAATAATAATAATAATAATAATAATTATTATTATTATTATTTATGTATTATTATTTGTTTATTTATATTTATTTCTTATCATTATTATTAAATATTATTATTTACTTATTTTAAATTTTCACTTTTTGGCTTCCCACTTGTATAGTAATAAATATATAAATATGATATGATATGATAAAATATTAATATTTAATTATATATTAATTAAATTTTAATTTAATGAATAGGCAAAATGGTAATCTAACTTTCAACTTAGAGGCTTCCCACTTATATAATAATATGATGCTCGGAAGACAAAAAAAAATTATGCGAAGAAGTGTGAAAATTTGAGTCACTTTGTACTTGAAATTTACAAAAAAAAAGTGCAAATAGGAAATTAATTTAAATAGAAGTTTGTTCTATATCCTCGTTTCCAAAGACAAATGAAAGGTGTTGCACCAAAGCCACAAAGCAGTGATTATATAGTATGAAAAATTTTCAATAATTTCCTCTCAAGATGACTCTTGGAATTGATAGCTAAGGTAGAAGGAAATGCTATTAGAAACACGTGTATTTTTATAACATAATATATATTTTATGAAATTAGTCCGAAGTAAAATAATATATCCATGGAATTAATTGAACTAATATATGTGAAGTAATTAGACTCTCCCTATGTTGTTTGTGAATCAATTTTGATGTTTATGAAACATTTGATTTTTCTTGGTGAGGAGCAGTAGCATGTAAAGTTGAAGTTAAACTAATAATAAGAATATCCATTTCCGATTTGACTACCAAATTCAACCTCAAGAATAATTTAGGAGAAAGAAAGTTTGGTAGAGAAGGAGAAAGAGAGACTTGTACTTTTGAGATCTTTGATTATTTTTGTTATTAAAATGACTTATAAATTAGACCTAAGAGAGGGGGGAGGGGGGGGGGAGGTGAATTGGGTCTACTGCAGTTTCTCCTAATTAAAATATTAACTTAAATTTTCTTTTGATGACAGGAATAGACTTTAACCTTATTCCTTTGGACAGTGACTTAATTTAAGTAGAAATAATAAAATGCAGAAAGTAAAATAAGAGACAAGGATTTTTACGTGGAAAACTATTCAGGCTTGAATGTGTCTAAAAAACACGACCTACTCCCTAGTAGGATTTCAACTTCAACTTCACTAAAACGCCGAGCCAAATTTTGGATTACCTTCCTCAAACCAAGGACCTACCCCTAAGTCCTTACAAAGTTCCTAACCTATATGAACTACCCTTAGTTTCAAATAGAATGAACTTTAGAACAAAACAATTACAAATACTTGAAATACATAAATGAAACAGACTCTTTTCAAGTTCACAACTTCACTACAAGTTGACTCTAACACCTAGACTGCAACAGACACGAATTAGAACTAGAAAACTGTCTCTAGCACCAGTCAACTTTCTTCAAATTTGAATGCTAGTGAAAGCTCAGATGCTTTGATATGCTGAAGATTATATATGAGTGAATGATTCATCTCCGGCATGAAATCTTCCTTTTATAGACTACCAGAATGAACATCTTCTACATCAAGTAGGACAAGGAGTCCTCTTCTTATCAGCTTTGATCTTTCACTTCTGGTAGGACAAGGAAGCCTCATCTTATTCGTAGATCTTTAGACTTGTTTTTAAATTCTACAACCTTTTACAAGATATCACCAAATATTTTCTTTCTTTATCAGAAAATATTTCTTTCCTTTTAGAGTTCTTATTGAATTCAACCTCTTTTTAGAGCTGAATCAATTTACAATATGAAATAATTAATATAAAGTTAATTAGCAATAATTTCATCCTATCATTGATTATTTTATTTGCTAGGAAACTATTTATTTTTATTCCTTAAAAATTGACTGAGCATATTTTATTTTTCATCATTAAAATCATTTCTAATAAATTCCCCCTTTTTGATGATGAAAAACAAAATGTGCTTCCTCCCTTGTCACCAGACTTGACAGAACTAGCAAACTAACAAGTTTATAGAAAACCAGTCAAACCTTGGTATGGAGCATTTTGCAAGCAATCAAAAATACGCAACTTCCTTCTTTTGTCAAATCAAAAAGTAAAAATAGTTAGAGTAATGGTAACACAACAAAGATCCATAGTTCACCACCACTAGGGTAACATCACAACAAACACAGCTTCAGAAAAATAAAATGATATTCTAATGATATTGGTCATCCTTAAAAGCTAAACAGAATAAGACACAGAAAAAGAACCACAAGTGCTATAGTTAGCTACATCCCAACATAGTATCCAAAACCTTCTAAAAGTTCAACAAAAAGAAATGGATAAGATAATCAAGAGGTAGAGGGTGACGGATCAGGAATGAGCTGAGTAATGGAAAAGATGAAAGGAACAGTTAGCTGAGAGAGTCCTGTGATAAGAGCAACCAAAACAATGTGCTAGGTAGCAGCATCTTCCTTATTCCTCTCAATCTGAGCACGAATATCTTTAACTTCAGTGCATAGTAGCTTATGATCTCTGACCAATGAAGAAATAGTAGAAGCAATAGAGGGAATAGAGGGTGCAGTACAACCCTTAGCAACAGTGTCATATTCAGCAAAAACATCCTTATGGTTCCCACCAATCTCATAGTAATCAATGGAATTATAGTGAGAGTAAAGCTCAAAAACAGAAATGAGCACACCAAACTTCTCAGATACTTTAGTCAAAAAAAACCCACAAGGCAACAAGTGATTCTGCTTCCTCTCATTACTACCTTGGTGATGTGAGAGACTATAAGGCCAGGCAAATTAATTTTAATTCCGCTATCAAGTAGTTCCATGAAAGTCATATCCAAAAATGAAGCTATATTCCTACGTTCTTGTCTTGATGTCAAATTCTTGATAACAAAAAAACAACATTTTGTGATAGGCTGTCTTGTGCCTCTTTTGAACCTTGGCATCAGAGGACCTGGCAGAATTGCTTGAGAATTTGTGATCAATGTCCAAGGATATCAAAAGGCACCGGAAGAGCCGATGAATGATTCTTTTGAACCAAAGAGAAATCTCCACTAAGGATGCCAAGCAAGAAAACAAGTTTGGGACCATCCAATTCAAAAGTAACCCCATTCACCAAACTCTTAATTAAAAAACCAGATACAATAAAAATATCAAAGAATCAAGGGGATGAGAGCTTTGATGCTTCCAGGGTCTCAATTTTAACTCTCTTGTGATTTTTCATCATTTGTTCCTGGAACAGAATCAGGCATTGTTACCTCATCTATTCCTTCTTCAAACCTTACCACTGTTTCTAAGTTTTTCCCCTTGAATTTTTCACGAATTCTGTTTCCTTGACCCTTCCTTCAATTTAGGTTGGAGAACTTACCTTTTCGATTGAGTGTTGACCGAGATCAATCTCGTGTTCATCCTCACTTTTCTGCAAAGCTATCTTATCTATGCCAACAACCATGCCTTTCTTTACACCTCTGAAGGATATAGATTCTCCGTTGAATGCTGTCAGTGAGAGAAAAAGTTTTTGTTACCTGTAATATACCTAGAGCAACCACTGTCGAGATGCCATTTTTTTTTCTCCTTCTCACTTCAGCTTACAAAAACAATTAAGGGTTGGATTTGGGAATCCACACTAGTTTGGTTCCCCTTCTTTTGATAACTTGAGAAATCAAATCTTTTTTATCCATTTGATAATGTTTTCATTTTCTCAAGATCTTTATCCTGGATAAATATTCATATTTAAAATGTCCGGTATGTCCACAATAACTACAAACTTTATATTTCTGCCAAATTAACATATTTCCTTTTAACATCTCATATTACAGGTTTGCGTTTATAGTCAAGACCAATTTGACATCTATTGTAATGTCATTTAGCCAGGTTAAAGCTTCAGATGATTCGTTCCACTTTTTCATCAAGGCAATGTCATAATGAACTTGATTCAAGGTTTATTGAAGTTCCGAACTTCTCCTTTTCTCCTTGCTCATTTCATTTCTCAAGGAGGTAAGTTCAGCTTCACCAAAACCTTGATAATTGTTGATTATTTCATTTCTTAATGTTTCTCCTTTCTTGATGTCGAGCAGTTCAACCTCTAGAGATGAGACTGTTTCTATTAATTTACTGGTTTCAGCTTTCTAAACGAAAACAGTCTTCTCTAAATTGCTAATTTCAGTAGTGATATTTTTTTTATATTTTCAAACTCAATTTTCTGCCCTTTTAAAATTTTGTAATCAGATCTTAAGTTTGAGAAAATTTTTGACATTTTAATTTTTTTCAACACTCATTTGCTGATACTCATCCATCGAAGAAAGTAACAATTTAACCACTTTTCTTTTTGACAAATTGTGAACTTGAGATTTGAGATCAAATAAACTTATCTCAGAAGATTCACCATTTGAGTCTGAGCCACTTCTATCCATAAGGGCCAGATTATCATCTTTAACATCCTCTCCTTCTGATTCGTCATTAGAAATTTCACCCCAAGTAGCATTCATACCTTCTTGAAAGCTTTTGAGGCCAGTTGCTGCTGCTTTTTCGAATTCTTATTTTGTTATTTCTTTAAAAGGGAACAGTCGTTTATCAAGTGGTTCATTTTTCCACACTTGAAACATCCCTGGAATTGTTCCTTTGTAGAGGATTTACCTTTATTTCGGGACTCCTCTTTTTCATAATTTTCCTTCTTGAAGAATTTCTTAAACCTTCGAACAAACATCATTATTTCTTCATCATCTAATTCTGAATCATGTTGGGTAGCCTTGAGAACCATATTGCGTTCCTTCTTAGGTTCTTCAGGAACCTTGTCAATCTTTTTAACCTTATATGTTTGTAAGTTGCCAATGAGCTCGTCCATTTGCATTGTACTCATTTGCTTTGCTTCTTCAATTGCTGCAACTTTAGATTCCTAAGAAGCTGGCATAATCCTCTAAAATCTTTTTGACATTGTTTTTAGTCAAAAATTGTTTCCCAAGAGATTTGAGTTCATTTGTGATGTGCGTGAATCGGGTAAACATATCTTTGACTGGCTCCTTTTTGCCAATGGAAAAAAGTTCATACTTCTTTATAAGCATATCAATCCTAGATTGTTTACTTGATTTGTACCTTCATGTGCAAGCGTGAGAGAGTCCCAAATCTCCTTTATACTGGATAATCCATAAATATGATTGTTTTCATCAATGCCCAGTTCAAAGTAAAGTATCTCTATAGCCTTCACATTTTTCTCCATCATTCTAAAGTCATCAACATCAAATTCATCTTCAATCTTTGGCACCTTTGTTCCATATGGTTTTACTTTAGTAGGAATCAGGGGTCCCTTCAAAGTAATTAACCAAAGCCGATAGTCCTCAGCTTTCATGTAGATTCCCATTTGACTCTTTCAAAGACTGTAATGTTGGCCATTAAAAAGAGGAAGTTGAGTGCTAGATGGTCCGTCAGGAAAAGTTAATTCAGAAGTCATTTTTAAGATCTTTTCTCAAAAAGGGTTAACCTTTATTTGAGCAACCTTCTATGATACCAATTGTTATTAAAACGACTTTTAAATTAGACCTAAGAATGGGAAGGGGGGGGGGGGGGGTGAATTGGGTCTAATACAATTTCTGCCTAATTAAAATCTTAACTTACTTTTTCTTTTGACGACAGGAGAAGACTTTAACCTTGTTTCTTTGACAGTGACTTAATTTAAGTAGAAATAGCAAAACGTGGAAAGTAAAATAAGAGACAATAATTTTTACGTGAAAAACCACCCAGGCTCGAATGGGTATAAAAACCACGACATACTTCCTAGTAGGATTTCAACTTCAACTTCACTAAAACACCGAGATAAATTTTGGAATACACCCCGCAATCCAAGGACCTACCCCTAAGCCCTTACAAAATTTCTAACTTGTATAAACTACCCTTAATTTAAAATAGAAAGAACTTTAGAACAAAACAATTACAAGTACTTGAAATAAAGAAATGAAATAGACTTTTTTTAATTTCACAACTTTAATACAAGTTGATTCTAACACCTAGACTGCAAAATACACAGAACAAAACAAGGAAACTGTCTCTAACACCAATCACTTCTCTTCAACTTTCAATGCCAATGAAAGCTCAGATACTTTGATATGCTGAAGATTATCTGAGTCAATGATTCATCTCTGGCGTGAAATCTTTCTTTTATAGACTGCCAGAGTGAACATCTTCTACATCAAGTAGGACAAGGAGTCCTTTTCTTATCACCTTTGATCTTTCACTTCTGGTAGGACAAGGAGGCCTCATCTTATCCAAAGATCTTTAGATTTCTTTTTGAATTCTACAACTTTTTACAAGATATCACCAAATATTTTCTTCCTAACAGTGATTTCTTTCCTTGTAGAGTTCTTGTTAAATGCAACCTCTTTTTAGAGCTGAATTAACTAACAATATAGAATAATTAATATAAAGTTAATTAGCAATAATTTCATCATGTCAGAGATTATTGTATATGCTAAGAAAATATTTATTTTTATTCCTTAAAAATTCGCTGAGCACATATTATTTTTCGTCATCAAAATCATTTTCAACAATTTATCACGCCCCACCTTAGGAGGCATGACTGGCACCTAGTGCCACACTGGAAACCAACTAACCTGGCTAGGCTTATGCACATCTAGTGTGTGCCTGCAACTCCATTCAAGAAAACAACGAGCTATATCATGACTGTAAACACAGTTTCCGACCGACAAGGCCATATAGCCACCTGTAAAAGAAAACAGCTAACCAAAAACAAGCAATAAAAGTTCCTATGCGGGCCGACAAGACCATTATGCTGTCTAGTTTTAGCGGAATGAAAATCAGGTGACTACAACTATACTATAGCCGACAAGACCACTACTAATAGCTAAACAAGTCCCAACACCGCCATCACATGAAATAAAATATATATGGGCCCCACACGACCAACAACGAAACTAACCACTGGAAATCTGTAATATACAAGCCTCTAGGAGTGGAATAATGGTCGAGACAGGGCCCCGACCTACCCATAAACTATACAATCAAAAGAGCAAACCTTCTAATTATTATCTCTAGAGGAAGGGAGCTAACTGTATTGCTAACTCTAGCTGAAAGCTAGGAAGGTCCTGATTCGCGTCTATCCGCACCTGCAGGCAAGCAATGCAGTGCCCCGGGGATGAGCGTCAGTACAATATGTACCGAATATATAAGGTAGTAAAGTAACTAACTAAAAGCTGGTAAACCTGAAATAATCAAGGAAGAGAGCAAGAATTTAACTTGAATACCTTTACCGTTTGGACTATCTAACTAACAAGTTTATATTTACAAACAAGAACCTAATAGGACTCCCATAAGCCTGGAAGGTACAAACAACACAGAATAACCTACCTGGGACCCCATAAGTTCCCGACAAATACAAACAATGTCCACTCCTGCTATCTGACTACTAATGGTTGTAAGCATACTGTAACTCAAGATGAGCATCACGACCTCAATCTGATAGAACTCACTATGGCCCTCATGGCCTCAATCTGATAGGGCTAGAGATATGGCCCTCGCGACCTCAGTCTGATGAAACTCAATATGGCCCTTGCGGCCTCAGTCTAATAGAACTCATTATGGCCCTTGCGGCCTCAGTCTAATAAAACTCAGTATGTCCCTCGTGACCTCAGTCTAATAGAACTCAATATGGACCTCGCGGACTTAATCTAATAGAACTCAATATGGACCTCGTACACTCAGTCTAATAAAACTCAATATAGAACAACATTTGACAACCCGACGTCGAAAGCAAAACCAATTTAGCTAGGGTTAACTCTGACGAGGGTTACTATTTTATCACTATTGTCTTAATTCCATCCATAATAGCTGATTATAATAGGTTTACACTAAATTACTATAGATACACAAGCCGTACAAACTTTATGAAGAATATAACTTGCCGAAAGAATAGCCTTACATACCTCGAGTGCTGACTTTTGACTCAACTAATGAGGTGTAGTTTGCAAACAACAGTTCTTTCCAACTATAACCTTTATGCTAAAAGAACAGAACTAATTTCAATATTGAATCGATAAATAACGATAGCTTTTGTTGACAATAACAACTATAATTCAACTTCGCATTACTTGACCAAAAACCCAAATTCTCCGAGAGTTTAGAAGGGATAAGTGCTTACCTAATGCATGTGGCCGTTTAGAATCAATTTGGAGTAATTCTGACGACTTTTACTCGGCGTAGTTCCGGTTTGCCCAGCGAATTTTTAAGAAATATCTCCGTACTAATGCTTCTCATAGGCCTAGAACTCGTTACCTGAAGTTAATTTGTGTTTGATAGCGTAATCAGATGAAAACTAATTGAAAGTTGCGTAATCTCTCTTACCTGGTCGTGGTTTCACTTGATAAATGAATTGGAAATAACAAGGAATGTATATATAGGGCATGGCCGGTGGCACAGGGGCGCCTCGCGCCAATGCCCCTGCCGCGCCGTGCCTCTCAAGGCACCAGCAGGCCTGGAGCGTCGTGCTGGCCAATGCGCACTAGTCACGTCTGACTCCGCTTTCGAGGCTTTTCCCACACGCGTCAAGCTTTCTTTCCTTGTCACAATTCACGCATACGCCTACTAATCGGTAGCATTCTACGGAGTGTAACATCCTCCCCCCTTAGGAACATTCGTCCTTGAATGCCAACTTCAGGCCTTAAAGGAGTTAACTCTTTCGGCTAACATTTAAAAAAAATCGACAGAATCTCCTTTGTAATATGGACTATCCGGAAAAGTGAAATGTAGAAAAGTCCAGCTTGTGTGTCTCATAGGACGCTACAATCAACTAGCTCACAACATAAAAATAGATATCTGAACAGTACTAGCATCATAAGCCATAAAGTAACATCTGAACACTGATCTCACCTCAACTACATATTCTGGGTCAATCCTGGAATAAGCGAGGGTATCTAGATCTCATGTCATCCTCATCTTCCCAGGTCATCTCTTCTTTATTTTTGTTCCTCCACAGTACCTTAACGGATGCTATATCTTTGGTTCTTAATCTGCAAACCTGCCTATCTAATATTGCAACTGGAACCTCTTCATAAGCTAACTCTTCAGTAACTTGGATATCCTCAACTAGCACAACTCGAGACGGGTCCCCTGTACATTTTTGCAACATGGACACATGAAAGACTGGGTGAATAGATTCTAACTCTAGAGGCAACTCTAACTCATATGCCACTTGGCCTATTCTTCGAAGGATCTGGTATGGCCCAATGAATCTCGGGCTAAGCTTGCCTTTCTTTCCAAATCTCATTACACCCTTCATCGATGACACCTTAAGGAGCACCTAATCACCAACATTAAACTCCAAGTCTCTACGTCTCACATCAGAGTAGGACTTTTGACGACTCTAGGCTGTCAGTAACCGCTCTATGATAAGTTTTACTTTTTCTTCTGACTAGTGAATCATATCTGACCCAACTAATTCTGCCTCTCCTACTTCGAACCATCCAATGGGGGACCTGCATTTCTGCCCATACAATGCCTCATAAGGCACCATCTGAATTGCTGAATGATAACTGTTATTATATGAAAATTCAATAGGGGATAGATGCTCATCCCAACTTCCTCCGAAATCTAGCACACATGCTTGTAAAATATCCTCGAGCTTCTGAATGGTGCGCTCTGCTTGACCATTCGTTTGAGGGTGGAAGGTTGTACTCAAAATAAATTGTGTCCCCAAACCTTTCTAAAATGATTGCCAAAATCTAGTTGTAAACTGCACCGCTCTGTCCAAAATGATAGATACTAGGACCCTTGCAATCAGACTATCTCATTGATATATAATACAGCATAATCTTTGGCTGAGAACGTAGTCCGAACTGGCAAAAAGTGAGTTGATTTTGTCAACCTATCAACAATCACCCAAATAGAGTCAAATTTGTGTCTGGTATGGGGTAGTCCTGTCACAAAGTCCAAATTATCTACCTCCCATTTCCACATAGGTATAGCCATTTCCTGAGTTAGTCCGTCAGGCTTCTGATGTTCAGCCTTTACCTACTGACAATTGGGACACTGTACTACAAATGCAGCTACATCTTTCTTCATTCTCTGCCACTTATATCTCTTTTATGTCATGGTACATCTTCGTCGAACCTGGATGAAGAGAGTAACGAGGTAGTGTACCTTTGCCAAAATCTGCTGGTGGAGCCCTGCTACATCTAGAATACAGAGGCGACCTCTGTACCTCAAAACCCATCTCCAGTTACCTCAAAAGATGGTAGTTCAACTTGTTGAGCCTTATCTCTGAGCTGTGCTAAATGAAAATCCTAGTACTGCCGCTCTTTTACCTCTACCACCAGTAAAGACACAGTTGTATTCTTAATTATAGCCCCATTATCCGAACTTCTAGACTGGCTAGCCAGTGTAATTCTCAGTCCATTTCCCATTTTTTTGGTCTCAGATGTGCCAGACTACCCATGGATCGCGACTAAGGGAATCTGCTACAATATTGGCCTTCCTTAGATGATATAAGATGGTCACGTCATAATCTTTCAACAATTCTAGTCAACGACACTGTCGTAGATTTAGCTCTTTTTGAGTGAAAATGTACTAGAGGCTCTTATGATCCGTGAAAATATCTATATGCACACCATACAAGTAATGCCTCCATATTTTTAAGGCATAAATCACCGCAGATAATTCTAGGTCATGGGCGGGATAATTCTTTTCATGTTTTCTCAATTGTGTTGAAGCATACACAATTACCTTTCCATGTTGCATCAAAACACACCCCAACCTAACGCCTGAAGTGTCACAATACACTGCGTAGTCCTCTGAGCCTTTGGGCAAAGCTAACACTGGCACTGATGTTAATCTATTTTTCAATTCTTGGAAACTCTGCTCACAGGCCTCAAGTCCAATGAAATTTGGCTGCTTTCTGAGTCGATTTAGTCAAGGGCGCTGACAGGGTAGAAAATCCTTCCACAAACCTTCTATAATACCCAACTAACCCCAGGAAACTGCGAACCTCCATTGGAGTTGTAGGCCGAGGACATGTCTTTACCGCCTCAATTTTCTGTGAATCAACCTGAATACCAGCCTTTGATATAATGTGGCCCGAGAAAGCTACAGAATTTAACCAGAACTTACATTTAGAAAACCTTGCATATAGTTGGCGGTCTCTAAGGATCTGAAGTACCGTTCGCAAATGATCTCTGTTTTCCGCTTCTAAGTGGGAATATACCAAAATGTCATCAATGAATACTATCACAAACAAGTCTAAATACGGCCTGAAGATACTGTTCATCAAATCCATGAACACTTCTGGGGCATTCGTCAACCCGAAGGACATGACTAAGAACTCGAAATGACCATACCTGGTCCTAAAAGCTATCTTCAGAATATCTTTCTCCCGAACCCGTACCTGGTGATACCTTGACCTTAAGTCGATCTTAGAGAAATACTTCTCCCCTTGTAACTGATCAAACAAATTATCTATCTTGGGAAGCGGGTATTCATTTTTGACGGTAACTTTATTTAACTGCCGGTAGTCTATGCATATGCGGAGAGAGCCATCTTTCTTTCTTACAAATAGAACTGGCGCACCCCACGGTGACGTAATCAGTCTGATAAAGCCCTTATCTAGCAGATTTTTTAGTTGTTCTTTTAATTCTCTCAATTTATCAGGAGCCATTTGGTATGGAGGGATAGACATAGGCTGAGTACCTGGTAGCAAATTTATAGAGAAATCTATTTCCCTCTCTGGGGGAAAACCAGGAAGTTTACCTGGGAAACATCTAGGAACTCATTAAACACTGGAATAGGTTGGAGTGTCTGGGATTCTTCTTGCATATCCCAAACCCTAACAATATGGTAGATATAAAACTTTTCTATAAACTTTTTCGTCCGGAGATAGGATATAAACATACCTTTCGGTGTAGTTGTATTGCCTCTCCATTCTCACACTACCTCCCCTGAAAAATGAAATCGGACGATTCTGGTCCAAAATTTTATAGTGGCGTAACATGGCACCAACCAATCCATACCCATAATCACATCAAATCAATTATTTTTAATTCTACTAGACCTGTTTTGGTCTGGCGACCAACAATCTCTACTGTACAACCCTGGTAAATTCTTTTAGCAATAATAGAGTCACCAACTGGGGTAGACACTGAAAAAGGTCGCTGAAGCAATTCTAGTACTATATCAAACTTTCGGGCCAATAATGGAGTAACATACAACAAAGTGGATTCCGGGTCTATCAAAGCATAAACTGAGTGATAGCAAACATCTAATATACATGTCACAACATCTGGCGGCGATTCTGACTCCTGTCTCCCAGGTAGTGCATATGTGCCATCTTGGCTGCTACCTGAACTGGATGCCCCGGGTCTGCCTCGCCCTCCACCGGCTGGAGTTGAGAGCTTGTGCCCTGCAGAAGGTGCTGGGGCATACGAACCTGCTGAAGCTCTATTCTGTTGGTCCTGGCCGCTCTGGTGTCTAGTTGGGTAATCCCTCATCATGTGTCCCTCCTGCCCGTAGGTATAACAGGCGGTGGAACCATACCTGCACTTTCCTAGATGCTGCCTATGGCAAGTACTGCATGAGGTACTGCTAAATCTATCTGGCCTGGCCCCCCTTTGCTGCTGCGAGCCTGGCGCTCGCGAACTCTCATTGGGGCCTGACTGCCTCCGACGATTTGACCTTCTATCGTGCTGCTACTGGAATGGGGGCCTAGGTGGCCTACCTAAAAAATGGGGCCTGGGCCCACCCTGAAAGTCTACTTGAAAATCTGCGGGCCTAATCCTCCGACACTGTTCCTGACTTGACCTTTCCATGGTGTACTGACGCTGTTTAAGCTTCTCTATATTTTGAGCGATGGCCTGGATTCATGAAATATCCATATCCTCTCGCAGCGTGGCTGTATTTTAAGACTCCACATATTCTGGCGCAAGTCCCATAATAAATCGGTGCACCCTGGCTAGCATAGTGTCGACAAATGAGGGAGCATATATGGATAAGGAGTCAAACCTCAATGCGTATTCTCTGACACTCATTCTTCCCTGCTCTAGATGCAGAAACTGCTCTACTCTGGCCTGCTGAACCTCTCGGGGCAAATAATGACCTATGAAAGCCTCAGAAAAGACTACTACATCTCGCAGTCGGAATACTGCTAACTCAACTGATTCTATAGACGAGGCATGCATAACCCTGAATATTCTCTACAACTGATCTATGAAATTCTGGGGTTCCTCTTTACGATCTGTCCCTGTAAACTGCAGGGGACTCAAATCTAGGAACTCATGGACTCTCGAACTACTAGGCCCCTCGGTGGGCTCAACGACAGCTGGTACTACTAGATGAGGTTGTCGCTGGGCAGCCATCATCTGAACCAACATATAGAATGCACCCCTGAACTCCTGATATGATGGTACAGGAATGGTTAGGGTGGTGCTGGTATATCTGCTACTCTAGCAGGCTCTGAGTGTGTTGGCAAGTGCTGGGGAGATCGAGGTGACGTCTTCCTGTCGCCCTCAGATCGGGCTGACTCTGACTGGGCCCCCCTACTAGTGCCTTCTCCTGCTGCCACATCTAAATCTCGACCAGTCGTGGTTCGTCGTGCGTCAGACATTTCTTTGTAAATAAATAGAATAACATAAGCTTAGGGAGTTACCCTATACAGCACAGCTCTATAGCACGACTGTAGGAGAAAGAAGAGTAACCACACTATTATTCCTTATAGCCTCCTGCCTATAGAATGTGGTGCACAACACATCCATATATAAGACCCTACTTGGCACGACTTGCAGACACCCAGGGATACGACCTGCTCTGCTACCAAGTTTGTCACGCCCCACCATGGGAGGCATGACTAGCACCTAGTGCCACACTAAAAACCGACTAACCTGGCAAGGCTTATGCACGTCTGGTGTGTGCCTACAACTCCATTCAAGAAAACAATGAGCTATATCTCAACTGTAAACACAGTCTCCGGCCGTCAAGGTCGTATAGCCACCTGTAAAAGAAAACAGCTAACCAACAACAAGCAATATGCGGGCCGACAAGACCATCATACTGTCTAGTTTTAGCGGAATGAAGATTAGACGACTACAACTATACTATAGCCGACCAGGCCACTACTAACAGCTAAACAAGGCCCAACACAACCATCATATAACATAAAATATATATGGGCCCTGCACGGCCAACAACAAAACAAACCACTGAATGTCTGTAATTTGTAAGTCTCTAGGAGTGGAATAATGGTCGAGGCAAAGCGCCGACGTACTCATAAGCTATACAATCAAAAAAGCAAACCTTCTAACTATTAGCTCAAGAGGAAGAGAGCTAACTGTACTGCTAACTCTGGCTGAAAGCTAGAAAGGTCCTGATCCGTGTCTATCCGCACCTGCAGGTAAGTAATGCAGTTCCCCAGGGATGGGCGTCAGTACAATATGTATCGAATATGTAAGGCAGTAAAGTAATAACTAACTAAAAACTGGTAAAACTGAAATAATCAAGGAAGAGAGCAAGAATTTAACCTGAATACCTTTACCGTCTGGACTGTCTAACTAACAAGTTTATATTTACAAACAAAAACCTAACCGGAACCCCATAACCCTGGAAGGTAAAAACACAGAATAACCAACCTGGGCGCCCATAAGCCCCCGAAAAGTACAAACAATGTCCACTCCAACTATCTGACTACTAATGGCTGTCAGCATACTATAACTCAAGACGGCCCTCACGGCCTCAATTTGATAGAACTCATTATGTCCCTCACAACCTCAATCTAGTGGGACTCGATACGACCCTCGCAGCCTCAGTCTGATGAAACTCAATATGGCCCTCGCGGCCTTAGTCTAATAGAACTCAATATGACCCTTGCAGCCTCAGTCTAATAGAACTCAGTATGGCCCTCGTGACCTCAGTCTAATAGAACTCAATATGGCCCCTGCGAACTAAGTCTAATAGAACTCAATATGTCCCTCGTAGCCTCAGTCTAATAAAACTCAATATAGAACAACATCTGACAACCCGACGTTGAAAGCAAACCAATCTAGCTAGGGTTAACTCTGATGAGGGTTACTATTTTATCACTATCATCTCAATTTTGTCCATATCAATTGATTATAATAGGTTTACGCTGAAGTACTATAGATACATAAGCCGTACTAACTTTATGACGAACATAACTTACTGAAAGAATATCCTTACATACCTCGAATGCTGACTTTTGACTCAACTAATGAGGTGTAGTTTGCAAACGGCAGTTCTTTCCAACTATAACCTTTATGCTGAAAGAATAGAACTAATTTCAATACTGAATTTGATAAATAGCGATAGCTTTCGTTGACAATAACAACTATAATTCAACTTCGCATTACTTAACCGAAAACCCATAATTCTCTGAGAGTTTAGAAGGGAGAAGTGCTTACCTAATGCATATGGACATTTAGGAATCAATGTGGAGTAATTATGATGACTTTTACTCGGCGGAGTTCCAGTATTCTAGGGGAATTTTTGAGAAATAACTCCGTACTAATGCTTCCGGTAGGTCTAACACTCGTTACCTGAAGTTAATTTGCGTTTGGACAGTGTTTGGTAGCATAATCAGATGAAAACTAATTGAAAGTTGCGCACTCTCTCTTACCTTGTTGTGGTTTCACTTAATAAGTGAATTAGAAATAACAAGGAATGTATATATATAGGGCATGGCCGGTGACAGGGGCGCCTCGTGCCGGCCATAGCGCCAATGCCCCTGCCGCACTGCACCTCTTAAGGCGCCAGCAGGCCTGGCGCTCCACGCTGGCCAATGCGCACTAGTCCCATACGACCCTACTTCCGAGGCTTTTCCCACATGCGCCAAACTTTCTTTCCTTGTCACAATCCACGCATACGCCTACTAATTGATAGCATTCTACGGGGTGTAACACAATTCTTCATGTGGTTGAGATTCATTAAGTCTTTCTCAATTTGTAGTCACCAAAGGTGAGAACTATCCAGGTATGACAGGCCTTCAGATCTTCACGGGGGATTAACTCCTGCTGGTGGAAAGAAATGTAATGCTACTTAAAACATCTCTAGTTTTATTCATTGTCCAATCACAAGGTTGCGACAAATAGCAAGCGAGCATCAGCAGCCAGTAATAGAGGTAACAAGCCACCAGTCCCAGTTGCACCAAATAGAAATGAATCAGAAAGCTGCATTCTCATTGATGCAAAAGAATATAAGTTCACTGTTTATTCTATCATGCCAATGATTGTGCAAATATAGAAGAGTAAATGACAAAGGAAATTGATAGTTTAGACTCGAAGATTGAGATGAAGATGTAGAAGAGTTGTCAATTGTGGACATAGTCACTGCTTATAAAAAGAACTCACTTGTAGTTGCAGAGTATATATATCAATGACATCTATGTTTACTACAAGAAGTCTGAGAATTTTGGCTTCATCCTTCCAAGCTGTATGAAACAGCAGTCTTATATTCATAAAATGATGACAGCGAGTGATCCTCATTGATTGGATGATTACTTTTGAATGTGAATCTTATATATCAATAGGCATTGCTCATATCTTTCTTCTTGATAGAACTATGTCTAGTTCAATATGAATGCTTAGATTACCACCATCAAAGGTAGCAACTGAAGCAATCTTTATAGTGGGTGCTATGCTGAAGAGAAGCTTTTGAAATGCTCGAGATTTATGGTTTATTTCCATCAAAAGGCAGCAGGTAGGAAGCTTACTGGCTTGTACCGAAAGTCCAGCACTTCTATTATTGACTATGCTGCCAAGTGCCAACTATACTATGACTTTAGGATGCCTAAAAAGCATACAAGTGATGCAACTGTGTGTTTTATTTGTTTATTTGATACATTACTGGTATTTCTGCCAATCACGTTTTTAACATCTATTTTTTTTTCTTTTTTTTGGTGAGAATTAAATGCTACTTTATTTGACCTACATGTCTTCTTAAATCGTGATGTCGCTAATCATCTCTGGGATACCTTTGGGGGTTGCCTGACATCAAGATTAATAGGAATTCCATTACCAGTCTATTGGTGGAACACTAAAGCAAACAATGTTGTCCACCAGATGATCATTCATATTACCTAAATGGTTATTTGTTGGGAAGTTTGGAAACACAGATGCGCGTGCAAATATGGAGATCAAAAGAAAATGTGGAAGAGGGTGATGGAAAATCATACATGATCGAATATTAAATTGGTTCTCAGCATGACCTTCCCCAATTGCAATCTGGGGAACTCGTGGAAGGAGATGTGCAACAAAGCTGAAAGACCACTTACAAAGTGGAACATTACTCTATGGGAAAAACCTCCGAAAAACTTTATAAAGCTCAACAGTGATGGGAAATATACTCAGAATAGGGCAAGCATAGGGGGGATTGTTGGAGATCAAACGGGGAGATTAATCATGGATCTTTTTGTTCCAGTAACAACCTCATAGAGGCTCAGGCTGCCAGATTTGGTATTTTTTGGTGTTTGACATGGTTTCCATAATTGTATAATTAGAAATGGACTCCTTGACTATTGTGAATATGCGACAGGTTTTACTTCTAACTTAAAGCTCAGAAAAACCATTAAAGATATTCTCTCCTCCAAGGAACAACTCAATTGCCAGGTCACACATTGCTACAGGGAAGCCAATCAAGTTGCCGATGGTCTGGCCAAAAATGCTACTGAGTTGGATGATGAATGTTTGTGCTCTCATTGGAATGAAAGTGTGGCAGTTCCAGCATGCAAATGAGGCTTGCAGATTCCCAAAAACTCAGCTTACAAAAAAATTATCTTTGCCATACCTAATTCTAATACTAGGTACCTGTATATTGTCAAGATGATAGGGACCTATTGTGTAGGGACAGTTCTAGAAACCAAAAAATCTAGACTATTCTACCCTCTAGTACGAATTTCTAAGTGTTTAGAATCTCTAGAATTTTCTTAAATACAAATAATATCAAAGAAATTACTCCATAAACTTTTAGAAACTCTTTTTGAAATATATATCTATGATGTTTATTCTGTCAAAAAATAACTTTAATTTTTCACACTCCCCTTAAAGTTATTTTTTAGAAGCTAATTCAAGTTTGTCGCAAAAGAACACAAATGAAGCTTTGATCTGTGCCTTGGTGAATATCTCAACACTTTTTGTCTGACTACTCTTGCTTCTTCAAATAAAGAAAATTTTTCGTCATTGATTGGCCCTGTAAAGAAACAAGAATACGTATTGATAAAATTTTTATCTCTGTAGCGGGATGACTTGACAATAGTCCTCTTTGATTTTGCAAACCATGTGAATCATCTTTATGTTGAGTTTTATGTTCTTGAGTTTTTAGGCTCCACCTTTCTCTTAGCTCCCTGACAGTTGTATTATCGGGAGAAATACATGTGATGAACAAGTTTGGAACTCTAGGATTCAAAATGTTAATACCTGCTCCTTTTGATGCAACTCTACACAAGAAAATTTCATCAGTATTAGCCTCTTCATTTGAGTCGGTGATGATCTGATCATCAATTTCCCGTGAAGCCTTAGATCCACCACCAAATTCCGTTTTGAGCTCCTCGATGGGCGGTTTGTCATCTTTAAATCTTCCGAATATCATACTATCTATATCTCCATCTAAAATTATGTTTCATCCATTTGATATTTTGCTTCTTCATCTGCTTTCAGTATTTTCTCTAATTAGTGACTATTTTTTATATGATAGATGATTGACTAGAGACTTCAACTTCTATTTTATCTCCCTCAATGTTTCCTTCGGAATAGTCACCATTAGCATATATAGTTTCAAGATTTGCTTCTTTGATTTCCTCCATAGTAGCTACCATGTCACCAGTTTGAACGTCATCGGAATCTTTTTGTTTCTTGTTAATGATAAAATTGCCTTCGTTCTCTACGTGATGAACTATATTATCTGATCTTGAATTAATGATCCAGTCTCTTTCAAAATAGATGGCATCCATGACATTTAATGCTCGAGTCTTGGCTATGAAACACCTTCCCCAGCCTTCTTCTTCTTTGGCTTTATTAGTTTGAGCCATATTGCTCTCCGTGGCTCAGCAATATCTTCTTATTGTCCTATTTTGGCACAATGATAGCATTTGAGAGGCTTTTTATCATGATTATTAGAAGAATCTTTCTTCTTTCCTGGTGAATTTGAACCATCAAGAGATCGAGAGTATGATGACTTATCTCTTGTGTTTCCTTTAAAGTTCCTCTTGTTTGCTACAAGAGCATTTCCTTCCCCTTTTTTCATCGATACCCCAACCATCTATTTGGCTAGTAGCTCCTGTGATGACAACAGATTCTCAAACTCCTCCAAGGATGATTGTTGAGACCATCCTAGAATAGATGTAACAAATGAAATATATACTAACTTCAATCCATGAATGATAATTCTTTTCATTCATATATGAACTTAGTGGAAAATCAATTAGACAATAAGATAAAAGTTCTTCAAACTAATAGTGGCCGAAAATACTTATCAACTTAATTTAATGAGTTATTTGATGAAAAGAGAATATTTCATCAGTTGACTATTTCAAATACGCCACAACAAAATGGTGTTGCAGAGAGAAGAAACAGAACACTCCTAGAATGGTTAGGTCAATGATAGCACAAGCCAACCTACCAATTAATTTTTGAACAATGTACTTAATCGAGTGCGTACAAAATTAGTTTCAACCACTCCATATGAGATGTGGACTAGAAGACATCCCACCCTGAGTGTACTAAGACCTTGGGGTTGTGCTGCCTATGCACATAATTCCTTTCACAAATATGGCAAATTGGGTCCGAGAGGAAAGAAAAGTATTTTTATAAGGTACTTAGAAACCTCTAAAGGTTATATATCTATAGGTGAGCAAAACAGTGGGAGTGTAACTGAATTTGGATCACGAGATGTCATATTCTTAGAGAGTGAGTTTCCTAAAAAAGGAGAGATAGGTGAAAACCTATCATTATTTGAGATAAGGGATCAAGACATGCAAGGATCTCTTCATTCGAGTGGGAGTATTTTAGAAAATGATTCATTAGTTTCTCATCAGCACCCTCTTTCATCATCGGATGCGAATGAATATAATCCTTCTACACTTAATGAAAATGACCAAATGGATCTTGTTTCGAGTGGGAACAAAATGGTCATTAATCTTCTTCCAAGTGGGAGTGGGATGAATGTTCTTGATTAGAGTGGGAGTAACATTGATCTAGATTGGAACCCCAATGAATCACAAATTAGACGTGGTTCTCATAAAAAGACTCCCCGCTGATGATTTGACATTGAAGGCTGTGAACTATTTATGATGCTCCTACAAGATGAAAATGAGCCTAAGAATGTAAAAGAGGCTCTCTCATGCGCTTCTAAGGATTAATAGATAAAAGCAATAGAAGATGAATTGGAGTCTATGAGAGTCAACAAAGTTTGGAAACTAGTTGATCTTCCAGCAGGACCAAATCCATTGGGTTCTCAAAATTTAGCTCAAGGATGATGGCACAGTTGAGATATATGAAGCTCGACTTGTAGCGAAAGGGTATACACAGCAGAAAGGAATAGACTACGAAGAGACTTTCTTGCCTGCTGTACAGTTTACCTCTGTTTGCTTGATTCTAGTTATAGTTGCAAGCTTGAATCTTGAATATGGATGTAAAAAATGCCTTTCTCAATGGAGAATTAGATGAAAAAATTTATATGAAACAACCTGAATAAAGGGTTACAAACAAAAGATTTGTAGACTTCTGAAGTTAAATTATGGCCTCAAACAATCTTCAAGGCAATGGTATATATGCTTTAAGAATGTTTCATATCCAATGATTTTACCATAATGGATGAAGAGCATCGTTTTTATACCAAAAGATCAAGAAACAAACTTGTAATTTTAACATTGCATATAGATGACATACTTATAGCTGGAAATAATAAGGATTTCATAACCGAAGTTAAGTCATGGTTGTCATCTCAATTTGAGATAAAAGATACGGGTGAACAACATATATTCTTGGAGTTAAGACTTCAAGAGATCGTCCAAAGAAACTATTGTATCTCTCCCAAGAGAATTACATTAGAAAAGTTCTTAAACGATTCAATATACAAAATAGTAGCCCTGTTGATACTCCTATCAGTATAGGCCAATCCTTGAGTAGTCAAATATGTCCTAAGACTCCTAAAGAAAAGGAAAGAATGAGTCGAGTTCCTTTTAGGAGCGTAGTCAGAAGTCTAATGTACAGTATGGTGTGTACCAGACCTGATATCTATCAAGAAGTTGTCTTGGTAAATAGATATCAAACCAACCCAGGTTTAGCACATTAGCAAGTAGTAAAGAGAATCATGAGATATCTCACAGAAAATGCTGAACCAGTGTTAGTCTACTGTGACAGTGAGGCTGCAATATCCTCTATCGAGGACCCTAAGTTTCATTGTAAAACCAAACACATGGATATCAAGTATAACTATGTGAGAGATATGGTTAGACACAAGGAAGTTAACGTGAAGTATGTGTCTATAAAGGATATGTTAGTAGATCCATTGAGCAAATGTTTTTCTAGAGATGCATTTGTTAGACACACTAGGTCAAGGTCTCAAGGCTTGCGTAGATTCTAAGATACTTTATTTTGTCTTTTATTTTTTCATGTTCACAGGACAAATATTCTTTAATTATCAATAAAGTTGATTTACATACATACATATTTTAATTATTGAATGTTTTGTGCATTCTTTATTTATTTATTTATGTAAGTATTTCGAGTAGACAAGAGGTTGACCTTCTCATGTAGGTAACCGCATCCTTATCTTAGCGATGAATGGAGATGATTTAAGCAAAATTATCAAATGGATAATTTGAAAGCATAAGCTTAAAATTAAGAAATTCACATAAATAATGACATAAGATCGTTAAGGTGAAAAATATTCACCTAATCTACTTAGTGAACCAAATGTGAGTTATTATAGATCAAGAAACTCAAACTTAGATACTTGTGGTGTCTAGATATCATTTGTACATCATTCTAAACGAGACAAAGACATACACTTCATGGGAAAGGAGAAAATATTGTAGCACGTGTTTCATACCATATGTGCTAATGTCAACCAATAGGGATAAACATAAGTCCATTCTCAATTTATTATTGTATGAGACCCAAAGCCTTTATGCTGGATCAATATATGTGCCCTTAGTGACTCTAATCAGATAAATGAGACTTAGTTTTATGTAGCTATCTTAGTGTGTTTCCAAAAGACTATGAACACAAATTCGGTTTGGAGGAGCATATCTAGAAAAGCAGTTAAAACTAATGTTAAGGGAATCATGAGAAGAGGAAGATCATCAATGGAATCTCATTGATTTGTGTTTACTGGTGCACCAGTTATAGCTTATGAGTTATGATTGTGAATACAAGAAATTATGATATATGAGATTATGAGATTATATCAAATGTGATTCATATAAACTGGGATACTGCATACTTTTTGATCTACTTGCAGGTTTGCGCTTGACAAGAGGCTATATACTTCTAACAGATGTATAGCGCTTAGTTCTTATAACAGATGTTGGTCGCACTGTCTACTTCCCTGTATGAATGATTGTGGAGTTAAGAAGATACTTTGTTTCTCAGATAAGAAAAGCACTCCCAGTGGGAGATGTAGAAAATTCGGACCCACCCATAAGGAGTGCTTTAAGGCCAATTAGGGTAATTAAGTTAACCTTATTAATATCTATATAAACACACATATGGTGTGTTTTCAAAGATATGAAAGATTCTAAATATCCTAAAAGAAATAAACTTCTATGCTATATTCTCTCCGCAATCAATAAGGGTTTAGGTTGTGATAGAGGAGTTGCTCCAACATATTGCGAAACCACCGCTTGTAGGTAATTCTAACCACGGTTCAACCAAGCCTTCCACTTCTGCTTTCGCTTTCGCTACGCAAAGAACAAGTAAGTTTTTGTTTTATGATTTACGTATTAATCTTATTAGTTTAGATTAATAATAGACATGTGAACTTACGGTTGCTAATTGAACAACTACGGACGATCTAGTCATTGAACAACTTCTGCACTTTCTTCTCCTAGAATTCAGTTTTGTTGTTTCTTTTACTTAATTGTGGATCATTCTTAAAATCTAAAAGAACAAGTGAATCATTCTTGCATATTGGGATATATATAATTGGGAACTATATTAATTTGAATAACATTTTAGCCTCTATATTTGATTTTCTGAGGTCTATCTCTTACACCATAATTCTAAATTACTTGGCATCCACTACTTGTTATATATTCCACTCCATTTAGGTTGCTTTACACTATTGTTACAGTAGCCCCACAATTGCATAGGGTTTTGCTGTGGAGAAAAGGAAAAGAATCTAGTGTTACCTAAAATTCTGTAAGCATCAGTAAACCAAAGTTAGCCCACATTTTTAGTATTCAAGTTTCAGTAATTTTTCATGATCACAGGGTCACACGCCTGAGGCTGCTAATTTGTTGATTCTATATAACCATATAGGTTTAACCACTGTGGGATCAGTTTGTGAGGTCATCAATAATGTTTTTCGGGTATCAGTTTGTCAAAAGGGGTTAGCTTAGTTGATGAAGGTTGAAGGACTTGTATCTTTGATCACAAGTTTGAACCCTATGCCAAACGTACTAAGTATAGTATTTAAGTGGAGAAAGATAGAGGAGCAGGCCTATTCATCTAATTCGAATTCTATGGAGCATTTAAGTGGAATCTAGTATTCTGTTTCTAATTCTACTGAGTATTTAAAGTGGAATCTAGTATTATTAGTACTCCATCATAGTGTCTAAGGCATTGCATATTACAAATTGATTCAGATAAATGAAATGAGAAAAGCAGGGATTTCTTTGATCATCTTTCAGTTAGGAATATTTTGTTCGTGATACACATGTAACCAACTACCGTTATACTAATAAACAGTTTCTGTTCAAAATACTAGGTACTAATAAAACTGCATTTCATTTCGGGAATCTGCACTCCTTTGAATTGCAACATGCACACATGATCATCTCATGCAGTAATCCCAATGAAACTAATGGAGAAAGCAACAACAAATAGTTGACAAAACGTCTCACAAGGCCACAAGTTTCTGAAATTGATCTTTGTTGCTTTTGTGAAATTTATTCTCAATTGTATAATGTTTTACGATTTGCAACTGTGTGCTAATTATGATCAAAGAAAAGAAGACTTTAGAGTTGGAAACAAACTTCTATAAATCAAGTTTCTATTGTTAGCTCAATTGCACAACTCAACTGAACGAAGATCCCAAAAACTTGACGTGAATCTTCCTCATCATCAACATCTTTGAAATATCTATAGAAAGTATATAAGCTTCACATTCACCACGGAAGACAAGTCTACAAGCCTATATTTGTGATGAAATTCTAAAAATATGTGGCACGGATTTTCAAGAAAACAGCGCGCACTACCAATAATGCTAGGATATAAAAACCTTTCAAATTCAGTCTCTTCAATTTTAAAGAACTAATTTTTCAGGCAACCAAATCCTCCAACCATATAAAATTTCATAATTTCTAAAGCAGGACAGCCTGAAAGATTTAGACAATGTGCCACCGCGCGTCTTTATTAGAACTTGAGCAGTACACAAAATACTTGGGAAAATATTCTAGTACCTGCAGGAAAAGAAATGAATGCACATCCCATCTTGACAAAAAGCAAATGTACAACATCTAATATGCAGCAAATTAAACAAAACGTTTTATCAGAAATAAGACAATATGAATAAGTTTAACATGTATAATTGATAATATAAAATAACTTTTATACTATTAGATGTATAATTCTGACGACCACAAAGGATGCATTCAGAACTTGTATTCTCTCTAAAAGGTGGCAATATCTCTGGAATTTACTTGATAGCTTCAATTTCACTTGTTCAAATTACCGGCCAATAGATAATTTCTCCTTTGTTGACTATGCATTAGCTCATTTCCTCTCTTCCATAAATTTTTTTTAAAAAAAAAAAAATTCCAACTAGTCTGCACTGACCTGTATCCATACGACTCCCTACTCAGTCCATGTTTTAGTTTTGCTGTCCAGAGAAAAGTGGAAAATATTGTATTCTGGTTGTCCGGTGATGGCAGGTTCACATTGTCTGAATCTCTCTGCCCTGCTCGTCATTGATAACTTTATATGTTAGATGGTGTGGCTTTGACTATTACGCAGTCATATCCTGGAAGTCTCTAAAGAGGATAAAGTTGGTTATTTGGTGTTATCGGCTGACCAAATTGTGAAATTATTGTCAGGTTGTCCTGCATTGGAAACAATGGAGTTATATAAGTTTGAGGGTTTCCGTCGCCTGGAAATTAATTCTTTAAAAATAAAGACACTAACGCTGAAGCATTATTGGTTTACTCATGTTGGAGGAGGTCCGTCCTTAGAAATTTTTGCCCCACATCTTCAGGATTTGGAAATATCAGGAGATGTTTATGATCTCAAGTTTAGACTTTTAAATGTGCCCTCTGTGGTTAAAGCCAAGCTCACTTTCAAAAGTTGGTTCATAGAGGTTTTTCTTTAACTCGAAAGTCCTTACTCTTTCTCTGGTTAACTTTTAGCAGACAATTGTAGAATGTAAAAGTTATAAAGTTGAGAACCTTTGCACAAATTTCACAACCACCCCCAGATTAATTACAAAAACTTGCTGCCTTATTCTTATGTGCCTTTTGGCAATTGGATATTTCTTAAATCATACCACGGAAGATAGTCTAGAAACTAGAATTGTCGTACATTGGTGTTACTTTGCGTTTTTAGATGGTTGATTTGTCACACATTAGTAAGAACTTCTTTCTGTTGTTATTGATTTCTTTGTTCTTTAGTAGTTTCATTGGAATTACTGCACCAGATCTCGTGCATGTTGCAGTTCATAGGGGAGCTGATTCCAGAATTGAAATGCAAATATCTAACACATGAGTTGCATGAGCAAAAGTTTAATTTTTATGGAGCAGCTGGCCTTTTACGAGCCTCGTCTCACGTGGAGACACTCAGACATAGAAATTGCCACTACACATGTAACTCCTCCATCCCCCCTCCACCCAGTGAAGTTAATATGTTTTTTTTTTGTTGCTTTCTTTGTGGCAAATGAGGTCTAAAGCGAAAAGGATTGGGTGCCAACACTCTTAGCTTTGTTTGACCATCATAATCATTCTTTACAAGTGCTGATAGAAAAAACGAAAAAGGGCTAAAAATACTTCTAACGTTTGGAAAATGGCTCACAAATATTCTTCTCACACCTTTTGATCTAAAAATACCCTCAATTTTTATTTTTGGCTCAAGAATATCTCTCCTTCCACCTTTTGGTTTGAAAATACCTTAACCTTTGTGAAATCTACGTCTCACCCTTTTGTTCGAACAACTCTTACTATGCTTAATGCTTCGTCACTCCACTAAAGCTGCCGACTTTATTACAACAATTCAAGCATGGAAAATGAATATACAAGCATCAGTCAGTAATCAAGAATGGATGAATAAATGGAAGAACTTCATGAATTGAGTAATGCAAATGGACTTAAATGTATACAGATTACTTTTTCTTCTCTTGTTGCTACCAAGAATCTCATAAGTAATCCTAAAATGAAATGATAAACAAAAAGAGAAGCTAGCGCTCAGTAAGAACCAACAACTGCTTCTGCTACTTCCTCTTCAGCTCTCATCATATAAATTTTGAATTGTTGTAATAAAGTCGGCAACTTGAGTGGAGTAAGTAAATCATTAAGCATAGTAAGAAAGTTGTTCGTAGGAAATGGTGAGGCGTTAGATTTTACAAAAGTTTTTGTGGTTATTTTTAGACTGAAAGGTGGAAGAGGGTCATTTTTGAGCCAAAAAACAAAGGTTGAGGGTATTCTTAGACCAAAAGGTGGCAGGAAGGTATTTGTGAGTCATCTTCTAAATGTTAGGGATATTTTTAACTCTTTTTCCGAAAAAATAATCATTCTTTACAAGTACTTTGAAGATTAGTTGGTTTTGAAATTTTCCTACACTGGAAACTTTTCTAAGATGAAATAATTTTTTGTCACTTTGGTGCAATTTCCGTTAGGCTGGCCTACATTTCATCCTGATTATATCTTATATCTCCAGTGTGATAGTTACTGGTGCCAATTTGAGTCTAGATATTTGGCCGAAGGAGATAATATTGATTTCAAGCTTTGTATTTTAGCCAGAATGATGAACCTGAATACACACCTTATGGAAAAAAGAGAAGCTAGAGCGCAACTCAACTAATTCATAGTTGCTGTGGTCAACAAGCACAAGTTGTGAAGATTATCCTCTCACTAAGGTTAAAGCACATTAGCCTCCTTTTGATAACAATTTGCTTCTTGTTTTTCTCTGTCCTTTTCTGCCAGACTAGTGTTATGTATGTCCTTTTTCTGCCAAGGCTAGTGTTATATGAAGAGCTAATTCACATAAAGAAGCAATTTGAAAGCATTCTTTCTATATGTTGACTTAAATTCAAATATGTCTGTACTACTGTCTCCTAATCTTATGTATAATTTCTCTGAAAGCGTTAGCTGTCTATACAGCTTCCAAATGTTGTAACGAAAGAACTTAGAAAGGGACACATAATTTTTTAAGAAAAAACAAAATTCCGGTCTTCCTTCCATTTTCTTTGTCAGTTTCTGCGAGTGTAGATTGGTTCATTCAGCAGTTTCTGTGGTCAATATTGATGTTTGATTTTTCTCATTCTTCCTTTCATTTTCTTACTATTTATTAAAACTTCTCTGCCCCTTCCAAATTTTGATTAGAGGTCATTACTAAAAAATAATTTTCCCATTCAAATATCTCATCGAAAAATATTAAATGGTTGTTCTCATTGATATTGGTGGAAAAAAAAAATAATAGTATTTTTATATTAAAAAATCATAAAGTTTCCCATTACTTCAGTGAGAATCTATTTCTACCATGCGTTTTTTCAGTGAATTAATTCGGTGAGAAATGAGTGAGAAAATTATGTTTTATAACACAAATTTTTCATTGATCTGCGATAAGAAAAATCTCTAAAAAACACTGAATGGTTGATCTGGTCTTCAGAGAGCATTTCCATGGATTAGGACAGAACTTATTTCCCGTACTTTACATAGGATTATTATAGGAGTATTAAACAATGGCATAAAAATAATTAAAAATTTAAGCAATATATATCGTTAGTCAGTCTAAATACTTTTCATAACGTCAAGTGTCATTTTCACTTGATGTAATTAGTAACATATATTACTATAAAGTAAACAAATTCAACATTTTAACGAATAAAAATTTACATAGATATGATCTTTACGATAATCTAATAGTATAAAACCTTATTTACACAAATAATGTATAAAATTTAAATTTAATAAAAAGGTTCTCTAGACGGTACAAACAAGACTACCAAACTTTTGAGTAATACAAAAGAATATTTTTCCTTAAAATTTTGGAGTTATATAAAATATTTTTTTTTTTTTTGAAACAAAAGAATGTATCAAATGTGTGATGATAATGGAGTAATTAGAAACACCTTCGACTAGAACACCCAGTAGACAAACCAGAGAGCAATATCAGAGCAAGTTCCTCCTCAAATATAGTAAACGTCAGTCCTTCATCTTCAACTTTCCGGTGAACTTCCACCATATTTTCCGGTATAATTACGCTCCGGCATAGCGGGCAACTAGCTTGCCCCTTGCCGTGCATCAGCCATTTATCCAAGCAATTTTCATGGAAAATATGACTGCAGCTTTTGATTTTCCTTCCTGTATCTCCGTGTTCGAAATCTGATAAACAAATCGCACAATCGAGCGGTTCAGTAGCAAAAAAACCCAGTAATTTCCTCTTTCTGTGCACAAATTTAGTGCTCTTCTCGTTTATGATTTTTCTGCACTTGTACTTTTCTCGTCTCTGTACATATGCACTGATCGAAACAAAAAACACAAGCACTAGAAATCTTAATGCCTGAGGAAGCCATGAAAAGAAGAAAATGTTGATAAGTTGATTGAAACAAGAGAGGAATTTAGTTAATGCTGCCATTTTTTCTCCCTCTTTAGGATAGGAATTGCTTAAAAGAAGAGAAAACAGAGCTCTATTTATAGTTTGGAGTATTGCAAATTGTTAAATGTGTTGGAGGTGGCGGCTACCTGCTTTTAGAAACATATTCTATTAATGCACTACTTCCCCTTTCAAATAAATGATACTTCAATCTATAGAACGCAGTCTATACGGTACGAAACTTCTACCGAACTTTCCTTTTCGGAACATTATATATTTTTCGCTTTATTTTTTCAAACTTATTTGAAACTTTAATTTTTGTTAAAATTATAACTCTCTCCTGAAAGTTGCTAAAAGAGTTTTAGAATATATGCGTCGATATAATAAATTTTTATAGCATCTGTATAAGTTAATCTGTAACAAGTAATATATTACTTATTATTTATTGTAATTTAGTAATGAATTCTTATTAAATAAATAATACCCTCAATTATTTTTTATTGCATGAAATTAGGTGCAACAGTAGTGGCGTTCAAATCCAAAGGCAAACTAAGTTGAATAAGAGTTTAGTAATTAAATTGCAGATGGTGCTACATTCTTTATGATTTGAGTCTTCAATCAAATACAGTGCATATGATTAACTATAGTTGTCAACTTCTAGAACTATGGACAATAAGGTTCATTTGAACGTGATTTGAAATTAAACTAATTTAAAATTAAAGTTTTCTTTAAATATATATTTTAAATTTTTTATATTATATTTGTTTCATAAATATGAAATTTATAAGCTAGAAAAATTATTTTAAAAAATTATTTCTTATACAATCTTATCAAACGAGCAAATTATAGTTCATAAATAAGATATCAAAATATTTTTAGCTAACTAGGTATATTAATATCATCTTTCACATGATACAACAACTCTTCACGTCGAGTATGGATTTTTTTTCTTTTTTTTTTTGTAAAATTTAAAATAACAAATTCTTTTTACAAAATATAAATTTATGCTTTAAATTTAATATTGAAATCACAATTAAAATCACAAATTTTTCTTTTTAAAGAATTTAAAATTTAAAAATATATAATCTCAAATTATATATTCAAATATTAATTTTAAATTATAATTTTAAATCACATTTCTAAACACCAAATAAAATTCTTTTTCCAATCTCTTTTTATAGGGAATTAAGTATAGAGTTTAACATTACTGACTAATTATTTGGTCAGAGTAGTCCCACTGTATTATCTAACAAGGGCAACTACCTATGTTTATAATTTTAAAAGAATACACGTGCATAAAGATAAAAACTTATCTTGTAGAACTAAAATAAGTAGCAAAACTTGTCACGGCTAATATATAAAGAATCTAATTTTTAATTTATCAAAGAATTTCAAACTTTATGTGCAGCCTTACTGTTTGATGGATAAAACTCCATAATAATAATAATGGGTAAAATTCACAAATAATCCATAATTTAATATATTCAGTATAATTTGTATAAATAGAGTTTTAAGATAATAGAGTATATGCAGATATACATCAATAAAATAAAATTACAATTATAATCAAATCTCGTTATAGTGACAATATTTGTTTGAAAATTTTTGGCTGCTCTAATAAGGTTTTAGAAGAAGGAACGTGTGTGGGATATATTAACATTTGACGTTTAGATCTCATTTAGTAGTCATAAACAAAAGTATGCAAAAATCTAGCTTAATGAATTTGTGTATCAAGAAGAAGGAATGTATTTGTTAATCAATTTTACTAAAAAACCAATATATATATATATATATATATGTGTGTGTGTGTGTGTGTGTGTAAAAAAGAAGTAAATGTCAGTAGTCTTTCTCATGAAGTTACGACCATAACTGATGGACACCATTTTATATAATTTTTTTTTAGATATTTATACTTGAAATTTATTTCTTACAAAATATTATTATACAATATTTGAGTATAACTGTTATACTAAACGTCACTGCTATTATCGGTAGAAAGTTGTTTTAAAAATTAAATAAAATATAACATGAAAATCGATTCTGAATAAAATTAAAGCATTATAGTAAAATGCCATTATAACAAATTATTATCGTAACAAGATTTGACTATAGTACTTTTCAATTGCTGTAAATAAATAATGACATCATCACAGAACATTGGATCTTATAGATGAAATTTCAGATTATCGTAGAATTTTTCTAGTAAATTTTAAAACTCAATAATATCAATTATTTCTTAAAGATTTTTTTGGAAAAAAGAAAGACAGATAAATGCTATTGAAATCCATCTTATTGTTAAGAATATTAGTTATTACACACAACGTTATAAATTTCCAACATTTGTAAGAGAATTGTTTCTTTCAAGCTGGCTGGGACTTGGGATGTTCCCAATTAATTTATCAACCATCCAAAAGAAATTCCAAATTTACTAATCCTCTCTGAAAAGTAATTAAATAACCCACACATATATGAGAAAGAGACTTGTGTACAAGTCCAAAATTTTAACAACCCGTTTGATTTTATTCTGAGTTTTAATTTTTCTTTTTAAATCAATCTTAATCAATTCTGATATAATTTAGTGTATTTGTTGTATTGTTTTGAATAAGAGGTTCTATTAGCACAACTAATTAATTATATTTTATTAAAGATGTTCAAAATTTAATATATATACATATGAAAGATAATATAATTTTATTGTATAATTTTTCGACGGAGGGCGTTCAGCTGGTTGCCTTTTACTATACTCTCTCCATTTTAAAATAAGTGGTGTTTTAACTTTCTCATTTTGTTTGAAAATAATTATGTGGTGTTTTACGTAATCAAGAAGACATTAATGATGTTTTTTCAACTTTACCTTTATTTAAATGAACAAAGATTTATAAACTACTCAAGTGCTATATCTTTTTCAAAATATTTATTATGGGGTAAGTTAGTAAAAATGCATTTTACTTTCCAGAAGTGATTAGTTTTCTTAAGGGTGTGCCCAAGCTAAAAAAATCACTTATTTTGAAATGGAGGGAGTATGTGGCTACACCACTACTAATTATGGTTTACAATCTACATAAAATAACACTCCCTCCATTCATTTTTGTCACACCCCACCTTAGGAGGCATGACTGGCACCTGGTGCCCTACTAGGATCCGAACTGACTTAACTAGGCCTGTGCACTCCTGGTACAGCCTTACTCCCCAAATCAAGAAAACAACGGGCTATATCTCAGCTATAAATACAACATCCGGCCGATAAGGCCTTATAGCTACCTGTGAAGGAAAAAAGCTAACCAGAAACAGGCAATCCTATGCGGGCCGACAAGACCACCATGATGTCTAGTTATGACTGTAAAGTAAATCCAGTGTTAAGCTAAATATGGCCGACAAGGCCGCTAACTGAGAACTAAACAAGGCCCCACACAGCCAACACGTAAACTAAAACACATTTGGGCCCCATATGGCCATCAACTGCTAACCACAAGGAAATAGAAATAATCTGCAAGCCTCTAGGAGTAATATGATGGTCGGGACCTACCCGTAAACTATACAATCAAAATGAGTAAATCTTCTGTCTATAAGCTTCAGAAGAAAGGAGACGACTCTTCTGCTAATCCTGGCTGGAAGCTAAGAGGGATCTGCTCCTCATCTATCCATACTTGCAGGCAAGTAATGCAGCACCTCAGAAAGAGCGTCAGTACAATATGTACTGAATATGGAAGGCGATAACTGTAATAACTGAATAAAAGAAAGGAGACAGAGAATAACTAAAATGACGGGATAGAGATCATACCTGAGTAATAGAACTTCTTACTATCTATTTATTAGTTAACTAAAACAAACAAAAACCTTACCTGGCCCCCATAAGCCGGAAGGTACAACCAACACAGAATAATCCACATGGGGGCCTCACAAGCCCTGGTGAGTACACTTCAGTCTATATACCCCTATCAAGGTTGCACTAGGTCAACTAATAGCTATAGTCGTCCTACCAGTCTCCTGGGTCTGCAACTGAGCCCACTCGGTCCTTGAGTGTAGCTGTGTTTGAATCCAGTGGACTCCTGATATCTGCACCTCGGGCACCAGGCTCGACGGGGGTGTGTAGAGCCAACCACGATATATAATAGCCTACCCATGGAATGGACTGTATGAGGACCTGGGACCCCATCTTCGTCCCTCGCGGATGGCATACCGCTCCGTAGAGCGACGTTATCTTGCCCCTGGCGGGCATCGACACAGCTAATAATCCTGGGATCGATCATAAAGGCTATACAGGCATAATCCATCCCAAACTAAACATGGAATACGGGTTTCAACTAATAACAACAACTAATCACAATAGACATGCTTCTGGTATTCTTACTGGGATTCAAATTGAGTTATCATGCTAAAGAAACTAACTTACCGAAGGAAAATGCCTTAACATACCTCGTTCGCCGATTACTGATTAACTGGCGAGTTTCAGTTCGTATTCAACTGTTCTTCTCAACTGCAATCGTATTACTGGGGGAATATGACTAGTTTCAGTACTAAATTCGTTAAAAACGATAACTTTATATATAAATATTAATTATATTTCAACTTAATGGAACGCGATCGAAAATTCATAATTTCTCGAAAGTACAGAAGGGAGAAATGCTTACTTGAAGCCTGTGATCGTATAGAAATTAGTTTGGAGCAATTTCAACGACTTTGGCTCGGCGGGGTTACGATTTGCCGGGAGAATTTAGTGAAAATAACTCCGTAGCAATGCTCCCTGCAGTCTTAAACTTCAATACTCAAAGTTAATTTGAATTAGGTCGGCGGTTTGCAGCGCAAACGGATGAAAATTTATTGATTCCCTCGTACCTTTCCCTCTCTGGCCCTGGGTTGATTTGGAAATTAACTTAAAATGAAAAAGGAGGGCTTTATATAGGAGGGCGGTGCACCAGGGAGGCGTCTCGCACCAGCCATCACGGCAGCCTTGGTGTCGCGTCGTGCCTGGCATCGCGCCAAGGTGTTGGTGTGCCGCGCTGACTGGTGCCCTGCCGGCTGGTGCGTCGCGCTGGCCCTGTATGGCCTGGCCTCGCTCGACTCGACTTCCGAGGCTTCTTTACACGCATCGTACTCTCTTTATCTATTTCAAATTCATGCGTATGTTTACTAATCATCAATTTTTAAGCGGTGTAACATCTTTCCTCTCCCCTTAGAAACATTCGTCCTTGAATGTCAACTACAATTCATAGGAGTTTAACTCTTTTAACTATTATTCTGGAGAAATTTTGGCAAAGTTTCTCCTATAATATGGACTATCTGAAAAACCTTGAAACGCAGAAAAGTTCAGCACAGGTACTTCACATAATACTTTAACAACTATTTCACAACAAGGCTGAAGTCAACTGAGCAATATATATAACACAAATCATGAAATAGCAACTAAATCAATAGCTTACCTTAACTGCATAATCTGGATTAAGCCTGGAATAAATGAGGATATCTAGATCTCATATCATCCTCAGCTTCCCAGGTCATCTCTTCGCTACTCTTGTTCCTCTACAATACTTTAACAAAGCCAACATACTTAGTCCTCGACCTATGAACCTGCCGATCTAATATGGCCACTGGGACTTCTTCATAAGCTAACTCCTGGGTAATCTGTACGTCCTCAACTTGCACAGCTCGGGATGGATCCCCTATGCACTTCCATAGCATTGACACAGGAAAGACCGGATGAATGGATTCCAATTCTGAAGGCAAGTCTAGCTCGTATGCCACCTGGCCTATTCTCAGGAGTATTCGGTACGACCCAATAAACCTCGGGCTAAGGTTATCCTTTTTGCAAAACCTCATTATGCCCTTCATTGGCAAGACTTTAAGAAACACCCAGTCGTTCACATTGAACTCCAAGTTCCTACGCCGTACATCAGCGTAAGATTTCTGGCGGCTTTGAGCTGTCAACATGCATTCTTTAATGAGCTTCACTTTCTCCTCTGACTGATGGATCATGTCTGGTCCAATTAACTCTGATTCTCCAACTTCGAACCAGCCAACTAGAGATCTGCACTTCCGCCCATATAAGACTTCATAAGGTACCATCTGGATTGCTGAGTGATAACTGTTATTGTAGGCAAACTCAATAAGGGGAAAATGTTCATCCCAACTACCCCCGAAGTCTAGCACGCACGCCCGTAACATATCCTCAAGTGTCTGAATGGTACGTTCTGCCTATCCATCTGTCCGAGAATGGAATGTTGTACTCAGAGTAACCTGTGTCCCCAGACCCTTTTGGAAGGATTGCCAAAATTTAACTATAAACTGAGCCCCTCTATCAGAAATGATTGATACCGGAATACCATGCAATCGGACTATCTCTCTAATATACAGTTCAACATAGTCTTCAGCAGAGAAAGTAGCCCTCACTGGCAGAAAATAAGCTGACTTCATCAACCTATCGACAATTACCCAGATAGAATCAAATTTACGCCTGGTACGAGGTAACCCTATTACAAAATTCATATTAATTGCCTCCCATTTTCATATGGGCACTGCTATCTCCTGTGTCAATCCGCCGGGTTTTTGATGTTCGGCTTTCACCTGCTGGCAATTAGGACATTGTGCTATAAATTTTGCTACCTCTTGTTTCATTCCCGGCCACCAGTAAATCTCTTTTATATTATGATACATCTTTGTTGAACCTGGGTGAAGAGAGTAAAGGAAATAATGTACCTTGCCCATAATCTGCTGGCGAAGTCCGGCCACGTCCGGAACACAGAGGCGACCCCTATATCTCAAAACTTCGCCTTCGGTTACCTTGAAATCGGTTACTTCCCTTCGTTGAACCTTATCTCTGAGCTGAACCGGGCTAGGGTCTTCGTACTGTTGTTCTTTCACTTCCACAACCAATGATAATACTGTCATATCCTAAATTACTGCTCCGCTGTCTCCTGAATCTACTATACGAATGGCCAAACTGGCTAACTGATGCAGTTCTTGGGCCAGCTCCCACTATTCTGGCTTCAGGTGTACTAAACTCCCCATGGATTTACGGCTGAGGGCATCTGTACAACATTGGCATTCCCTAGATGATACAAAATATTCACATCATAGTCTTTCAATAATTCTAACTAGCGGCGCTGCCGCAGATTCAACTCTTTCTGTGTGAAAATATACTGGAGACTCTTATGATCAGTGAAAACATTTACGTGGACACCATATATATAGTGTCTCCATATTTTCAAGTCATTAATTACCGCGGCCAATGATCTCGGGCAAAATAGCATGCACAAGTGATGCTTTATAACTTAGTTTTGTCTTGTTTATCGACTTAATTGTATGCATTCTCATGTATTTTTATGTAAATGTGAATATATATACTAACAAACATGATTAGTTCTTTTTTTTTTGTAGGTTTAAAATGATTTTTAGGAACTAATCCATGAGTTGATGAAGTGGAGGCATGGAATAGGAAGTAACACGCGAACGTCAGCAAGGAGGATGCATGAAACAGCCCACCTGCGCGTTGGCAACGTGCCACGGCAGGCAGGCTGCGCGACCATGGTGTGCCACGGCCCCTAACGCGCTGCACAATCAGTGTGACACGCTGCCAACGCAGCAGGGGCTGCTTAGGCGACTGTTTTGTATTTCCAGTGTGCTTTCGCAATACCTCCGTGTCACGGAGGCAAATTGGGACAATAACCTCCGTGACACGGAGCTATTTCATGTCGGGCATAATTTTGTACAATTCTCATTTACTATAAATAGGTCCCTTAGCTCCAAAAAATATTTAGTCACGATTTATTTCTGAAAAACTGCCAAGGAGTGAAGGGAGAAGTGGGAGAACTCACCTAGGGTTCATCAATTTCATCTTCTCTTCTACCAATTCTTGTAAGTATGTTACTTTAATTATGTTTTCTTGTAATTATACGAACTTGATGTCACACCCCGCCTTGGGGGGTATGACTGGCACCTGTGCCCTATTAGGACCTGTACTGCTGGACTGCTAAGCCTGGGCACATCTGGTGCCTGGCTGGCTCTAACTCACATTTCTGGAAACAAAGGGCCATATAACGGCTGTAAACACAGCCCCCGGCCCATTGGCCTATAGCCTCTTGTACCTGTACTGACAGCTGACCAGAAACATATCAATTCAGGAAAACCTATGCGGGCCGACAAGGCCACCATGCTATCTAGTTATCTGTAACTTAATCATAGAATGTTAGGAAGCTATGTGACCGGCAAGGTCACCACTACTGTCAAATTATGGCCCCACACGGCCAACATGAAAGAAACAGAAGTACCAACAACTAAACAACTGCACAGCCCCACACGACCGGCTCATCTGACCACAGGAAAATATATACAGACTGCAAGCCTCTAGGAATAGCAATAGAAATGATCGGGACAGGGCCCCGACCTACCCGTACTATACAACCAAAAGAAAATGAAATACACCTCTGAAATTCAGTCTCCGGATAACAGGAGCTGAATACTCGATCGCTGACAGGAATCACGTGGTATCGCCTGCTCGTCTATGGTTACCTGCAGGCAAGTAATGCAGCACCCCACCGAGCGTCAGTACCGCTGGTACTGGGTATGTAAAGCAATAACTGAAAGAAATATCTGAAAACAATAATATAACTGATGAAACTGAAGTAGAAGGAATAGATTAACTGTCTGATAATGTAAGTCATACCTTCTCTTAATCATACTGGAAGGAGTAGGAGTCATACCTGAGGATTTACCGTTCTACTGTCGATCTACCCGTATCTACTGTAACACAGTGTAACATATCATAACATACATAGCACACACAAACCTTACCCGGCCCCCATAAGCCGGGAGGTACAACCAGCACAGAATTTATATCCCTACCCCGGTCATCCCATCTCCTATAACCCTGTAAGCATCCTGCCGGTCCCCTGGGTATGCACTTGAGCTCGCTGAGCCCCTGACTACAACTGTACCTGAGTCCGGAGGACTCCTGAATCAACACCCCGGGCGTATCCGCTCGACGGGGGTGTATAAGGGCCGACCAAGGCACAATATGGGGAAAACTGGCATCCCATCTTCGTCCTCTGTGGGACGGCATGCCACTCCGTAGAGCGACGTATCCTCGTCCTCTGGCGGACGAGTCGATACAACTATTAACCCTGGGCGGTCATGGATGCTAGGTAATCCAACCCCAAACAATACAATAGTCTCACTAGTAATACTATCTGCATATACCACACACTGAAGCTAATGATAATAAAGTGTTTGTACATACTGCATGCTGAACTGGTGATAGCGATATGTACGTATTTAATACATGCTGAGACTGATAATTGTATATATATGTAGATATAATCTCCTGCCATACTGTACTGAGTCTAATGCTGAACATGATATAGTATTTCTGCTGAAAACTATGTTGTATACTAAGCTTCTATAGTAACATGATTTACTGGTTCTAATATGCTTTCTAGCTTCACTTTAACTCATCGTTCTATTTCTGAGATGTCTTATAGCTATTACATTACTTTACTGGGTTTCAACTGAATACAATGATATCCTAACATTCTATGTCACATCACATACTGAGCATGTTGTGCAGTTCCTAACATTTATGTTAAAATCTATATCGTGCTAGCAAGTCTCGCGCTGATCATAACATGATGTTTCTAATATCGTACCAACATTCGTAATAAACACCATACATGGCTTCTGAATATTCTACTGACCTTTAAATTACTGTACTGTACCCAGATTACTAACTTGCCGAGGAAACTAGCTTTACATACCTTATCCTTGAATTATTCGTCTGTCGGACGAGACTCGGCCGGTACTTCAACTATTTTCTCCCAACTGCATTCATAAATATGTCAATTAATACTAAATACAACTTTATTTTAAAAGGCAACGTCACTTTCGATATAGTTTATAGTCTAAACTTAGGCTTATCGAAAGACGTCCAAAAACTCGCTATTTTTCAGAGGTCCAGAAGGGAGAAATATTCACTTCACAGCTAGGAACACATAGACATTAATTTAGAGCAATTCCACTTACCTTAGCTCAGTGGCTCGACGATTCGTCGGCCGTATTTTACGAAACTGAATCTGTAGGAATGCTCTCTGCTGCTAAATACCTCAGTATCTGGAGTTAATTTGCATTTGGACAACGTTTAGCAGCGTAATCGGTCGAAAATTATAATCCCTCCTTCGTTCTTCTCCTTTCTCTGATTTCTCTCTCTGTTTCCTGGAAATTTCTTAAGTGTTAAATGATTTAAACCCGAAGTGGGCTTTATATACTTGGGCCTGGACAAGGCCAACGTGTCACGGAGCCAACGCGGAGGCCTATCCTCCGTGACACGCTGCTATCGCGGAGGGGGCTCTGCCTCGGCTCCTTCCGCGATGGTTCGATACGTTTCTCGTCCGATCTTTTCCCGGGCCTTTCTCCAGCACGTATGGCCTTCAAATATGCTTAACCAATGTGCGAATACGTCATTTAGGTGCCGGGAATTCTACGGGGTATAACATTCTCCCCCCCTTAAGAACATTCGTCCTCAAATGTATACTGTGATCTAGAAGGCTACTTATTTATTTTCTAGAAAAATTTCGGCAGAGTTTCCCCTGTAATATGGACTATAGCAAAAACCAGAAATACAGAAAAGTCCAACACAGGCACTGCACGTAATATTTTAAGATCCACTGGATTACTAAGTATCAATCTTTTTCGTTCACACACATACAACTATAAGGTACTGCATAAGTAATAATACGGACATACCTGTCGCCTGACTAGGCCTGAAATAGGTGAGGGTATCTGGCTTTCATATCTTCTTCAGCTTCCCACGTCATTTCCTCACGGTTCCTGTTACGCCACAATACTTTGACAGATGCTACATCTTTAGTCCTCAACCTGCGAATCTGTCTGTCTAAGATAGCTACGGGAACCTCTTCATATGTTAACTCTTCTGTGACCTGGACATCCTGAACTGGAACTACTGTAGAAGGGTCCCCTACGACCTTCCTTAACATAGAGACATGGAATACTGGGTGAACAGATGCTAACTCTGGAGGCAAGTTCAATTCGTATGCAACTCGGCCTATTCTTCGCCGAATCTGATATGGCCCAATGAATCTCGGGCTAAGCTTGCCTTTCTTGCCAAACCTCATTACCCCTTTCATCGGAGACACTTTCAGATATACCCAGTCATTTACCGCAAATTCTAGATTTCTGCGCCGCACGTCTGCATAAGACTTCTGGCGGCTCTGAGCAGTCAGTAAACATTCTCGGATAAGCTTTATCTTCTCCTCTGAATGCCGGACAATGTCTGGGCCAATCAATGCTGATTCTCCTATTTCAAACCAACCAATCGGCGACCTGCATTTTCGCCCGTATAATGCCTCGAAAGGCGCCATTTGAATAGCTAAATGATAACTGTTATTATAAGCAAATTCAATCAACGAAAGATGCTCATCCCACCTACCCCCAAAATCTAGCACACACGCTCGCAACATATCTTCGAGCGTCTGAATTGTACGTTCAGCCTGCCCATCTGTCTGAGGATGGAATGCTGTACTCAAGTTAATCTGCGTTCCCAAACCTTTCTGAAATGACTGCCAGAATCTAGCTGTGAATTGTGCTCCCCTATCTGAAATGATGGATACCGGCACTCCATGTAATCTAACTATTTCTCTGATATATAATTCGACATAATCCTCAGCCGAGAAGGTAGCCTTTACTGGCAGGAAATGAGCTGATTTTGTTAGCCTGTCAACTATTACCCAAATGGAATCATTTCTGCGTCTGGTACGGGGTAACCCTATTATAAAATCCACGTTTATCATTTCCCATTTCCACATAGGCACCATTATATCTTGTGTTAAACCGCCCGGTTTCTGGTGCTCCGCTTTCACCTGCTGACAGTTAGAACATCTAGATACAAATTCAGCTATCTCAGCTTTCATACCTGGCCACCAGTAGATGTCTCTGATGTCATGGTACATTTTCGTCGCTCCTGGATGGAGGGAATAGCGAGCGTAATGTACCTCATGCATGATCCGCCCGCGAAGCCCTGAAACATTCGGGACACAGAGGCGGCCCTTACAGCTTAGCACATTATCCTCCGTCATTTGGAAATCTGACTCCTTACCTTCCTGAATTCTATCTCTAAGTTGGACTAAATCAGGATCCTTGTACTGTCGTTCTTTTACCTCTGTAACTAATGATGACAGCAGAATTCTGAATTACTGCTCTATTATTTTCTGTTTCCATTACTCGAACGGCTAAACCAGCTAACTGATGAATTTCTTTGGCTAACTTCCGCTTCTCAGGTCGCAAATACGCCAAACTTCCCATTGACTTACGGCTCAGGGCATCCGCTACAACATTAGCTTTTCCGGGGTGGTATAGGATATTCACATCATAATCTTTTAACAGCTCCAACCAGCGGCGTTGCCGTAGATTCAACTCCCTCTGAGTGAAAATGTACTGTAAGCTCTTATGATCCGTGTAAATATCAACATGGACGCCGTACAGGTAATGCCTCCGCATTTTTAAGGCGTGGATTACTGCGGCTAGTTCCAGGTCGTGGGTAGGGTAATTCTTTTCGTGTTTCCTCAGCTGTCTGGAAGCATATGCAATTACTCTACCATGCTGCATCAATACACAACCTAACTCGACGCCTGACGCGTCGCAATAGACTGAATAACCTTCTGTGCCTTCCGGCAATGCTAATACTGGGGCGGAGGTTAATCTGTCTTTCAGTTCCTGGAAGCTCTGCTCACATGCCTCTGTCCGTTGAAACTTTGCTGCTTTCTATGTCAATTTGGTTAGAGGTGCCGCAATGGTCGAGAACCCTTCAACGAACCTCCTGTAATATTCTGCCAACCCCAGAAAGCTACGAACTTCAGTCGGAGTGGTAGGCCTAGGCCATGACT
Organism: Datura wrightii; assembly: GCA_035772735.1. Taxonomy (NCBI): domain Eukaryota; kingdom Viridiplantae; phylum Streptophyta; class Magnoliopsida; order Solanales; family Solanaceae; genus Datura; species Datura wrightii. Next base: position 14,358,920 of record JASDFA010000001.1, read on the forward strand.
TAACTGCTTCTATTTTCTGCTTGTCTACCTGTATACCAGCGTCTGAGACGATATGCCCTAAGAAGGCCACTGAGTTAAGCCAAAATTCACACTTATAAAATTTAGCATACAGCTGACAGTCCCTGAGAATTTGGAGCACTGTCCGCAAATGAGTCTGGTGATCTGCTTCAAAGCGAGAATACACCAGAATGTCATCAATGAATACTATTACGAACAAGTCCAGGAAAGGTCTGAAAATACTGTTCATCAGGTCCATGAAGACTGCCGGGGCATTCGTTAACCCGAAGTACATAACTAGAAATTCAAAATGCCCATATCGGGTCCTGAACGCTGTCTTAGGAATATCTCTCTCACGTACTCGGACCTGGTGATATCCGGACCGCAAGTCAATCTTAGAGAAGTATCTGGCTCCCTGCAACTGATCAAATAAGTCGTCAATTCTGGGGAGCGGGTACTTGTTCTTTACCGTAACTTTGTTTAATTGCCGGTAATCTATGCACATTCGGAGCGAGCCATCTTTCTTTCTCACAAATAAAACTGACGCACCCCATGGTGAAGTACTCGGCCTGATAAAACCTTTATCCAATAAATCTTTCAACTGCTCTTTTAATTCTCTGAGTTCTGCGGGAGCCATACGATAGGGAGGAATTGATATCGGCTGAGTGCCTGGTAACAAGTCAATAACAAAGTCTATTTCCCTTTCTGGGGGAATACCAGGTAACTCATCAGGAAACACATCAGGGAATTCATTCACCACTGGAACAGACTGGAGTGTCGGAGATTCTATTTGGACATCCTAAACTCTGACCAGATGGTAAATACATCCCTTAGACATCAACTTTCTCGCCTGAAGGTAGGAAATAAACCTACCTTTTGGCGTAGCGGTGCTGCCCTTCCACTCCCGCATTGCTTCCCCTGGGAAGTGGAATCGGACCGTCTTGGTCCAACATTCAACGTTGGCAAAACACGGTACTAACCAGTCCATACCCATTATGGCATCGAAGTCTATCATTTCTAACTCGACCAGATCTACTGTGGACTGACGGTCAGCAACCTCTACTGTACACCCGCGGTAGATTCGGCTAGCTGTGATAGAGTCACCGACGGGCATGGATACTAAAAAGGGCTGCTGCAATAATTCTGGTGTAATACTAAACTTTCGTGCCACAAATGGAGTAATGTAGGACAAAGTAGACCCTGGATCAATCAACACATAAGCAGGGTGTGAGCAGATAGTTAGCATACCTGTCACAACATCAGGCGACGCTTCCGAATCTTGCCTCCCTGGTAAAGCATATGTGCGGCTTGGACCCGCACCTGTACTGGAGGCCCCTGATCTGCCCCGACCCCTGCCTGCTGAAACTGAGGGCCTGCGCCCAGTCGAGGATGCTATGGCTCGTGACCCTGCAGATGCCCTATCTTGTCTATCTCGGTCCTCTCGGCCTCTGGCTGGGCAATCTCTCATCAAATGGCCTTCTTGGCCACAAATATAACATACGGTGGAACCATACCTGTATGCTCCAGGATGGCGTCGACTGAATATAGGGCAAAGTGGTAGGGTATACCTACTCTGCTCCGCCCTCCTCTGTAATGGTAAATCTGCCATCTGCGAGCCTCTACCAGTCTCTGACTGCCCCCTGCGGCTGAATCTACCCCCCTGCGACTGTGGCAGAGGCGAGGGCCTAGGCGGCCTGTCTGACAATCGTGGCCTGGGTCCTCCCTGGGCCTCCCTCTGTAACTCAACCGGCCTGTCCCGGCGACGTTGTTCCTGATTGACCCTTCTGATCTCCCGATGTCGCTGTCTGATCCCCTCAATATTCTGCGCAAATGCCTGAATTCGAGCAATGTCCATGTCCTCTCGCAGTGTGGCCGTAATACAAGTCTCAACATATTCTAGATTCAACCCCATAATAAAACGGTGCACTCTGGATGCCATGGTATCAACAAAGGCCGGTGCATATCGAGCCAGAGAATCAAACCGCAAGGAATATTCCCGAACACTCATGGCCCCCTGCTCAAGATGTAGGAACTGGTCTACCCGAGCCTGTCGAATTTCCCGTGGCAAATAGTGATCCAGAAAGGCCCCTGAAAAGCTGGACCAGGTGGGAGGGGAAACATCTCTCCCTTGGGACCTTTCCCAACTTTCATACCATAACACAGTGATATCCCGTAACCGAAATGCTGCCAACTCAACTGATTCGGTAGGCGTGGCATGTATAACCCTGAAGATTCTCTGCATTTGATTCAGAAAATCCTGAGGGTCCTCTGTCCGATCCGTACCTGTAAACTGTGGGGGATTCAGGGCTAAGAACTCTCGGACCCTCGAACTACCGAGCCCTCTTGATAACTCTGCAACTGTAGACGGCATTGGCTGACGCTGAGCAGCCATCATCTGTGCTAACATAACTACAGCACTCCTAACCTCCTGATCAGAAGGTGTCGGTACAGGGACTGCTGAAGGTAATGTCGCCCCAAGTGGCTCCTGACGTGGTGGAGACTGTTGAGGAGGCTGGGACGATGCCTCTGTAGTGCCCTCTGATCGGGCTGTTTCTAAACGAGGGGGAGGCATCCTGCTGGTGCCTTCCCCTGCTGTAATATCTAAGCTCTGGCCTGTGATAGGATGTCGCTGGTCTGACATTATTTGTAATCAAAGATTATAGTAAGTCTTTAGGGACTCAACCCTATATTGTACCGCTCTATAGCACGACTGAATAAGAATGAAAGACAACCATCCTATCATGCCTTGCAGCCTCCTACCCATAGTATGTGGTGCACAACACATCCATGGGCAGGACTCTACTTAGCACGGCTTGCAGACTCCCTGGGATACGACCTGGCTCTGATACCAAGTTTGTCAAACCCCGCCTTGGGGGGTATGACTGGCACCTGGTGCCCTATTACGACCTGTACTGCTGGACTGCTAAGCCTGGGCACATCTGGTGCCTGGATGGCTCTAACTCATATTTCTGGAAACAAAGGGCTATATAACGGCTGTAAACACAGCCCCCGGCCCATTGGCCTATAGCCTCCTGTACCTGTACTGACAGCTGACCAGAAATATATCAATTCAGGGAAACCTATGCGGGCCGACAAGGCCACCATGCTATCTAGTTATTTGTAACTTAATCATAGAATGTTAGATAGCTATGTGACCGGCAAGGTCACCACTACTGTCAAACTATGGCCCCACACGGCCAACATGAAAGAAACAGAAGTACCAACAACTAAACAACTGCACGGCCCCACACGACCGGCTCATCTGACCACAGAGAAATATATACAGACTGCAAGCCTCTAGGAATAGCAATAGAAATGATCGGGACAGGGCCCCAACCTACCCGTACTATACAACCAAAAGAAAATGAAATACACCTCTGGAATTCAGTCTCTGGATAACAGAAGCTGAATACTCGATCACTGACAGGAATCACGTGGTATCGCCTGCTCGTCTATGGTTACCTGCAGGCAAGTAATGCAGCGCCCTACCGGGCGTCAGTACCGCTGGTACTGAGTATGTAAAGCAATAACTGAAAGAAATATCTGAAAACAATAATATAACTGATGAAACTGAAGTAGAGGGAATAGATTAACTGTCTGATAATGTAAGTCATACCTTCTCTTAATCATACTGGAAGGAGTAGGAGTCATACCTAAGGATTTATCTTTCTACTGTCGATCTACCCGTATCTACTGTAACACAGTGTAACATATCATAACATACATAGCACACACAAACCTTACCCGGCCCCCATAAGCCGGGAGGTACAACCAACACAGAATCTATACCCCTACCCCGGTCATCCCATCTCCTATAACCCTGTAAGCATCCTGTCGGTCCCCTAGGTATGCACTTGGGCTCGCTGAGCCCCTGACTATAACTGTACCTGAGTCCGGAGGACTCCTGAATCAACACCCCGGGTGTATCCGCTCGACGGGGGTGTATAAGGGCCGACCAAGGCACAATATGGGGAAAACTGGCATCCCATCTTCGTCCCCTGTGGGACGGCATGCCACTCCGTAGAGCGACGTATCCTCGTCCTCTGGCGGACGAGTCGATACAGCTATTAACCCTGGGCGGTCATGGATGCTAGGTAATCCAACCCCAAACAATACAACAGTCTCACTAGTAATACTATCTGCATATACCACACACTGAAGCTAATGATAATAAAGTGTTTGTACATACTGCATGTTGAACTGGTGATAGCGATATGTACGTATTTAATACATGCTGAGACTGATAATAGTATATATATGTAGATATAATCTCCTGCCATACTGTACTGAGTCTAATGCTGAACATGATATAGTATTTCTGCTGAAAACTATGTTGTATACTGAGCTTCTATAGTAACATGATTTACTGGTTCTAATATGCTTTCTAGCTTCACTTTAACTCATCGTTCTATTTCTGAGATGTCTTATAGCTATTACATTACTTTACTGGGTTTCAACTGAATACAATGATATCCTAACATTCTATGTCACATCACATACTAAGCATGCTGTGCAGTTCCTAACATTTATGTTAAAATCTATATCGTGCTAGCAAGTCTCGCGCTGATCATAACATGATGTTTCTAATATCGTACCAACATTCGTAATAAACACCATACATGGCTTCTGAATATTCTACTGGCCTTTAAATTACTGTACTGTACCCAGATTACTAACTTGCCGAGGAAACTAGCTTTACATACCTTATCCTTAAATTATTCGTCTGTCGGACGAGACTCGGCCGGTACTTCAACTATTTTCTCCCAACTGCATTCATAAATATGTCAATTAATACTAAATACAACTTTATTTTAAAAGGCAACGTCACTTTCGATATAGTTTATAGTCTAAACTTAGGCTTATCGAAAGACGGCCAAAAACTCGCTATTTTTCAGAGGTCCAGAAGGGAGAAATATTCACTTCACGGCTGGGAACACATACACACTAATTTAGAGCAATTCCACTTACCTTGGCTCGGTGGCTCGACGATTCGTAGGCCGTATTTTACGAAATTGAATCCGTAGGAATGCTCTCTGCTGCTAAATACCTCAGTATCTGGAGTTATTTTGCGTTTGGACAACGTTTAGCAGCGTAATCGGTCGAAAATTATAATCCCTCCTTCGTTCTTCTCCTTTCTCTGATTTCTCTCTCTGTTTCCTGGAAATTTCTTAAGTGTTAAATGATTTAAACCCGAAGTGGGCTTTATATACTTGGGCCTGGACAAGGCCAACGTGTCACGGAGCCAACGCGGAGGCCTCTCCTCCGTGACACGCTGCCATCGCGGAGGGGCTCTGCCTCGGCTCCTTCCGCGATGGTTCGAAAGGTTTCTCGTCCGATCTTTTTCCTGGCCTTTCTCCAGCACGTATGGCCTTCAAATATGCTTAACCAACGTGTGAATAGGTCATTTAGGTGCCGGAAATTCTATGGGGTATAACACTTGAGTGGCTAGAACCCTTCCTCTAGGGTTGAAGCCACATGGTATGATTGTGAATACATGATTTTGTTTTGGTTTTAAGTTATTGATTGTTGTTTTGTCTTATGTTCTTAATTATGGTTGTTTTTACGATTGATCACCATCAAAACACACACATTACACCTAGGTAAAAGCTTGAGAAAGTAAACCTAGGCAAGAACAAAGAATATAGGGAGCAAGTTTGTATATTACGATATAATTCGCGGTTAGGATAAGAAATTATGCCTAATTTACCTTGTTTGGTTATTAAAATGGGATAAGCTAGACACCAACTTAGAATTATCACATCACCACTCGAAGAAGTAGTTGTGAAGCTAAGTTGAGTTAAATGATTAGAGGTACGAAAGTCCCTAATCAAGAGCATAAACCCCGTAAACCACATCCACGTAATTGAATTACCCACGAACTAGAATGTCACATCCCCGTTCAACGATGCAGTTGTGAGGCTAGTTTGTCGTGTTTAGAGGCTCGAAAGACCATGAACATGAAATTGTAATTATGTGAGACGACAATTGATAATTCCATACTTAAACTATTACAAAGCATAGTTTCGCATGATTATCCGGCTTTAACTCTAGTTGCTCCTTGAATGTTTTCAGAGTATTTCGATGATCACCCCTAGACTTAGTTAAATTTTATCGAAAAAGTCTAAATCAATACTTGTGAAAGTTAATATCACACTTGAACTTGATAATTGGTTTAATTGGTCCAGTCCCTGTGGGTTCGACATCCGGCTCTTAGAAAGGGCCACTGTATTACTTGTAAGACCACGTACACTTGCGGGGCATCAAGTTTTGGGCCGTTGCTGGGGATTCGGCGAAGTTTAGTGAATTTTTCTATTTTTGTGTGATTTTAAAATTTTCTTAAGTGTTAAAAAAATTAGTTTTACCTTTATTTTATTTTTAGTTTTTAGTTTGATACCCTTCTTGACATGACATCCTGGAACACAAATGGGTTGAATGGTGGATACTCATATTTTGGTAAGTCGTGTCTGAATTATGGAGAAGCCCACTTATGGCAAAACTGTAACACTTGCAATATATGTGGTGGTCAAGATGGCCATTAGGATGGCTGTCCGAATGCATACTCCCCTCCCCCAAGCCCCTACTATGATCCTTCTATTATTTTTTATGAGTACGGGAATGATAAAAATGAGGACTTGGAACACCAAGCTCAAATAGAAAACATGTTGAAACAGGTCCTTGAGCAGACAGAAGCAATGAGGGAGCAGATGGAAGTATTAGGAATTCAGACTAAGGAAAATGGAGAGGCCTTAGAAATGATAAGCGCCAAGACACAGAGATGATGGTTGAGGCTGAAGCTTGCGCTGATTTGCAAGTAACGGTTTTATGCAATACTCAAGAGGGATTACAAGAAGAAGAAAAAGGTGAGTTCTTGGAAGAAGCTCAACAATTAGAAGCTCTTGAGAGTCCCCGTGATGCTCTCATACATATGAAAAATCTATTCATGGAAGAAGAGATAGAGTATCCCCCATTTGACATTAATGGAGAGTAAATGTGGATGCGGAGAAGGTGTATACAAGTAAGGAGGTCAAGCACAATGCAGTTTCAGAGTTGAGGTGTATTGTACCCCACTCGAAGAATTTTTTGACATTAAGTTTGGTTGACAACCTAGAAATAGAGTCTTTCAAGCTTATAGAGAAATGTCTAGAGGAGGAACAAGCCCCATATATTCTGAAATTTGTTGAATCGGAGAGAAAAAATGACTTTGCTTGCTTAAGGGCCAATAAGTGCAAAAGGCGACATCTACTGCTTGGTCCTTTCATTTTTTCACCACCACCCCTGGAGCATAAGAGGAAACTAGAGAAGAAATTAGGGGTGAGATTCATATCTTCAAGGTGGAGGAAAAAGTGGTAAGACTTGATACGTCGTGTCGCGATGTAAAATTAGGCGCTACTTGGGAGGCAACCCAAGGGTACCATGGGTACCATTTTAATTTCTTGCATTTGTGTTTATTTATTTATTTTTCATCTTGTGTTGTTTTGGTGGAAAGTTAGGCACAAATGGAGCGGAAGTCTGAGTACCCGTGGAGGAGGAAGCTAACAAGCATGGAAGAGAAAAAGTGTGGGGTCAAACACCCACTTGTTCAAAGGAAGAAAAGCATGCTATTAGCTAGGCCTAGAGGCCTCAGGGAGTATTTCTCATCCTGTTTAATTTTAATTTGAATTCTATGGGGACATAGCATGATTCAAGTATGGGGTGAGGAAAATTTTAAATTTTTTTATACTTAATGATTTTGGTAAATTGGTGCTTGGGATAAATATTGGAACAAAATTTTTGAATTAAGCATGACTTTATCACCCGTTGATTTTTCTTTTCGGTTCTTTTCCGACGGGGGGTCTTTGAACCCAAGAATAAAAAAAAATTGTCTGTATATAGTGTTTATAGTCATAGTTAGAGACTATTTCCGACGATGGATGGATGACGACCGTCTTGAGGAAAATTAGTCAATAGGTTGGTTTTTAAACCCGTAGCTAATTGATGGCTTGATGTTCTTGTTATGTGCTATACATGATTGTAAGATACAAGTGTGGTTAGGGTTGAAGCATGTAAGAAGTGTATAACTTTGTTTGAGACACTTAGGCTCTTGAATTTGACTCAATGTGATTGAAGCTTAATTTTGAATTCTTGTGATTAGCTGAGTTAAGAGTCTGCGGAATGTGTCTTGAATTGACCATGTGTTGTGAGTGTAAGTTTTTCGAATATTCCATGCTACTGTGGAGTGTCTAGAACTTGCCTGGTGTGTATATAAAACGAAATGAAGGATGTGAATTGTAGGAGACGATTTAGGAATTTCTTTGAATGAACCTAAATGTTATCCCTCACTTTACCTACCTTGAATATTTAATCCTAGTTAGCCCCATTGAGCCTTAAGCCTATTCTTTGATAGCTACAACATAAGCTTAATCCTTTTCTTTCATTAGCTTTGAATTTGATCCAAAACTCCGAACCGCTTAAGTGAAAAATTCCAAAGTGTGAAGGAGTGAGAAGCGTGAAAAAGAAGGAAAAGTAGAAGTTGTGAAAGTTGAGAGAAGGACAAAGGTGCACTTGTGTGAAAAGGTTGATTATTAGTAGGGAGTGAGAAAATAAATGAATGAAAAAAATTGCTTAAGTACTCCTTCCTACTAAGCTGAGTGTGCTTAAAAAAATGGGAACAAGAAGAGAAAATTCAGGATTGAAAAGAATCAGGAAGTAAGAAAAGAGATGTCCTTAATGAATGTTGGATGTATTAAAAGTGCTTGGGGAAGATAGTCACTATTACTGGCCAGAATAGTACCTACCCATCCCTTAGCTGACATTATAATCCATTAAGTCCTACTTGATCTTACGTTCATACATTCTTAAATTAGTGGAGTAAAACACTAAGGGCAAGCTTATGGTTCACTACAAGATGCATGTGAATTCTTTGAGAGAGTGAGCATAATTTTATTCATATACCCATACATATTGTGATTTGAAAATTTTGTGAGTAAAAATGGGTAACTCTCTTGTGTTGTGAGGTCACATGTTTAATGAGAAATAACATTCATGTCAGATTTCTTGATCGGTTGATTTCCATGAGTTTGCCAAAATTGAGAGTCGATTCTTGAGATTAGGAAGTCTTAACATAGTTGTATTTCATTTCAATGATTTAATGGTGCATGCTCTATTTTTAACTTGCTATCTTAAATAATCATTATAGCTGTAGCTTGAATTATCTTGTTAAATTAACTATGTGGGAGTCTTCATTTACATGAGATGTAAAAAGGTTGTTCGAGGACGAACAAGGCTTTTAGTGTGGGGTAGGTGATCTCGGGCAAAATAGCATGCCCGAGTGATGCTTTATAACTTAATTTTGTCTTGTTTCTCAACTTAATTATATGCATTCTCATGTATTTTTATGTAAATGTAAATATATATACTAACCAACATGATTAGTTCTTGTTTTGTAGGTTTAAAATGATTTTTAGGAACTAATCCATGAGTTGATGAAGTGGAGGCATGAAACCGGAAGTAACACGCGAACTTCGGCAAGGAGGATGCACGAAACAGCCCACTTGCGCGTTGGCAACGTGCCACGGCAGGCAGGCTGCGCGACCATGGCGTGCCACGGCCCCTAACGCGCTGCACAAGCAGCGTGACACGTTGCCAACGCGGCAGGGGCTGCTTAGGCGACTGTTTTGTATTTCCAGTGTGCTTTCGCGATACCTCCCTGTCACGGAGGCAAATTGGGACAATAACCTCTGTGACACGGAGCTATTTCATGTCGGGCATAATTTTGTACAATTCTCATTTACTATAAATAGGTCCCTTAGCTCCTAAAAACATTTAATCACGATTTATTTCTGAAAAACTGCCAAGGAGTGAAGGGAGAAGTGGGAGAACTCACCTAGGGTTCATCAATTTCATCTTCCCTTCTACCAATTCTTGTAAGTATGTTACTTTAATTATGTTTTCTTATAATTATACGAACTTGAGTGGCTAGAACCCTTCCTCTAGGGTTGACGCCATATGGTATGATTGTGAATACATGATTTTGTTTTGGTTTTAAGTTATTGATTGTTGTTTTGTCTTATGTTCTTAATTATGGTTGTTTTTATGATTGATCACCATGAAAACACACACGTTACACCTAGGTAAAATCTTGAGAAAGTAAACCTAGGCAAGAACAAAGAATGTAGGGAGCAAGTTTGTATTTTACGATATAATTCGCGGTTACGATAAGAAATTATGCCTAATTTGCCTTGCTTGGTTATTAAAATGGGATGAGCTAGACACCAACTTAGAATTATCACATCACCACTCAAAGAAGTAGTTGTGAAGATAAGTTGAGTTAAATGATTAGTGGTATGAAAGTCCCTAATCAAGAGCATAAACCCCATTAAACCACATCCACGTAATTGAATTACCCACGAACTAGAATGTCACATCCTCGCTCAACGATGTAGTTGTGAGGCTAGTTTGTCGTGTTTAGAGGCTCGAAAGACCATGAACATGAAATTGTAATTATGTGAGACGACAATTGATAATTCCATACTTAAACCATTACAAAGCATAGTTTCGCATGATTATCCGGCTTTAACTCTAGTTGCTCCTTGAATGTTTTCAGAGTATTTCGATGATCACCCCTAGACTTAGTTAAATTTTATCGAAAAAGTCTAAATCAATACTTGTGAAAGTTAATATCACACTTGAACTTGATAATTGGTTTAATTGGTCCAGTCCCTGTGGGTTCGACATCCGGCTCTTAGAAAGGGCCACTGTATTACTTGTAAGACCACGTACACTTGCGGGGCATCAGCCAACTCCAAAATCATGGGTGGGGTAGTTCTTTTCTTTCTTCCTCAGCTGTCTGGAAGCATAAGCAATTACTTTTTCATGTTGCATCAGAACACTTCCTAACCCGACGTTTGAAGCATCGTAGTACACTATATAACCCTCTGATCCTTCTGGCAAGGCTAATACTGGTGCTGAGGTCAATTTGTTTTTCAACTCCTGGAAGCTCTGTTCACATGCTTCAGTCCAGTGAAATTTAGCTACTTTCTGAGTTAACTTAGTCAAAGGTGCTCATAAAATGGAAAACCCCTCTACAAACCTCCTGTAATACCCGACTAACCCAGGAAACTGCGTACTTCAGTCGGAGTGGTAGGTCTAGGCCATGTTTTCACTGCTTCAATCTTGTGCGAATCTACCTGTATACCAGCATATGACACAATGTGGCCCAAGAAAGCCACTGAATTCAGCCGAAATTCACATTTAGAAAACTTCGCATACAGCTGGCGATCCTTGAGAATTTGGAGCACTGTTCGTAGATGATCTCAGTGATCTGCCTCTAAACGGGAATACATCAGGATATCATTGATAAATACTATCACAAACAAGTCCAGATACGGTCTACAAATGTTGTTCATCAAATCCACAAACACTGCTGGAGCATTCGTCAACCCGAAGGACATGACTAAAAATTCAAAGTGGCCATACCTGGTCTTGAAAGCGGTTTTTGGAATATCCCTCTCGAGAACCTGAACCTGATGGTACCCAGACCTCAAATCAATCTTTGAGAAATACTTCACCCCTTGAAACTGATCAAGCAAGTCATCTATTCTAGGAAGCGGGTATTTTTTCTTGATAGTGACTTTATTCAGCTGCCGGTAATCTATACACATGCGAAGGGAGCCATCCTTCTTTCTCACAAATAAAACTAGCGCACCCCACTGTGAAGTACTTGGCCTGATAAAGCCCTTATCTAACAAATCTGTTAACTGCTCCTTTAATTCTCTGAGCTCAGCAGGAGCTATTCGGTACGGAGGAATATATATAGGCTAAGTACCCGGTAAAAGGTCAATTGCAAAGTCAATCTCCCGTTCTAGGGGAATACCAGGTAGTTCATTTGGGAATACATCTGGAAATTCATTGACTACTGGAATGGACTAGAGAGTTGGAGATTCTGCTTGGACATCCTGAACCTTGACAATATGATAAATACATCCTTTTGCTATCAATTTTCTCGCCCGAAGATAGAAAAAAAACCTACCTTTTGGCGTAGCTGCACTACCTTTCCACTGCCGTACAACCTCCCCTGGAAAGTGGAATCGGACAGTCTTGGTCCAACATTCTACATTAGCATAACATGGTGCTAGCCAATCCATACCCATAATTGCATCAAAGTCAATCATTTCTAATTCTACCAAATCTGCTAAAGTTTGACGACCAACAACTTCTACTATACACCCTCAGTAGACCCTTTTAGCTGTGATGGAATCACCGACGGGTGTAGACACTGAAAAAGATCGCTGAAGCGATTCTAGCATAATACCGAACTTCCGAGCCACTAACGGTGTAACATAAGACAAGGTGGATCCTGGATCTATCAATACATAAATAGAATGAAAGCAAATGTCTAGCATACCTGTCACCACATCCGGCGACGACTCTAACTCCTGTTTTCCCGGTAAAGCATAAGTGTGATCTGGACCAGTACCTAAGCTAGAGTCCCCTGACCTGCCTCGGCCTCTGCTGGCTAGAGCTAAGGGCCTACGCCCGGTTGGAGATGCTGGGGCACGTGATCCTACTGAAGATTTGTCCTGTCGGTCCCGATTACTCTGAACCCTGGCTGGACAGTCTCTCATCCGATGACCCTCCTGTCCACAGGTATAACATGCTATGGAACCATACCTGCATGCCCCGGAGTGACGTTGGCTACAAATAGGGCAAAGTGATACAGTAAATCTGCTCCGCTCCTCTCTGCTGTTGTGAACCTGCTGATCGTGAGCTCTCGCTGGGCCCTGACTGCCCCCGACGACCAGATCCACTCCCTTGTTGTTGTTGTGGGGGTGGGGGTATGGGTGGTCTATCTGAAAATCGTGGCCTGGGTCTACCCTAGGACTCCGCCTGCATGTCACTAGGTCTGGCCCGACGGCGCTGCTCCTGATTTGCCCTTCTTATCTTCCATTGCCACCTGAACGCAGGTAATATCCATGTTCTCTCGCAAAGTGGCCATAATACAAGTCTCCACATGTTCTGGATTCATCCCCATGATAAACCGGTGCACTTTAGCCAGCATGGTGTCTACAAAAGCTGGTGCATATTGGGCCAAGAAGTCAAACCTCATAGTGTACTCCCGGACACTCATCGACCCTTGCTCTAGATGTAGAAATTGATCATCCTGGGCCTGCCGAATTTCCCGTGACAGGTAGTGATCCAGAAAAGCATCTAAAAAGTTGGGTCAAGTCGGAGGGGAAACACCTCTCCCTCGGGACTTCTCCCAACTCTCGTACCACAGTATTGCAATGTCCTGTAACTAGAATACCGCTAACTCAACCGACTCTGCAGGTGTGGCATGCATCACCCTGAAAATCTACTGCATCTGATCCAAGAAATTCTGAGGGTCCTCCGCTCGATCTGTCCCTGTGAACTGCGGGGGACTCAGTGAGAGAAACTCCCGAAACCTCGAACTACCAGGTCCTCTTGAGGACTCTGCGACCACGGGGGCCACTGGTTGATGTTGTGTAGCCATCATCTGAGCTAGCATAACAACAACACTCCTAACCTCCTAATTCGATGGTACCAGTATAGAGACTGTTGGAGGTGGCGCTGACGCATCTGCGGCCTTGGGCGGCTCATGACAGGGAAGAGATTGCTGGGGAAGCTGAGATGAAGTCTCCCTGTCGCCCTCAGATCGGGCTGAATCTGAAAGGGGCACCCTGCTAGTGCCCTCTCGTGCTGAAACATCCAATCTCCTGCCAGTCGTGGTGTGTCGTGGGTCTGCCATTTCTCTGTAGATAAAAGAATATGGTAAGCTTATGGACTCAACCCTATACTGTATAGCTCTATAGTACGACTGGATAAGAAGAAAGAGTAACCATCCTGTCATGCCTCGCAGTCTCCTGCCTATAGAATGTGGTGCACAACACATCCATAGACAAGACTCTACTTAGCATAGCTTGTAGACTTTCTGGGATACGACCTGCTCTGATACTAAGTTTTTCACGACCCACCTTGGGAGGCATGATTGGCACCTAGTGCCCTACTAGGATCCGAACTGACTTAACTAGGTTTGTGCACTCCTGGTACAAGCTTACTCCCCAAATCAAGAAAACAACGGGCTATATCTCGGTTGTAAATACAACCTCCGGTCGATAAGGAAAATAGCTAACCAGTAACAGGCAATAACAGGAAATCCTATGCGGGATGACAAGACCACCATGATGTCTAGTTATGACTGTAAAGTAAATCCAGTGCTAAGCTAAACTATGGCCAACAAGGTCGCTAAATGGCAGCTAAATAAGGCCCCACACGTCCAACACGTAAACTAACACACATTTGGGCCCCACATGGCCATCAACCGCTAACCACAGAGAAATAGAAAAAATCTGCAAGCCTCTAGGAGTAATATGATGATCGGGATAGGGCTTCGACCTACCCATAAACTGTACAATCAAAAAGAGTAAACCTTTTGTCTATAAGCTCCGGAAGAAAGGAGCCAACTCTTCTGCTACTCCTGGCTGGAAGCTAAGAGGGATCTGCTCCTCGTCTATCCGTACCTACAGGAAAGTAATGCAGCACCCCAGAAAGGGCATCAGTATAATATGTACTGAATATGTAAGGCGATAACTGTAACTAACTGAATAAAAGAAAGGAGACTGAGAATAACTGAAATGACGGGATAGAGATCATACCTGAGTAATAGGACTTCTTACTATCTATTTATTAGTTAACTAAAGCAAACAAAAATTTTACCTGGCCCCCATAAGCCGGAAGGTACAACCAGCATAGAATAACCCACATGGGGCCCCCATAAGCCCTGGTGAGTACACTTCAGTCTATATACCCCTATCAAGGTCGCACTAAGTCAACTAATAGCTATAGCCATCCTACCAGTCCCCTGGGTCTGCAACTGAGCCCGCTCGGCCCTTGACTGTAGCTGTGTCTAAGCCTAGTAGATTCCTGATATCTACACCTCGGGCACCAAGGTTGACGGGAGTGTGCAGAGCCAACCACGACATATAGTAGCCCACCTATGGAATGGACTGTATCAGGACTTGGCACCCCATCTTCGTCCCTCGCGGATGGCATACCGCTCCGTAGAGCAACGTCATCTCTCCCCTAGCGGGCGTCAACACAGCTAATAACCCTAGGGTCGGTCATGAAGGCTATACAGGCATAATCCATCACAAACTAAACATGAAATACGGGTTTCAGCTAATAACAACAACTAATCACAATAGACATGCTTTTGGTATTCTTACTGGGATTCAAACTGAGTTCTCATGCTAAAGAATTTAACTTGCCGAAGGAAACTGCCTTAACATACCTCGTTCGCCGATTAATGATTAACTGGCGAGTTTTAGTTCGTTTTCAACTGCTCTTCTCAATTGCAATCGTATTACTGGGGGAATATAACTAGTTTCAGTACTAAATTCAGTAAAAACGATAACTTTATATATAAATATTAACTATATTTCAACTTAACGGAACACGATTGAAAACTCATAATTTTTCGAAAGTCCAGAAGGGAGAAATGCTTACTTGAAGCCTATGATCGTATAGAAATTAGTTTGGAGTAATTTCAACGGCTTTGGCTTGGCGGGGTTATGATTTGCCGGGCGAATTTCGTGAAAGTAACTCCGTAGCAATGCTCCCTGCAGCCTTAAACTTCAATAACCGAAGTTAATTTGAATTCGGGCGGCGTTTTGCAGCATAAACGAATGAAAATTTATTGATTCCCTCGTACCTTTCCCTCTCTGGCCGTGGGTTGATTTGGAAATGAACTTAAAATGATAAAGGAGGGCTTTATATAGGAGGGCGGTGCACCAGGGAGGCGCCTCGCGCCAGCCATCACGGCAGCCTTGGTGCCTACCGCGCCTGGCATCGCGCCAAGGTGCTGGCGCGCCGCGCTGGCTGGTGCCTTGCCGGCTGGCGCATCGCGCTGGCCCTGTATGGCTTGGCCTCGCTCGACCCGACTTCCGAGGCTTCTTTACATGCGTCGTACTCTCTTTATCTATTTCAAATTCACGCGTACACTTACTAATCGTCAACTTTTACGGGGTGTAACAATTTTTACGTATCATGTTTCATTGTAGAGGGCTAATTTTACTAATTTCCGAAGCCGAAATGAATTAGATTAATCCATTATTTAAATTTTAAGCTTACATGTTCAAAAACCATATGTAAAATACTATAAGTTACAATCTTTCTAATGAAAAAAATATATTTTAAAGTATTGGTCAAAATTCATATAATTTGACTCTCATCAATTTGGTCTTATATTTAGGTGTTGAGCGAGTTTTTATTTTGAGGCATAAGTCCAAAATAAAACCTCTCCTGATTAAAATTAAAAGTGCTAAATAAGTTTTAAAATTAATATCAATAATAAAAAATTGAACTTTTTATTAAACTTTAGAAGTTAAAAAACTTTAAAATAAAAGTATTTTTTATTCTTAACCCTAATATTTGTTCTTTTTCTTTGTGTTACATCAGGTAAAGGGGAAAAAAAGATCAATGTGTAAACTACAAAATAAAAATGCATCATCCTTCATTACTTGCTATGTTTGATGCTTCTAATTATAGATTCCTTCTTCTTCTTCTTTTTTTCAAGATAATTTTTTAAATTTCTATTCAGAGTTCTTAAAAAAGTCTAATTAGTTTATTGAGATTAAAAGTTCTGATTGTTTTTTACTCAATTGTTGATTTTAGTAAACATTTTAAGATGAAGCTGTCCTACGTACATTTTCTCGTATTTTATATTTTATTTAAATTTTTATATAATTTTATATTTTTTATTATTTATTTCTAAAATATATAAAATATTACAACAAAAGTCACAGATTTATGGGGCTTATGTTAAGTGCCTTCAGACTTACCCCTCGCCTTGTATCAAATAAAACGCTTCGTCGTGTGTCCGTGTCTTTAAAAAACTAATTTTAATCTATTAACGTATAGAAGTTGTACTCAAAGAGAATAACTGATTTAATTAATTTGTTATTCTCTCCCTTCACTTTTATATGGCCATAATAAATTTAGTACTCTCTTTTAAGAGTAATAACTTAAATACATATTTTACCGTAATGTCTATATTAATTGGTGTAGTCTCAATGAATTTGGAAAATGATTTGGGAATCGAAATGAGTAATTAATTTAAAGAATAAAATATTTTATTTTGTTATTTTTTTTATATATTAAAATGAACAAGTAAAAATGAAAAATTTATTTTTAATATAACGGATAAGTAAAAGTGAATGGCGAGAGAATTATATATGGTACCTAGAATTTTGTATACTTTTATTTTTATCAGTTAAATAAAATCTAAACGTCAAATAACTATACATATATATATATATATAAAATAATACCTCCCTATAACATATATAAAATTTTTAAATAAATATTATTACTTTAATGAGAATTGACTGCATAAAAATATCTTTAATTATATATGACTATATATTTACTATCCTTAATTGAAACACATGTTACGGAGAAGGTGCAGCGTGATTTTGATACGGTTAAGTTTCCCATAAGCTTCCTTTCTCAGATATATCATGACCTTCTTTTCTTGGACTTAAGACTTATTCAAGTAGGCCAAAGCAAAGAGCCGAGCCGGTCCAAGTTTAGTTCGGCTCGACACGATTTTAATTAAATTTTGGTTCGGCTTAGCTCAATTTATAAAAGCTCGATCAAGCTCGGGTTCGATTGAGCTGGCTCAGCTTGGCTCGATTTAAGAAATAATATCCTTTTATTAAGCTCAATTACAAAGTACATTAGAATTTAACTTAACATATTATGTTAATTTAGCATTATATAATTAATATTTATTCAATGTTAGTAAATTTTTAACCACAATGTAACTTAAGCCTACTATATCAGTATGAGTGTTCATATTTCGATTTGGATCGATTTATTATTATAATCAAAATCAAATCAAGTTTTCAATTATTAAAATCAAATCAAACATAATACATATTCATCAATTTGGTTGTTGTCGCATGTGGTTATATTTTTTTTTTAATTTTAAAGAATTTAATGTTATTCGTCTCTTTATTTTTCTTCCAGCAATTACAAAAAAAATCATGATTTGTCAACTTATAATCCTTTGATATCCTTTTATTATGGTGGGTATGATTTTTTTGAATTATTGAGAAAATGTCTTGAGATCTATAAGTATTAAGTAGATAAATAAGATTACAAAAAATATAAAAAGTCTACATAAAAAAAAGCCGGCTCGACTCGGCTCGAGCTCGGTCAAAATGTAGAAAAGCTCTGTTGAGCTCAGCTCGGTTCGGCTCGAGCTCGGCTCGGCTCGGTTAGGCTCGACTCGGGCTCGGCTCGCTCGACTCGATACCCAGACCTATATTTAAGGTGTTTCGTTTGAATTTCTTTTTAATTTATTTGTCACTCTCTTTATTTCAATTTAAATATATTATTTTTCTTTTAATCTGTCTTAAAGAGAGTGCAATTCTATATTTAATAAATTTTTAATTTTAATATTTAATTAAATTAAAATATTTAAATTGAGATTCAAAAAGTAATTAATTATGATCTAGAGTTGATATGGCGTACCAGTGGATAAGATAGGTAATCAGTCTTGAAATTCAAAGGAAACCACCTGCAGAGTTGGTCCAAAAGGTCAAGTTTTGTGACCAGCTAGTATAGGTAATACACATTGATTCATTATATTTTATGAGTAAAATATAAGCACGTTATGTATGCGGTTATTTTTTTTTTCTTTTTTCATAAGATAAAGAGTATATTATAATTTATTTTGTCAATACAAAAATTATTTTTAAAAATAAATATGACATTGTAATTGTTTTTCTCTTATAAAATTTAGTTTAGATATGAACACCGCGTATGACGAAGTAATCTTTTTGGCTTGCTATAAATGTTTTTGTTATTGTCGTCGTCGTTGTCGTCTCCCTAACGAGTCTTGAAAGATAAAGTAGAGAGCTTGTTAGCCACACTTGACTTTTCAGTGAAATATTAATTAATAAGAATTGGATAACTTTTCTCCAATTATTTTTTTTCCTCTGGGCATACTTGTAATATCAACTGTTTTATGAAGGGCATATTTGTAATACCAACTATTTTATGAGTAAATCAGTATTCCCTCCACGTATTGTATTGTTTATTTTTTTAAAAAAATTATTTTAAAAAGAATACTCTATCTCTTTTTGTTATGATTCAATAGTCGTGATTGGCACCACACTATCCCGGTGGGTGAACCAGCGATTCCCAACAATTTCCCCGTCACCAAACATTCAAAAAGAAAATAATAACCTTGAAATTAAGCGAAACAATAAAATTTAACTAAACTTGGATAAATCAACGGAAAGAAAACAACCAACTCCTACAATTATTCCCAGAATTCAATTGTCATTGCACTTCAAACGTCTAACGCAAGTTTAAAAATTGATAAAACTAGAAAATAAGAGAAACTATAACTGTCCGAGGGGAGCGTCCGAACAGGCATATGAGTGGGGTGGGTACCACGCTAGTACAGTACATGAATTTCTAGAGTCCTCTGCAGGTCCTGACTGGAAGGGCAGAAATAAGACCTTTTAGCATGTGTGTACATTGATGTTTGGTGACAGAGTGTTATGGTGATATAACGGAGGCGTATGCCCAGCATGTCACCATTTGTTCTATTTTATGATGTAGTTGTAAGAGCGTTAAAAACTTGGAATGAGTAGTGCTATGTGGCTGAATTGAGCTTGTGATCATGTGGTTGTTACTTGAACATGGG
Source organism: Datura wrightii (assembly GCA_035772735.1). NCBI lineage: Eukaryota > Viridiplantae > Streptophyta > Magnoliopsida > Solanales > Solanaceae > Datura > Datura wrightii. The sequence goes on from JASDFA010000001.1 coordinate 14,378,631, forward strand.
AAGTGGAAAAGACTTGATATTTGATATAGTTAAATGACTATTGATATTTGAGTTAGTGCTATCTAGTTACGATTTACTCTATATCGCATGTGGTTATGTAATAGCTCGGGTATCGATGCAAATAGCATACATTTATAGCTGAATAAATACGATGATGTGTGAATTGCAAAGAATTGGTGAAATAATGAAGGTGCAGTAAGTCGAGCTACTGCTCAGGGCAGTACTGCTGCAACGAGACGATATATATGTGTGTGTGTGTATATATATGTATATATATATATATATATATATATATGAATGAATGAAAATTAAAAACAAAAGCAAATGTCAATAGTCTTTCCTCGTGAAGCTACGACCATAATTGATGGACACCATTTTAATATAATTTTTTTCTTTTAGATATTTATACTTGAAATTTACTATTGGCACGATTTAATGATGATTACTATAAATATTTTAATATTTATTCTTATACATAATTTATTTCTTACAAAATATTATTATGCAATATTTGAGTATAGTTATTATAAATAAGTAATTTTGCAATGAGCGTACTGCTATACTGAACGTCACTGTTGTTATCAATAGAAAATTGTTATAGAGAATTAAGTAAAATATAACATGAAAATCGGTTTTGAATAAAATCAAAGCATTATAATAAAATGCTATTATAACAAATTGTTGTCAAAACAAGGTTTGACTATAGTATTTTTCAGTTGCTATAAATAAATAATGACATCATCACGGAACATTAGATCTTATAGATGAAATTTCAAATTATCGTAGAATTTTGCTAGTAAATTTTAAAACTCAATAATATCAATTATTTCTAAAAGATTTTTTTTTTAAAAAAGGCAGATAAATGCTATTGAAATCCATCTTGTTGTTAAGAATACTAGTTATCACACACAACGTTATAAATTTCCAACATTTGTAAGAGAATTGTTTCTGTCAAGCTGGCTGGGACTTGGGATGTTCCCAATTAATTTATCAACCATTCAAAAGAAATTCTAAATTTACTACTCCTCTCTGAAAAGTAATTAAATACCCCACACATATATGAGAAAGAGACCTGTGCACAAGTCCAAAATTTTAACAACCCGTTTGATTTTATTCTGAATTTTAATTTGTCTTTTAAATCTTACTTAATCAACTCTGATATAATTTAGTGCATTCAGTGTTATATTGTTTTGGATAAAACTGTTCTTGTATTGTGTTCAAATATGTAAAGCAAAAAAAATAAATAATATTAGAGTCTACAGAATTCACTGTGTGTCCTTAAGGTATTTAATCCCCTCACTGTACTCGAGGTTTTTGGATTACTTCCTCCCAGAATAAAACGGATCAACCTGTTAATAATGTAGCAATACCTCATACACTAATAACTTCGTCGAACGGTAACGAATCACACAATAGATTCGAATTTTGATTTTTTAAAAAAATATGCAGAATGATCTTTAAATTTGCTAGCAAAAGTCTCGAAAAAGTACTCCAAAATGAAGGCAAAAGGCCTTTATTTGTAACCAAAGAACTGAAGTTAACTAGTACGAAAACACTCATTCAGAAGGTGTCTGTTCGGAATTATTACCATTTGGAAAAGAAATATTTCGGCCTGACTTGCGTTGGCGTTTTGCCGGTGAGGATTATGCGGCCCGTCGTTGCAACCGGTTTGTCACAGAATCCCTCAGAAAAATCTGTGTTGGCACCGGCATTTCACAGGTAAAGACCCGCGGTTCGCCGGTCCAAGGCAGACACTTTCAGTTGCGCGAAATAGTTAATTAGGATTTTAAATAAATTTGGTCCAAAAATATTATCAATCAATCAGATTATTTGACCAAACCCAAATCCGAATTTGAAGTCGAGGGACGACGACGGCGCGAGGGGAGACCTTCTTCTCAGCTCTTTAATAGTTAGAAGATATGCTTCTCAATATAAGCATTCACATTTCCCTTTTCCCCCCCTAATGTGGGACAAAGTTTCTTTTACAAAAGGAACTTAAAGAAAATTTCAAATTTCTCTTCCCTCCATTTTTCAATTCACAACCATCACTTAACTCCAACAATCTCCCACATGAATGGGGAATGGCTATATAAAAAATTTTATATGCATGAAAAACTGTGTAATTCGTAAGGAAGAATTAATTGAATCTAGATAAGTGAGTTTCCCCTTGAACTTTCTGTAGTGAACATATATCGGATATATTCGATCAATCGGTGGATTTGATATCTTTGAACCATCAAGCTTTGATGTATACCTAGACAATATAAGTCACACAATTAATCCTTTAACCATCTTAGGTTCTCATTGTTTTGTTCGTTTCATCCATGAATACTGCCTGATTTCATAAGTTCGTAGAGAATTGGCCTTATATAATTCTCCTTGAAGCGGTTTACACTTCACACTTATATAGGTGATTTCTAAATATGGTATCCCGCAGATACACCATTTGACATACCCCCTCTCAAACTTAGAAATTATTAAAAAGTCTTTAATGCTTTATCCTTATTACTAAACATTGTCTCATCACGAGAATGGATAAAAAGTTATTTTGGCAATGTTGAACCATTATCAATGGCTTTATTTGATCTCCTTGAACCTAGATCTTGAGATCTCCAGTCTTCTAGGTAGAGTTACCGCCACGATGACTTGTCCTCGGCCATAGTCTCATTTCCTTCTATGATCTTTCAATCGCCTCTCTAGTTAGGCCTTTTGTAAGTGGATCCAATACATTATCTCTTGACTTTACATAGTCAATTGTGATAATTCCACTAGAGAGTAGTTATCTAACGGTGTTATGTCTCCATCGTATGTGACGAGACTTTCCTTTATACATTACACTTCCATCCCTACCGATTTCCACTTGGCTATCGCAATGTATACATATTGGTGTCAACGGTTCGGGCCAGAATGGAATGTCCTCTAGAAAATTTCTTAACCATTCAGCTTCTTCACCAGCCTTGTCTAAAGTTATGAATTCAGACTCCATTGTAGAGCGAGCAATACATGTTTGTTTGGATGACTTCCAAGACACTGCTCCTCCACCAATGGTAAACACATATCCACTTGTGGATATAGTTTAAATTGATCCGGTGATTCAATTTGGATCACAATATCCTTCAACAACCGCTGGATACTTGTTGTAATGCAAAGCAAAGTTTTGAGTATATTTTAAATACCCCAAAACTCATTTCATAGTCATCCAATGACTCTGATTGGAATTACTTGTGTATCGACTAAGTTTACTTATCGCACAAGTTATATCTATTCGTGTACAGTTCATGATGTACATTAGACTTCCCAATACTGCTTGCATAGTCCAATTAGGACTTACTTTCACCTTTGTTCTTAGAAAGAGCAAGATTCACATCAATTGGTGTCTTTGCAATTTTGAAATCCAAATACTTAAATTTTTCAAGTATTGTTTGGATATAATAAGACTGAGACAATGCTAGACCTTCAGGAGTTTTGTGAATCTTAATCCCCAATATCAAGTCAGCAACTCCTAGATCTTTCATCTCAAACTACTAGCAAGAATACGCTTGGTAGCATTTATGTTAGCAATGTCGTTACTCATTATCAACATGTCATCCACATATAGGCAAATAATGACGAGTTGATTTTGAGTGTTCTTAATGTAAACACATTTATCACACTCATTAATCTTGAAACCATTTGACAATATAGTCTTGTCAAATTTTGCATGTCATTGTTTGGCCGCTTGTTTTAGTCAACACAAGGACTTTACAAGTCGGCACACCTTCTTTTTATTTTCAAGAACTATAAACCCTTCAGGTTGTTTCATATAAATTTCTTCCTCCAAATCTCCATTTAAAAAGGCTATTTTCACATCCATTTGATGGATTTCAAGACCGTATACGACGGCTAACGCTATTAACACCCGAATGGATGTAATTCTAATTACCGGCGAGTACGTATCAAAGTAATCAAGACCTTTTTTTTGTCTAAACCCTTTGACTACAAGTCTTGCTTTGTATTTGTCAAGAGTGCCATCAAATTTAACTTTCCTTTTGAAAATCCATTTACAACCTAATGGTTTGTTCCTGGAGGAAGGTCAACCAATTCCCATGTATGATTATTCATTATGGATTCAATTTCGCCATTGACTGCCTCTTTTCAATATTGAGCTTCCGAAGAAGTTATAGATTCTTGAAAAGTTCGAGGATCATTTTCCAACAAAAATGTTAGAAAATCTGGTCCAAAGAAGGTAGAAATCCTTTGATGTTTGCTACATTTTGGATTCTCCTCATTAGGAACACTTTCCTTTGTCTCTTTCCGAGGTCATTTAGATCCTTCGCTAGACGACTCACAATTCTGTTTATGTGGATATATATTTTCAAAGAATTCAGTATTGTCTGATTGCATTATCGTATTAACATGAATGTCAAGATTTTTTGATTTATGAACCAGAAATCGATATGTTTTACTATTTATAGCATATCCTATGAAAACACAATCAACAGTTTTAGGTCCTATCTTAACCTTTTTGGGTTTAGAAACTTATACCTTAGGCAAGCACCCCCCACACTTTCATGTATTCAAGGTTAGGCTTTCTTCCTTTTCATTTTTCGTATCGAATGGATTTTGTTTTTCTATGGGGCACTCGATTGAGTATTCTTCTAGCCGCAAGGATAACTTCCCCTCACAAGTTCTGGGATCAACCAGAACTTATCAATAGAGCATTCATCATCTCTTTTAATGTTCTGTTTTTTCTTTTCGCAATCCCATTAGATTATGGGAAATAAGGGGCAGTTGTTTGATGAATAACGTCATATTCCAAACATATTTCTTCAAAAGCAAATTCATATTCGCCGCCCCTATCACTCCTCATCATTTTGATCTTTTTGTTAAGTTGTGTTTCAACTTCGCTTTTATATTGCCTTAATGCTTCAATTGCTTCATCTTTACTTTTGAGTAAGTAAACATAGCAGTACCGCGTACTATCGTTAATAAAAGTTATGAAATACTTCTTTCCACCACAAGATGGTATTGATTTCATGTCACAAATGTCTGTGTGAATTAAGTCTAAAGGACTTGAATTCCTTTCAACTAACTTATAAGGATGTTTAACATACTTAGATTCAACACAGATTTGACATTTTGATTGATTGCATTCAAACTTTGGAAATAATTTTAAATTGATCATTTTGCGCAAGATTTTATAATTGACATGTCCCAAATGGGAATGTCATAAATCATTTGACTCAATCAAGTAAGAAGAAGCTGTAATTTTATTGCTTTCAACAACAATTACATTCAATTTGAAAAGACCCTCTGTTAGGTAACATTTTCCTACATACATATCATTCTTACTTATTACAGTATGATTTGAAACAAGAATGCACTTAAATCTGTTCTTGATGAGAAGACCAGTAGAAACTAAGTTCTTCCTTATTTCTGGAACATGACAGACACTATTGAGAGTCACCACCTTGCCGGATGTCATTTTCAGAAATATTTTTTCATAGCCTTAAATCTTGTCTGTTGAAGAGTTTCCTATATACATGGTCTCGGTGGGTCCAGTAGGGGCATAGGAAGCAAATGCTTTTCTAACAGCACAAACATATAGAGTGGCTCCAAAGTCAAGCCACCAATCCGTGGGGCGTCCTACTAGGTTGCATTCAGACACCATAGTGCACAAATTATCAATCTCCATGGTTCTTTCAATCATGTTAGCTTGTCCCTTTTTCTTTCCTTTATTTGGAGCACGACATTCAGCAGTCTTGTGTTTAATTTTTCCACAGTTGTGGCAGTTTCCTTTGAATTTCTTCTTGCTAGGAAAATTCTTTGGTCCAGAAGGCTTCTTCCTCTTTTTGGGATAAGCTGGAGTGGTCTCAATAATATTAGCCTCCATAATTGTTGAGTTTCCTCTTACTTTGCTTTTAGCAACTTTGTTATCTTCTTCGATTCTCAATCGAACGATAAGTTCTTCAAGCTTCATCTCCTTGCGCTTGTGTTTCAAATAATTCTTAAAGTTCCTCCATGAAGGAGGCAGCTTTTCAATCATGCCTACAACTTGAAAAGTTTTGTTTATGGCTAAACCTTCAATGAACAACTTATTATTAGCACCATAATTAATACTTTTGATAAAAGTATTAGTATGAATTATACCTTCAGTAAGGAGATCGTGAATTATCACTTGCAGCTCTTGGACTTGTGTGATAACAGGCTTGCTGTCTATCATTTTATAGTCCAAAAACTTGATTGAAATAAATTTCTTTAAAACGACATCTTCCGTTTTGTACTTCTTCTCTAGCGTATCCCAGAGTTCTTTAGAAGTCTCCATATTGTTGTATACGTTATACAGATCATCCTACAATCCTCTAAGGATATAGTTTTTGCACAAAAAAATCTAAGTGCTTCCAGGCCTCAATCACCAAGAACTGTTCATTTTCTGGAGTTGATTCCGACAGAACCGGTTTATCCTCCTTAATGAACTTTTGCAGACACAATGCGGTCAGATAGAAGAACATCTTCTTCTGCCAGCATTTGAAGTCAATGCCAGAAAATTTTTTGGGCTTTTCTACCGGAATCGGTGCTTGCACAACACAGGTGGAGGAGATTTCATTGCTAGTAGAAGCAAGCATGGCGTCAGTTGTTCCAGTCATATCTGTTGAATAATAACAGCACAAGTTAGCAATCGATGAAGATTCTATTTCTTCAAATCACAAAATTTTTGACAGAATTAAACTGAGTAATTGGTGAAGTTTCTATATCTTCAAACCGAATTATCAACAATCAGATTTGCTTGGTGAAGTTTTTAAATCTTCAAACCAGTAATCACAGTGAATAGAAAATTACAAGGATTTTTTTTAATCTCAACGGGAGTAGAAAATTCGAAGATTTTAATCTCCAATAATGGAGTAGAAAACCAGAAAGGTTTTAGCCTCCAAAATAAAAAATTTGATGAACACAGAAAAAATAAATTAAATTCCTTAAGCTTATTGTTGTCTTGTGTTCAAATATGTAAAGCAAAAAAAAATGAATAATATCCGAGTCCACAGAATTCATTGTGTGTCCTTAAGGAATTTAATCACCTCATTGTACTTGAGGTTTTGGATTACTTCCTCTCAGGATAAAACGGATTAACCTGTTAATGGTGTAGCAGTACCTCACACACCAATAACTTCGTCAAACTCGAAGAACGGTAACAAGTCACACAATAGACTCGAACTTTAGTTTTTTTCAAAATATGCAGAATGATATTTAAATTTGCTAGCAAAAGTCTCAAAAAAGCACTCCAAAATGAAGGCAAAAGACTTTTATTTATATCCAAAGAACTGAAGTTAATTGGTGCGAAAAGACCTATTCAGAAGGTGTCTGTTCAGAATTATTACCATTTGAAAAGGAAATATTTCGGCCTGACTTGTGCTGACGCCGACGTTTTACCGGTGAGGATTCACGGCCCCTCGGTGCAACGCCAGTTTATCACAAAATCCTTCAGAAAAATCTGTGCTAGCACCGGTGTTTCGCAGGTGAAGACCCGTGGCTCGCCGATCCAAGACAGACACTTCTAGTTGCGCGAAACAGTTAATTTGGATTTTAAATAAATTTGGTCCAAAAATATTATCAATCAATCATTTGACTAGAGCCAGATCCAAAGTCAAAGCCGAGCCGAGCGACAACGGCGGCGCGAGGGGAGATCTTCTTCTCCACTCTTTAATAGTTAGAAGATATGTTTCTCAATATAAGCATTCATATTTCCTTTTTCCCAACCAATGTGGGACAACCCATCATTTAACTCCAACAAAGACTTGGGTAAAGAGGTTGTATCCATGCAACTAATTAATTATATTTTATTTAAGATGTTCAAGATTTAATATTTACATATGAAAATATAATTTTTTGACGATGGATGTTTAATTGGTCGCCCTTTACTATATACTATATTCTTTCTGTTTCAAAATAAGTGGTGCTTTAGCCTTCTCATTTTTTGTTTTAAAATAATTGGTCTTTTACATAATCAAGAAGGCATTAATGATGTTTTTTTTCAATTTTTACCCTTATTTAAATGAAAAGAGATTTATAAAACTACTAAAGAGGTACATTTTACTTTCTAAAAGTGAGTAGTTCCTTAAGAGGTGTGTCCAATGTAAAAACACCACTTATTTTGAGCTGCAGGGAGTATGTGGCTACGCCACTACTAATTATGGTTTACAATCTACATAAAATGATACTCCCTCCGTTCGTTTTTACTTGTCATGTTTCATTTTAGAGGGCTAATTTTACTAATTTTTGAAACTGAATTGAATTTGATTTATTCAGTATTTTAAATTTTAAATTTACATGTTCAAAAACTATATGAATAATATTGTAAGTTACAATTTTTCTAACGAAAAAATATATTTTAAAGTATTGGTCAAAATCCACATAATTTGACTCTCATCAATTTGGTCTTACATTTAGGTGTTGAACGAGTTTTTATTTTGAGGCATAAGTCCAAAATACTTTCCTGATTAAAATTAAAAGTGCTAAATAAGTCCTTAAATTAATATCAAAAATAAAAAATTCAACTTTTTATTAAACTTTAGAAGTTAAAAATAAAAATATTTTTTATTCTTAACCCTAATTTTTATTCTTTCTCTTCGTGTTACATCGGTAAAAAAAAAACATCGATGTATAAATTACAAAACAAAAATGCATCATCCTTCGTTACTTTCTATATTTGATGCTTCTGATTGTAGGTTCCTTCTTCTTTTTTTTCAAGATAAATTTTAAATTTCTATTCAGTTTTTTAGAAAGTCTAATTAGTTTATTGAAATGAGAAGTTCTTATTGTTTTTTACTCAATTTCTGATTTTGGTTAACATTTTAAGATGAAGCAGTTCTATGTTCGTTTCCTCTTATTTTATATTTTATTTAAATTTCTATGTAATTTTATGCTTTTTTATTATTTATTTTTATTATATTAATATATAAAATATTACAACAAAATTTAAAGATTCACGGGGTTTACGTTTAGTGCCTTGAAACTTACGCCTCGCCTTGTATAAAATAAAACGCTTCGCTACACATCCGTGCCCCTTAAAAAACTAATTTTTATCTTATTAACGTATAGAAGTTAAACTCAAATAGAATAATTGATTTAATTAATTTGCTAGTCTCTCCCTTCACTTTTATATGGACATAATAAATTTAGCATTCTCCTTAAGAAATAATAAATTAAATACATATTTTATCATAATGTATATTAATTGGTGTAGTCTCAATAAATTTGGGAACAACGAGTAGTTAATTTTAAGGATAAAATATTTTATTTTGTTATTTTTTTAATATATTAAAATGAATAAGTAAACGTGAATTTTTTTAATAACAGACAAGTAAAAGTGAATAGGGAGAGGATTATATATGATATCTAGAATTTTATGAACTTTTATTTATATCAGTTAAATGAAATCTAAACGTCAAATAACTGCATATATATATAGTAACACCTCACTGTAACAGCTATAAAATTTGGAATAAATATTACTCCCACCGTCACATTTTAATTGCTAAGTATACTAAAAATAGTTGTTTCCAAATATTTGCTAGTTTCAAATTCAAGAGATAATTGATCATGTTTTTTTAATTCTACCCTTGGGACTTAAAGTCATTCTAAAATGTGAAAAAAATTAATATTGTATGTTTTCAAAAAATTAATAAGGTTATATTAGTCAAATTATCATTTCTATTAATTTTTTGTTAATGAATGTGCAAATCTTATCCTACCAATCTATATTATATTAAAAGTGTGAAAGCCCTTAGAAATGTTGATTGAACTTTTTACCCTTCATTAAAAGATATTGCAATAGACAAAATTGTCATTTGCTATTTTTATACAATTATTATTTAAAATTATTATTTTAAATTATTTTCACACTTTATTTTATCATTTTAAGTTTTCTATTTATGGCATAACTTTATTTGTGGTGTAAATCTATAAAAAAAATAAAAAAGAAATTCGCCAAGTTTTTTTTTTCCTTTTTGATATTCGCAATTTTTTTTACCTTATTTATTATATTAAATCTTCCCCTTGTGGCATAAATCTATTTATAATGTAAAAAAATAAAGTTAAAAAGAAGTATGACAGTTTTTTTATTTGGACTAAAAAACTTTCCCTTTTTGATTTGAAATTCTTTTTTTGCCATAGAAGTTCTTCTTTCTGATTTTTTTTCCTTTTTCCATAATCGCGTTTTTTTTCTTTTTGATAAATTTATTTTTTCTTTCGAATAGTAATGTCTTATTATTCTTATACTTTTAAATTTTTATTTATTTATAAATTCTTTCCTTCCACTTCTATAAAAAGATTTATAATTGCATAATTTAATTATCAACTCTACTATATCAACATCTTTGATTCAATCTCCAAACTTGTATGTTTTCATGTTAATCTATCTTCTTCTTTTTTTCATGTTATGAATTTCTTTTTATATTGTTGATTTGAAAAACACAATCGTAATTGCTATGCCCGCTCAATTTATTTGTATTCAAAATAATTTAACTTAGATTATCTCATTTAGTTGAGTCTAATATTGGTACTGTGTTATTCCCTTTAATTGAGTCTTATATTGATATCATGTAATTTAGATTTTATATTATTTGTAACCGATATCCTTCATCTACTCATACATTCATGAGTTTCATCTATTCAAGTAAGTAATCTCTTCATCTCATAAAATAATTTTTTTTATAAAATTATAAATTATTATAATTATAACTCTTGTGCATAATTTATTTTAGATAATATTGTAATGGAATCTAAAAAGGATTTGAAGATGCAATACAATCTTCCAATGGAACAATCTTTGATAATTTCTTTAGATTTCATCAACTAATCTAACATTCAATATATGCATAATATTTTGCTCCTATTTACTTGACAAAATATTTTGTAGACATAAGCACGAAGGTCCTTAATTGTTTATTGAACTTTTTGTCCTTCATTAAAAGATTTTTTACAATAAATAAAATTTTCATTTACTATTTTCTCAATTAGTTGTTATTTAATTATTATATATCTTTACTAATTTGTAAAATGTAACCTCCTAATATTTAGTAGTTTAAAATTGACTAAAATTTGCTTCTCAAATCTTTCCTTGTTTGAGCTATATTAAAAGTTGTAATATTTAAGACTTTCAATTACAATTCAGTTAACTTATATATCAATCCATTATTGATTAAACTAATTATCCATCACAATATTTCAATACGGAAAAAATAAATTAAAAGAATATAATTTTACTATATATTAATACGTGAGTTCCTCCTCCTCCTCCTCCTCCTTCTTCTTCTTTTGAAAAAGGGTTATATAATAAAAAGAATAAATTATAAAAAATAACATCCTTTAAGTTGTTTCAATTAATTAAGTACTCTTGTCATTCACTCTCTTTAGTTAAATCTACACTATTTTTTCTATTTAAATTTATGTGAAGTTCATTTTATGTGAAGTGTTTGACTAAACACATAGATTAAGAGAAATTGAAAAAAAAATTAAACTGAAATCATCTCATGAAGGGTAAATGAAAAGTTTAAAATTAAGTTATTATTAAATATTTAAAATACGAAGCCTCGTGGCAAAATATAATTCACCTTTTATCCTTTTAAAAATAAAGTTCACACATGACAAAATAGTTATTTAATTATTTTTCTAATATTTAGGATTTTAAAATTAACTAAATTTTCTGTATTAAATTCTTTCTTATTTGAAATATATAGAAAATATTAATATATATATACATATAATGCATGCATTTAGTGATTATGTAAAAGTGAACGACTTTTTTACCTTTCTATCAAATGCTATTTCTATGACGTTTTTGTTCGTTGAAATAATTATTAGAACAAACTGAAGAAAGAACTACTAGACCGGATTAAACTCTTAAATATAATTATTTATCAATTTGAAATTCATAATTTTCTTTCTAAATTTGTATATTGTTACATAAAGACAACTTTTAAATATTCTTTATATTATTTTTATAAATTTATTCTTATTAATATGAGAGATGTATACGTAGACTAATTAAAATGAAACAAAGGAAATATTACTTTAATGAGAGTTAACTGCATAAAAATATCTTTAATTATGTGACCATATACTTAGTATCCTTAATTGAAACATGTTACGGAGAAGATGCAGCGTGATTTTGATACGGTTTTCTCATAAGCTTCCTTTCTCAGATATATCATGACCTTTTATTCCCTTAAACTTATTCAAGGTCTTTTGTTCGAATTCTTTTTAATCTCTTCATTCCAATTTAAATATATTACTTTTCTTTTTATCTATCTTAAGGAGAGTGCAATTCTATATTTAATAAATCTTTAATTTTAACATTTAATTAAATTAAAATATTTAAATTGAAATACAAAAAATAATTAATTATGATCTAGAATTGGTATGGCGTAGTAGTGGATAAGATAGGTAATCAGTCTTGAAATTCAAAAGAAACCACGTTGATTAATCCAAAAGGTCAGTTTTGTGACCAGCTAGTATAGGTAATACACATTGATTAATTATATTTTATGAGCACGTTATGCATGACGAAGTAATCTTTTTGGCCTGCTATAAAGATTATTATTATTATTTATTATCTCCCTCTTGAATCATGAAAGATAAAGCAGAGAGCTTGTTAGCCACACTTGACTTTTCAGTGAAATATTATAAGAACTAGTAAATATAGCCGCACTTAGCGCGGTGATAACATATATTATTAAATATATTAATTAAAAGGTAAAATTATTTTTTAGTATCAAAATTATAGAAGTTGTATTATTTAATTGGAAGGTAAACGGTCACTCAATTATTAAGGGATATTTTAGTAATTTAATTTTTAACTTTTAATGGTCTAATAATATTTATTGCTATACAATCTTAATTTTTAATATATAAAATATTATAGAAATAGTTTTAGATTGAAGGATAAAATAGTTGTTCAATATTTAATGAACATTTTAGTAATTCAAATTTTTAACTTTTTGGTTCCCACTTTTAGAATAGTAGTGCTTTGCGCATATATCCCATATTAATGAATATAAAATTTTAAAAAATTATACAAATATTTTTAATGAAAAATAAAGGAGAAAATATTATATAAGTTCTTAAAAACAATAAAGGAAAAAGATCAAAATTGCCCCTGAACTTTGCGAAATGGACCACATATATCCTCCATTACATTTTGGTATCAAAAATGCCCTTTCCATCTAAGTGTAAGACCACAAATGCCCTTACTTTTAACAGATTGCCACTAGATCCTACTAGGTAGCCGATGTGTATCAAATTTGTTGACATAGTTGTCCACATAGACACCCAACGTGGATAAAATACTCCCCCTTTTAATTCATGTTTCTTCTCCCACTTAGATCCCAAATTTCAGATTTCTTCCCCTATATCTTAAAAAAGATTTCTTCCCAACTAAATTTTGAAGCAATGCAGATGTCATTGTGGACTCAATGCTCTAAATTTGACAACTTGGACTGATTTCCATCAGGTTATTGGAGATGGAATTTCTCATGAGGGGCTACATGTAGTTAAGGATAATGAGTACAAAATTGATATGATCAGTAATGACAAGATAAAAGAGAGGGAGATCACATTGCAAGCTCAACATGGTTTGAAATTACAAGAACAACAACAGTGTCAGGGGTCAATAGTTTGTTGGTAACAATTTCTTCATGTCACCTCCATTAAAGGTGCTGCTGGTGGAGAATGATGATTCTACACGACATATCGTCTCTGCTTTACTTCGAAATTGCAATTATGATGGTTAGTTCATGAAGTTTGAGTTTTAGCTTGACGGATTATTAGCAAATAGATAACATTTGACTGTTTTATTTTATTAAAAACCTAGCTTGTTCTTGTATCTCATAGCTTTCATTTTATCATGTCAACTCTAGCTTGCAATAATTAAATTCGACGGACAAAAAGATGAGCCAAACTGTACATATCTGAGTTTGTTTTAATTTCTAGTTATGAGTATTTGCAAAGCAATCAGATATTGTTTATAACATTGAGAGTTTGAGGTGTCATTTATAGTATATTTGTCTGAATTTTTATCATTGGGCGCTAAATATTCTCTCATTTGAGCTGCATAATGGAGTTGTTAGTGAATGTCAACCTGAGGAAATTAGAGTAGTAAAAAAAATAGCGCTAACGAGGAATTAGGCCTAGAGGAAATCGGTTCAAGCTGTCAAATTTAGAGTATTGAGTCCACAATGACATCCACATTGCTTCAAAATTTAGTGGGGAAGAAAGCTTTTTAAGAAAGGAGGAAAGAATTTAAAATTTGGGTTCTAAGTGGGAGAAGAAGCATGATTTAAAGGGGGGGAGTGCTTTATCCATGTTGGGTGCCTATGTGGACAACCATGCCAGTAAATTTGATACACATTGACTGCTTAGTAGGATCTAGTGGCAGTCTGTTAAAAGTGAGGGCATTTGTGGTCTTATACTTGAATGGAAAGGGCATTTTTGATACCAAAATATAACAGAGAGTGTATGTGGTCCATTTCGCATAGTTCAGGGGCAATTTTGACCCTTTTCCGAAATAATAAATGTGGATATTTGAAAAATATTTGTTACATTGGGGTAGGAGTCGGAGATTATGGGGAACCAAACTCTCTTTAGACCTTACTTAACTAACTCAATTTAAAAAAAAATAAGACATTCCCCAATCATAGATAAAAGTAAATCATAAAAGAATAGGTTCAAAGTGCACGACTTTATAGAAACAATTAGTAAGATAAGACATACAACATCACTAATATCAAATTAATGATAATATTATTTATATCTATATAGTCAAAGGAATTTCATCATGAGCAAAATCAAATTTTTTTATCAAAAATGAAGAAAATATTTGTTGGAATATTTAAAATATCATACTTATTAGTAGCTTCTATGCTAACACATATGTATTTCAAATTGATGTTACTGGATGTTTTGCACCTGCAATAGATTATAAGTGATCTAACAATACAAAAAATTCTTTATTTTTTATAAATAATAGGTGCACAAACACATACACAAATTTTTATTTTATATTTGTTAAAAATGAAATATCCTTTAAGTATATAAAAGTCGAATCTCCGTTTGCTTGGGGATTACAATGAAGGATAGCATGAAGTGTTGAGGCATAGAGATAAATGATAATGCGACTAAAAGTAGATTATGGTAAAAAGAGAGAAGGAAAAAAGTAACGTTCATATCAAATGATAAAACACAAATGAGAAGATTAATACCTCGTCACAAGCCTAATTACAATTGTTTTAGCCATCTCAAAGCTTCTTTAGGAAACTTAAGATTATCTCGACTTGCCTCTGAAATCTTCTGCATGAATCATGTTTCAATTTTAAAAAGTTCAAATAAAAGAAGACACAGGTAATTAAGAATAAAATTGCTCTCCAATCTATTATGAAAGCAAATATCATCGACGTTATTAAAAGTGAAAAATCTATCAAAGATAATCAACAAATTGAGGTATGAATATGAATTTTAGGCATAATACATTAGATAAAAATAAAAAAGCTTGAAAGATATTATTATTAATTTAATCAAGAAGAATAAGAGCAATAAAGTGCATTAATGATTAAAAATGATTTTTAAATTAAACAATGATTCAATAACTATTCAAAACGTTTCACAAGATTAATTTGATTGTGCATTGAATATAATTTCATGGGATTTGATCTAATACGGAAGATCCGTTGCAAACTCTTCAATTTCTCATATCTTAAGCAACGAAGAGTTATTTGAAGGCAAATAATTAAAAAAAATTTAATTGATATTTGTTTGTGTCATTTTGTTAAAAGTAAGTTTATTTTTTTAGCATAAAAATATTTATAACAATAGTTTTTAGATTTTGTATGTCAGATGAAAAAATTCAATAAAATAAATATAGATATTAAATTGTAGCAACTACATTTATTAAAATTTTAATTTAATATAAAAAAATGAATGCTCAAATTATGAGTCCCACAATTTGTATTTTTCAAATTTAATTTTTTATTTTTTTGTTATTTTCATTAGTTAGTATATTTACCTTTTAATAGACAAATATTATTGAAATAGTGTTTAATTATAAGGGCAAATACATCACGTATTTTATATAGATATTTTGGTAATTCAACTTTTCACTTTGATAGTTCCCACTTATAGTATAATATATATATATATTCAACTTAAAGGATATAAAAATTAAACGTCTAATGGGCATCATGGTAATCTAACTTTGCACTTAGGAGCTTCCCACTTAACATGATATAGATTTTAAAATTAAAATAGAGAAAATACTCAAAAAAAAACCACAAAAAAGATAAATAGGAATGGAGGTTATAGAAGCATGCCACATCAACATGCCTATAACCTCCTTTAAGGATATAAAATTAAACTTCTAATGGGCATTATGGTTGTACTTAGTGGCTTCCCACTTAATATGATATAGATTTTAAAATAGAGAAAATACTCAAAAAAATCACAAAAAAAGATAAATAAAAATGGAGGTCATAGAAACATGTCATATCAACATGTCTATAACCTCCTTTATATATATAGAGAGAGATTGGATAACTTTTCTCCAATTGTATCACTATAAGTAAGGATAAATACTACCTATTGTATTGTTTTTTTTTTCATTTCATTGTTTGATTTTCTTTTCTTTTCTTTTTTTAAATTCATTTTAAAAAGAATACTCTATCTCTTTTTGTCACAATTTGAATAGTTATGATTGACATCCACACTATCCCTGTGGGCGAACTAGCGATTCCCAATAATTTTTCTGTCACCAAACATTCAGAAAGAAAATAATAACCTTAAAATTAATCGAAACAATAAAATTTAAGTAAACTTGAATAAATCAATGGAAAGAAAACAACCAACTCGTATAATTATTCCCATAATCCGATTGTCATTGCACTTCATACGTCTAACACAAGTCTAAGAATTGATAAAACTAGATAAGAGAAAGTATAAATGTCCAGATGAGAGACATCTTCAATGGAGGAGTAAAACTGCAAATCCTGTTTTGCTCACCTTTCAATAATCCGCTACGGCTTTAAAGGTGAGGTCGAGATGAACTACCGAGATCGAATTCTACACTTAGAAAAGAAGTGCAGGAGTAGCGTCAGTATGAAATACAAGTACTGGTAGGCATCATCAGACGACCTTACATAATAATATATAAGAATGCGACAACAATATGAAACTGGTGCAGAACATCATTCATTTATACAAAACACATTTCAGAAAATATAGCTCTGCACAGGTTACAACCGGCCTGTTCACTGGATTAGGCCTTTCACTGCAGCGCCACTTGACCATTGTTATGGTCTCGCCGTAGCAAATAAGTCTCGCTGCAGCAGTACTGCACTGAGTAGTAGCTCGACGTAACTGCACCTTCATCATTTCACCAATTTTTTGCAATTCACGCATCAACATATTTATTCAGATATAAATATATGCTATTGATATCGATACCCGAACTATTGACATCGATACCCAAACTACACAATTCGATTGTCATTGCACTTCAGACGTCTAACACAAGTCTAAGAATTGATAAAACTAGAAAATAAGAGAAATTATAAATGTCCGGATGAAAGACATCTTCAACGGGGGAGTAAAACTGCACATCCTACTTTACTCACCCTTCAATAATCCGCTGCGGCTATAAAGGTGAGGTCGAGATAAACTACCGAGATTAGATTCTACACTCAAAAAAGCAGTGCAGGAGTAGCGTCAGTACGAAATACAGTACTAGCAGACATCATCAGCCGACCTTACTTAATAACGTATAAGCATGCGACAACAATATGAAACCAGTCCAGAACATCATTCATTTATACAAAACACATTTTAAAAAATCTATTTCTGCACAGGTGACAACCGGCCTGCTCACTGGATTAGGTCTTTCACTGCAGCGGCCACTTGACCACTGTCGTGGTCTCGCTGTAGTGGAATAAGTCCCACTGCAACAGTACTGCTGTTGATAGTAGCTCGACTTAGCTGTACCTTCATCATTTCACCAACTCTTTGCAATTCACACATCATCGTATTTATTCAGATATAAATGTATGTTATTGACATTGATACCCGAACTACTACATAACACATGTGATATAGAGCAAATCATAACCAGATAGCACAACTCAAATATCAATAGTCATTTAACTATATCAAATATCAAGTCTTTTCCACTTCCTACGTTCAGGTAACAACCACATGATCTCAAGCTCAATTCAGCCACATAACATTTACTCATTTCAAGTTTTTAACACTCTTACAACTACATCATAAAATTGAATAAATGGTGACATGCCGGGCACATGCCTACCTCATATCATCATAATACTCCGTCACCAAACATCAATGTACACATATGCTAGAGGGTCTTATTTCTACCCTTCCAGTCATGACCTACAGATGACTCTAGAAATCCATGTACTGTACCGGTGTGGTACCCCCTCCCACTCATATGCTCGTCCGGATTCTCCCCTCGGACATGAGCCACTCAATCAATATTGCTTTCCCGGATGCCCCCCCTTGGGCACGAGCCTCTCATCTAAGAATATTCTCGTTATCCCTGATCATTCTCACAGTATTTATACCATCGCTAAGTTTGTTATTAAGACATTCAGGAAATTATAATACCTCCCTCACTTACAAAGTTACACCACCTCTCTTACTTAAAAAGTTACACCATTCATCATTCACTTCAATGAAAACACAAAAAAACACACTTAACAATACAACAATAATTTCACATCACTGCGATAGTAACATCATAACGAACTTATTTCGACAAATTAATTTTAACAGGGCAATCATCACAACAAGTAACATTCATAAACCAAATCAATACATTATTGTTACACATACATACAAGTCACTATATAAATTCTAACTCCTTTAAACCACAACCTACCTCGATTTGGGAGGGTTCGAATGGAAATCACTTTGCTGGAGCCTTGCCCTTCCTTAATGTTTCCGAAGGCGCAAGTCTAAACAAGAATATGACAAAATTCAGTATCCTAACACCCACGCAAGGATCTTAGAAACTCAAATCCATATCCCTTCAGGGCAATTTTAGAGTAAAGCTCCAATTTCACCTAGTTCTAGGTCTCAATTTCCGCATGAATTATGTTTCCTAGGAATCACATAATGGGGAATGATCATACTCCCCTTTTTTAACCTAGGGTATTTTTTTGCTAGAAATTCACCACTATAGGTTTTCCCGTGATTTCTAGGTGTTTATGTAATCAAGCACAATGGTAGCAAGTCAAGAACCCTACCTTGAGAAGAAAATCCTACTGCTCTGGGGATAAATCACTTTTTGCTCTTGAAATTTCGAGTTTTGAAGATAATGGGGTATAACCCCATAAATCCCACTTAAACCTACTTTTTGATTCCCGTTGTCTGTTGTAGCGGTCACTTTTCTGCTGCAGCGGACCCGCTACAGCAGTCTGGACACTGCTACCATGAATTCGGCGGTTATTTTCTCGGATTGTTACGGCGGGACTCCGACCGCTACCATGATCTCGTTGCAGTGGAAAGACTACTGCTGCAGCGGTCTCCCTGTAACCAGTAACTCCCCCAAAACAATCAACTTTCACTAGCTCACTGCACAACACTTCTTCTATCCCTGGTCTAGCCCCTTTCGAGTGCTCTAAGTCACTTTTCCTTCGTAATGACATATGAGTCATTACATTTTTTTTTGATAATTTTTTAATTTTAGCTTTTTGTATAATATATTTAAAATTATAAAATTAAAAAATATATTAATATATTTTATATATTTTTAATTTAAAACTATAATTTATTTTTATGATTATAAACTTTATGTTAAATTAAATCAAATAAATAAATTAAAACAAAGATAATATTGAAAGTCTCCACTTGGGGGTTTCCAAAGAAGGTTCTTGTGAGGCAACTTACAGCTGGTAAATAGTACTAAATTTATGGCGTCACTTGTGGAAATAGAATTAGAATGAGAGCATGCATAGAAGTTCTGATAGAGACCTATATATATATATATATATATATATACACACACATATGTATGTATTTATGAATATACACGGTACGATTAGTGATGTTCACGGTTTGATTTAGATTTATTTTTAGAAAAGGATAAAAATATCTTTTTATTTTTATCTACTAGTTAATTTTGTCTCTCAATATATTATAGGATTAATTATATCTTTGCTATTAATAAAATATATCAAAATAATTTCATTTTGAATGGAATCTTTCACATTAACTTAAAATACTCGATTTTAATTAAATTATTTATTTTTTTCTTTTAATCTGACCAAAAACCTGTGCTCCGTTACAAGAGATTTCCACTCAGATCCAAAACCCACCTAACCCCTTGTCCAAACCCATAATTTGGTTTAGCTATTATTTTGAGAAGCTTAATGTGAGTTGCATTTCCACTCAAATGTTACTATTGCTTCGAAGGTTCAAATTTTCACTACCCCGTTCTTGACATTACAAATATACAGGTAAAAAAACGTTTAGGATTCATGATTGGAGTTGATTCAAACTTAAGCTTGAAGCTTAAAATAGTGAATCATGAACACTGTTAGATACCTGAGTTTGAAGGTTTGAGCTAAACAAACTCCATTAAAGGAGCTTGAAACTCGAGTCAAATTTTTCAGATCTGAAATCGTATTCAAAAAAATTCATACTCAAGAATTCAATAACTGGGTATATTGTAAATCTGAGTTGGGTTCATTGTTTGCATTACATTAGAGTTTTTACTCTGGTTGAAGCATTTTGGAATGAAAATCTCCGACCACTATTGTTGGAATCTCCCAAAAATCGAAAGCTACTACCTGTTGATTTTTTTCATCCTTTTTTAAAGAAAAACTCTTAATTTTTAAATACTTGCCTTTGATTTTTAAAAAACAAAATTAAGAAGATAAAGTTCTGCTCGGAAAATGGCGGGAGACTCGCCAAAAAAAGTCACCGTCGGCTTATTAAAACCACCGCCGGCAGAAGTTGGAAATGATGAAGTTGTTGACTTTTTTTGGTTTAGGAGTGATAAAGAGAGGAACCTTTGTGCTTAGAAGGAAACGGTTAAAGTTTTTTGATGAAGTGGGAGGGAAGAAGATAAAGAGATAAAGTTTTTAGTTTTAATTTGGTATTTGGTTAAATTAATTAGGTGGATTGGATCGGGTTAAAAGGGAGAAACAGGTAATTTAATTAAAATTGAGTGTTTTAAATTAATTTGGAGAATTTCATTCAAGATATTTTTATATACTTTGTTAACGACAGAGGTATAATTAACTCTATAGGATAACAAGAAACAAAATTAATTAATAGACGAAAGTAAAAAAATATTTTTAACCCTTTTACTTTAAATTAATTTAATTTATTTTAATTATTAAAATTAAATTAAATATAATTTATATTCATCAATTTAATTTTTATCAATTCGATCAGTCTATGTATAGAGTTTTGATAGAGACCTAAATATAGTACGTACGATGTATAGTGTATATGTTGCTTTCAATTTGCCACTAGCTAGGTCCGAGGCTCATCAATTTGGTTGACTATTCTCTTCCGAAAAATGTTTTACTTTTCTTTACACATTGGAATAGGTTTTAATAATATTTGATGATGATTTAAAATATGTTTGAAATATTAATAGCTTTGTTTGGCTAAATTTTTGGGAGGCCAAAAATGTTTATTTTTTCTAAAAAACACTTATTTGAAAAAAATAAGGATGTTTGGCCAAGCTTTTGAGAGAAAATAAGTGCTTTTAGGGAATAGCAGAAATTGTTTTTCAGAAGTTAAAAAAAGTAGCTTCTCTCCAAAAGCACTTAGAAACACTTTTCAAAAGCTTGACCAAACACTAATTGCTGCTCAAAGTATTTTTTAAATTTATTGGCCAAGCACAATCTGTTTCTCACAAAAATATTTTTTTGATAAGCACTTTTGAAAAAATCACTTTTCAAAATAAGCTAATTTGAGAAGCTTGGTCAAACAGACTATAAATTAATTAGGACATGGACGATTAGCACTTGGTACATTATTAACATAAATCGCGTGTTGCTAATTGTGTGGAACTCTAGTACTTCAATATTTGCAAGAAAAAGGAAGAAAAGGCTTAAAGTCAACAAGGGCTCTACAAGGAAAGAAATTCCTTTTAATAAGGAAAGGAATGAATCATGCGCTGAAAAGAAAAGAAAATATTTGGTACAAGATTGTGGAATTCTACAAGGAGTCAACAAGATCTTTCAAATAAGGAAAAGGACTTCTGAGTTAGAGATTATCTTTCCTAGTATAAGAAATTCATTGGGCACATTCTGTGACTACAAAAGGAGAAGCCATCACGTCCAGTTGGAGCATTCACTCACGAAATGCTCTTCAGCAAAATCCATCATTCTTGGGCATTCAAGTTGAAGAGAGTTGATCGGTGCTAGAGACAGTCCCCTAGTTCTGTTTCGCTACAGTCTAGGTTTAGGTGTCAACTTGTAATGAATCAATGACTTGTTTTTGTTTCGATTTTGTTTTCATTCAATTGTAACTGTGTTAAAGTTTGTCTTGTTAAAAATAAGGGTAGTTTATACAGATTAGAAACTTTGTAAGGGCTTAGGGGTAGGTCCTTGGATTGCAGGGGTTGCAATCTGAATTTGACTCGGTGTCCAGGGAGTAGGTCGTAGTTTTTACACCCATTCAAGCCTGGGTGATTTTTCACGTAAAAATTCTTGCCTCTCGCTTTATTTTCTACATTTTATTTTTTCTGCTTGAATTAGGTTACTATTTAAAGTAACAAAGTTCAAGTCTGTACCCTTCATAAAAGATAATTCAAGAAAAATTTTAATTTGTGAAAAAATTATTAGACTCAATTCTCACCCCCTCTTAGATCTAATTCTGAAGTCATTGCAATAACAATTGGTATCAGAGCAGGTTGTTCATTCATAGGTTAAATCCTTAGAGAAAGATCCATCAAAATGACTTCTGAAATAACTCCGCCTGAGTGACAATCTAGCACTCGACCTCCTCTTTGTAATGTCCAACATTACAGTCTTTTGAAGAATCGAATAGAAATTTACATTAAAGCTGAGGACTATCAGCTATGACTAACTACTCTGAAGGGACCTCTTGTTCCTACCAAAGCTAAATCTGATGGAACAAAGGTGCCAAAAAACTGAAGATGAATTTGATGCTAATGATTTTAGGATGATGGAGAAGAATGCTAAGGCTATAAAAATACTTTACTTTGGACTGGGCATTGATGAATACAACTGTATTTCTGGATGCTCCTGTGCAAAGGAGATTTGGGACACTCTCACTTTCGCACATGAAGGTACGAATCAGGTAAAATAATCCAGAATTAACATGCTTATAAGGAAGTATGAACTCTTTTCCATGGGCGAAAAAGAGTCAGTCAAGGATATGTTTACCCGATTCATGCACATCACAAATGAACTCAAATCTCTTGGTAAGGAATTTACAACTAAAAAAAACGTCAGAAAAACTTCGAGAATCATGCTTGCCTCTTGGGAACCTAAAGTTATTGCCATCGAAGAAGCAAAACAAATGAGCATAATGCAAATGGATGAGCTTGTTAGAAATTTGCAAACTTACGAACTTAAAAAGAGTGACAAAGTGGCTGAGGAACCCAAGAAGGAAAGAAGTCTCAACCTAAAAGCTGAATCAGAATCTGATGACAAAGAGATGGCAATGTTCGTTCGAAGATTTAAAAAGTTCTTCAGAAAGGAAAATTCAGAAAAGAAGGAACAGTTCCAGGGGTTTTTTAAGTGCGGTAAAATGGATCATTTAATAAAGGACTGTCCCCTCTTGAAGGAAAAGCAAAGAAAAATCTCAAAAAGGCAGCAGCAACTTGCCTCAAAAGCATTCAAGAAATCCATGAAAGCTACTTGGGGTGAAACTTCCGGTGAGGAATCAGAAGGAGAAGATGGTGATAATGACAATCTGGCCCTCATAGCTAAAAGTGACACAGACTCAAATAGTGATTCCTCTGAGGTAAGTTTAACTGATCTAAAAACTCAAATTCATAATTTATCAAAAAGAAAAGTAGTTAAATTGTTACTTTCCTTGATAGATGAATGTCAGCAAATGAGTGTTGAAAAAAATGAAGTGTCAAAATTTTTTTCTAATATAAAATCTGATTACAAAGTTTTAAAAGAGAGAAAATTGAGTTTGAAAACACTATCAAAACACTAAATGCTGAAATTAGCAAATTAGAGGAGACTATCAAGATCTGTTCAGAAAACTGAAAACAGTAAGTTGATGGAAACACTCTCATCTCTAAAGGATTAATTAAATACCATCAAGGAAAGAAAAATATCAAGTAGTGAAATAAGTAACATTGATCAAGATTTTCATGAAGTCGAAATCACTTTCTTGAAAAAGAAACTGTGCAAAGAGAAAAAGAAAAATTCAGAGCTTCAAGTAACCTTGAATCAAGCAAATTATGATATTGCTTTGATGAAAAATGGAACAAGTCATCTGAAGCTTTAACCTGGCTAAATGAGCATTACAACAGAGTTCAAACCGGTCTTGGCTACAAGAACAAACCTGTCAAATGGGATCGAAAAAGAAAATATATTGGTTTCACAGAATATAAACTTTGTAGCCATTGTGGACATATTAGACATGTTAGATATGAATGTTTATCCAGGATTAAAGCTCTTGAGAAAAATGAAAACATTATTAGATGGATTAGAAAAGATTTAATTTCTCAAGTTTTCAAAAGAAAGGGAACCAAACTAGTGTGGGTTTTCAAATCTAACCCTTGATTATATGTGCAGGCTGAAGTGAGAGGGAACAACAAAAAATGGTATCTTGACAGTAGTTGTTACAAGCACGTGACAGGTAACCAAAAACTTTTTCCCTCACTAACAGCCTTCAATAGAGGAACTGTGTCCTTTGGCGGAAGAAAGAAAGGCACAGTTGTGGGAATAGGTAAGATTGGTAAGTCACTCTTTCACTCTATTGATAATGTATATTTGGTCGAAGGGATGAAACCCAACTTATTGAGTATTTCTCAACTCTGTGATCGAGGGAACACAATGTTCTTTTCTTCCCTTGATTGCAAAGTTGTTAACAACAAGTCTGGAAAAATTGTATTGACTGGAAAGTGACACAATAATATTTATAAAGCATGTATCATGTGGCTTTTTAAAAATGAATTAACATGTTTGAGTGTTCTAGATGATGATGTTCTCCTATGGCACAAGCGATTAGGTCGTGTTAGCCTTTCATTACTCAATAAACTTGTTTCAAAAAATCTTGTCCTTGGTCTTCCTGAATAAAATTTAAAGATGACAAGGTGTGTGATGCTTGTGCTAAAGGAAAACAAGTTGATTATCTTTCAAGTCCATAAAGGTAATAAACACCTCCAAGCCACTTGAATTACTTCACATGGATCTCTGTGGGTCCATGCGAGTAGTTAGCCGCGGAGGTAAGAAGTTTGTTCTTATAATTGTTGATGATTTCTCTCGCTTTACATGGACATTATTTTTATCCTCTAAGGATGAAGAATTCAACATGTTTAAAGTGTTTGCGAAAAGGATTCAACAAACTCTTTGTTTGGATATAATAAGTATTCGATCTTATCATGGTACAAAGTTTGAAAATGCTAAATTCACTACTTTTTGTTTCAAATATGGAA
This sequence comes from Datura wrightii, assembly GCA_035772735.1. Taxonomy (NCBI): domain Eukaryota; kingdom Viridiplantae; phylum Streptophyta; class Magnoliopsida; order Solanales; family Solanaceae; genus Datura; species Datura wrightii. The sequence continues at coordinate 14,404,267 of JASDFA010000001.1, forward strand.
TTGGTCATAACTTCTCAGCCCTAAGAAATCCCCAGCAAAATGGGGTTGTTAAAAGAAAAAATAGAACACTAGAAGATATGGCACGAACAATGATTATGGCTAGTGGTCTTCCTAAGAGTTTCTAGGCTGAAGCAGTAAATACGGCTTGTTATATAATTAACTGATGTGTGATTAGGTCACTTCTTGATAAAACTCCTTACGAACTTCTTAAAGACAGAAAATCGAGTATCAAACACTTGCGAACCTTTGGTAGCAAATGTTTTGTGCACAATAATGGAAAAATTGCCTTAGGTAAGTTTGATGCAATGAGTAATGAAGGAGTGTTCCTTGGATATTCTTCAAACAACAAGGCTTATAAAGTGTTCAATAAAAGGACAAGTGTGTAGAAGAAAGCATTCATGTGATTTTTGATGAGTCTAACATTTTTGTTGAGACAGACTTGCAAGAAAACGAGGAGGAACTTGAAATCAGCCTAGTTCCATCTTCAACCAACCAGGTAAGTGCTACAGCCCCAAATAAAGGAACGATCTTGAAAACAGACTCGTTGAACGTTCCCTCAGAATCAAGGTAGGAACTGAAAAATTCAGGGGGGACGATCCCTGAAACAGTGATAAGTCCAGAAGAAGGAACAAGGGAAGGAACAACATCTGACCCTGTTCCAGAAAATCAAAATGACAATCCACAAGAATTAATTTTGAGGCCCTGGAAGCACCAAAGTTCTCATCCCCTTGATCAAATAATAACTGATCTTAATAAGGGAATTCAAACCAGGGCCTCCATGAGAAACTTTAGTGCTTATTCATCTTTCTTATCTTATATTGAGCCTAAAAATTATCATGAAGCTTTGAAGGATCCAGATTGGGTAATGGCTATGCAAGAGGAGCTCAACCAGTTCGAAAGGAGTAAGGTATGACACCTGAAATGTAATTCTTCGAAAACTCTAAGACCAGACCCGAGAGTTGAAACGGAGAAAATAAAATTTTCTGCACCAGATCATAGAATGAGTCGTCTTGTGATCCGTGGGGTAGGCCACGAGTCGTGAAGTGACTCGTGGGGAAGGGTTCAAACTTGGTTGAGAATTTGGAAAAAATGGGGTAACCACGAGTATGACCACAAGTCGTAATGTGATTCGTGGTCAAGATCAAATTGAAGGCCGAGGAAAGTAGGCAGTGTACCTAACGAGTGGGCACCACGAGTCGTGGTACATGCCACGACCTATTAGGTGACCCGTGGTCCAAGATTGTTTGGGAAGTGGAGAATTTGGCAGTGTAGTTGACGAGTGGGTCACCACGAGTCATTGGGTACACCATAGTCGTGGTGACCAATAGGAGGTTTTTGGCAGTGCACCCAACGACTATGACCATGAGTCGGTCACTAGGCACGAGTCTTTGGGTCCCTCGTAGGGACCGGCGATCAGTTTTTCCTGTGAGTTTATCAAGTGTCTTTCCATAATTTTCTAACCTTCTAGACTTTAAAGTCATTTTGGGGTTATTTTGAAGGGATTTAGAGGGGTTAAACGGTTTTTCCCTCATTCCCACTCAAATTTTTAAAAAATTTGCGTAAGTCTTCTCTCAAGAGCTCTCAGGCAAGGCCTAGGGTTCCTCGCCAATTACAACCATTCAAGCTTCTTTCTCCGAGGAAATTTTAGTCAGGTATGTGGGAATTCAACAAGAAAATAGTTCTTTCCCTGTGTCCCCAAAATTCCTCCTAGTTTCTCTATGAATTCTAGTCTTGAGCTTTCGAATGTGAAGAGAATATATGTTAGATTTCTTTGAATTCATGTAGAATATTATCTATGTTTATTTTAGATATGATTCCATCAGTTTATGACTATATTGATGTTGTTCCCGTAAAGTAAATTTTAGCCCTGAGCTTTCGAATATGGATGAATTATATGCCAGATTTCGTTATAGCTTGTGGAGTATGATTTAAGTTGATTATTGGATATTCTCCATTATCTAGAGATCGTATAAATTCTCTTTCTTGTAAGGATGATTTTAGCCCTAATGTTGAATGAGATCACCTAGAATTTTGTCGGTTAGGTTAGTCTTCCTTGTTGCTTGATTCTATCAATGTTGTGGATTCCCATATTGTTAGTATGAATTTCAATATCAGTTAGCTAAACGATAGTTCAGTTTCAGTCAGGATGTTAGAATCCTCAATTTTAGTTAGAAATGTCCGCTGATCAATTTGACTGCAGAAAATCCTGAGGTATCAGTGATGCCTCTGAGTTATCAGAAATAGTCCTAGTATCTGTTGTAGTGGTTCTATAGGTGGTCATGCCACTTTCAGGAAAGAAGCTCTAACCAGCCTTAGGACCCCAGCTTCAGAATTATAGTTTGTTCTTTAGACGGTTACGACGTTTTCAAATAAGCAGCTCTGACCAGTCTTAGAACTCAGTTACAGAATCTGGTTCGATGAGACTCTCAGAGTGCTTCTAGATAGGTATTCCTGACTAGTCTTGGGCCCCAGTTTTGAGCTATTAGCTTAGAATTCAATCTAGGACTATCCAGTGGGAGTAGGACTTAGCACCGAGCAGATCGGGGTTCCAGCGCACCCAGATTCTCAGAAATACGTTGCCACCATGGGATATATTTTATTGGCCTCATGGACCCATACTTGTGATCACTCAGTTCATGCTTCTATACCCTGGCAAGGTATATTGGATACGACCCATAGGGCGTATACATCGGACTCTACGTCTAGCTCACGTGGTTATATGTCAGTTATATACTCTCCCACTAGTCAGCTCAGATCAGTCTCAGATTAGTCAGTTCAGTTTCATTTTGCTCAGTTCAACATAGTTAGTTCAGAATCATAAATCTCAAACTTAGGACATGTCTTTGACCATCAGACAGGGTCATCTTGACCATCCTAGTATATTTCAGTTATTTCAGTTCAGTATATCAGTGGTCATTGCATGCCATTTCAGTTCAGTTATTTATATCCAGTATTATGTTTTCTCCTGCTTACTCAGTACATTCAAAGTACTGACGCATACCTTTTATGTTGTATCATTTTATGATATAGCTGCAAGATCTCAGTCTCAGCCTCATTAGTAGATTGTGCTCAGAAGACTCCAGCTGAACTATTTGGTGAGTCCTCATCTTTAGAGGACGAAGATCATTTTATTCAATTCTGTTTTCTTCTATTTAGACTTGGAGTTATCTGGAGGCTTGTCCCAGCAACTCATCAGTAGTAGATGACTTTCAGATAGAGTTTTCAGATATTTAGTATTATTGTTCTTTCAGATGTATGAACTCACTATTAAATTAGTTTTTCTTAAATGATTTCATTATTTAAAGCTTCCGCTATGTTTTACTCAGAATGGCCAGTGTTATGATAGACCATTGGTTGACTTGGGGTTACTTGTGATCCTGAGTACCGTGTCTCGTCTAGGGTATAGACTCAGAGCGTGACATGGAATCACCACCAATGGGACGTACTATAATTGAAACAAACTGGGTATTCCAAAATAAACTTGATGAACAGGGAACAATCACCAGGAATAAAGCCCGTCTGGTGGTCCAGTGCTATAACCAAGAAGAAGACATCGGTTATGAAGAAACCTTTGCACCAGTTGCAAAGATGGAGGCAATAAGAATGTTGATTGCCTTTGCTGCTCATATGAAATTCACCCTTTACCAAATGGATGTCAAAAATGCGTTCCTAAATGGGGAACTGAAGGAAGAAGTGTATGTTCTTCAACCTCCTGCTTTGAAAACCCTAAATTTTTTTATTATGTTTTTAAATTGGACAAGGCGTTATATGGATTGAAACAAGCTTCTAGATCTTGGTATGAGCGTCTTTCAAAATTTTTGATGGAAAGTAGTTTATCTAGGGAGAAAATTGACAACACTTTGTTTCTAAAAAGCAAAGAAAAGGATTCATTGTTGGTTGTACAAGTGTATGTAGATGATATTATCTTTGGTGCAATAAATAAATCCTTGTGTAATGAATTTGCTTGATTGATGAGTAGTGAATTCGAAATGAGTATGATGGGTAAGCTTAATTTCTTCTTAGGCTTACAAATCAAGTAATTTTCGAATGGAACAATGATCTATCAACAAAAATACATTAAGGAATTGTTTAAGAAATATGACATGGACTCTGCTAAACCAATTGATACACCTATAGCTACTGCCACTAAGCTAGATAAAGATGAATATGAAAATCTAGTAAGTGACAAAAGCTATAGGGGTATGATTGGATCTCTTCTTTATTTAAGTGTCAGTAGACCAGATATTGTGTTTAGTGTTAGATTATGTGCAAGGTTTCAATCTTCTCCTAGAGAATCTCACCTGACTGCAGTTAAGCGTATCCTAAGATACTTGAAGGGAACAAATAACCTATGTTTGTGGTATCCAAATGGAGGTAATCTTGATCTAGTAGGTTATGCTGATGCTGACTATGCAGGTTCCCTTACAGACAGGAAAAACATATCAGGTATGACTCACTTTCTTGGTTCATGTTTAATCTCTTGGGTTACAAAGAAACAAAATTCCATAGCCCTTTCCACAACTGAAGCTGAATATGTAGCTTCTGCATCTTGTTGTGCTCAGTTGTTGTGGATAAAACAATAATTGAGAGATTATGGGTTAGACATGGGCACTGTGCCTATCTTCAGTGATAACACAAGTGCTATAAATATTACAAAAAATCTCTGTCAGTATAAGAGGAGAAAACACATAGATATTAGACATCACTTCTTAAGGGACAATATTGAAAAAGGTCTTTTATCTATGCAGTTTTGTAAAACTGAGAATCAAATTGCTGATATTTTCACTAAGGCTCTTGGTAGAGAACAATTTGAAAAAATTAGGATTTGGGTTAATCAAGATTAACTCAACATCAGAGTCATAGTTTTTCTTTTTTTGGCATTTAAAAAAAAAGGGCTTTTCCCGATAATGGATGGATGACGACCGTCTTGAGGGATATTCTTCGTCATTGGTTTTAGTTTCTCACATCAGGTTTTTCTCATGATATTAAAGCTCTTTGTTTTTTAGGAATGTACTGGAACAAACACGATTACTACAAAGAACTCAGTCATATATGGCCCCAAAATTGACCAATTATTGCTAACACTGTTCATGACGTCATTAATCACATCACATCACTGCGTCAGCAATCAAGTCACCGCCCATTCCCAATTTAATTTTCCTTGTTCCTTTCCTTTTCCCACCGTTAACTTTTGCCTCCCTTTATGTTCCCTAGACTTCCCCAAACTCAAATCCCTATCTCCTTCTTTCCCTCTCTCTCAACCGTAGGTTTTAGTATCAAAGTGCAAACTTTCAAGATTTTTTTCTTTCTTCCCCTTTCACCATGGTTATCCTTGAGTCCATACCAAACCCTACCACCATTACCGAACCCAATCCCAGTTCCCTCCACCCTATGGAAACACAGCACGCTGACTCGCCAGATACCTCCATGGTCATAGCCTCAACTTCACCATCTCCTCAAAGCCCGTCGGCTGGTTCCCCTGGGTCGGCATCTTCTCCTCAAATCGACCTTGAAACCTTGCTTGCCGATATATGAGGTCGATATACTACTACATAAAATACCCCTATATCTCCTTCTTCGATAGATTCTCTTGATTGTGTGGTCGAGGAAGACGGTACTGATGACGAGGTCATTGAAAAACCACCGTCCTTGTATGATTTTGACAGTCTCGATGATTTGGTTCCCCTTGCCGCTTCAAAGAGAGGTTCCCAGAAGCGCACTCTGATCAAGGTTTTCCTTCTTATCCAGCGATGAAGAAACCTTGTCCTCTTGGACTGGCTTCTCGCATCAGGGCCCGTCGTTAAAATCAAAGGGTTTCTGGCTGTTCTTTACCCTTACCATCAGCTACTGTACATAAGCCCAAGGTAAAGGAATTTGGTGAGCGCAAGTTGCTTAAAGGTAAAATAGTAATTCTTTCTAATAATGTGCATATGTGACCCTTTGGCCCAAGATTCAAGCTGGGGAGGCTTATTCACTGATACAGAGGCGGTGTGTGCTCATTTAGAAGTGGTTACATTCTTTCGCCATTTTACGTTTTCTTATGATTGTATTACCGGTCGGATTGGGGATGCTATGATGAACATTACCTCTTATACTTTGAGTTTTGTGTTGAAATTTCATGCGAAGACTTTTCCTCCTATCAAAACAATAGATGGCCGGATCTTCCTCTTTCCCTGAAATCCCTGGACATAGTTCGAAATTTTCTAACGACCCTTCTAGGATGTCCTATTTGAAGGTCTATAAGCATTCCATGTCTGACTATCATAAATATTTATTCTCCTTTATTATCAAGAACCTGATTCTGCACCAAGAGTGTCGTGATGCTGCTTCGTATCTTGATTTAACTCTTATGGAGCTTTTGAATAGGGAGTTGACTATAAACTTGTCTGGGTTGATGATTTCCTATTTGGTTAAGGTTGCAGATGATGTTAAATAAAATCATGCTTTGCCGTATGGGTTTTTCTTAACGAAGGCGTTTAATAACCTCTGTGTTAAGCTCACTGCTCTCGAATCCTACTCCATTTATGATGCTTCAGATTATTATGAGACTCATGGTTCTCGTCAAGGAGTTAATTTGGGAGATCCGGGTACTGCACCCCCAGCTACCTAGACTCAGGTTTCTGTTGACAATGAGAGGTTGATGATTGAGAATGCTCAGCTTCACCAGGAGAATGCTGACTTGAGGGCCCAACTGACTCGTAATGAGGAGATGACTTCTGCCCATCATACTAAACTATTGACTCTTATTAAGGCTCTGTCTCCAGTGCCTATGTGCTCTCCGGATGTTCCTACTACCTCTTTATCCCCTGCCCCTGCTTCTTAGCTTGTTTTGGTCTATGCCATGAATGATTTTAGTGGTATTTTGGATTAGTTTTTTTTGGGTCATTTGACTAGTATCGTGTTTTGGTTATGCTAATTCTAGTGGTGGTTACTGTTGCTTTAGTATCACTGATTGCTTGATGAGTTAATTTCTATTGCCTGTTTTATTTTTATTTCTGTCTTTAGTTTGGTATGTTCCTTTTCACTGATGCCAAAAGGGAGAAGGTTATGCTTGAGTGTTGGTTTTTGCATAATTGTTGATTAACAGAAAAGAGCATACATGTATTCAAGCATATTATTATTTGTCATCATTAAGAAGGGGGAATTTTTTGGAATAGGTTTTGATGATATTTGATGATGATTTAAAATATGCTTGAAACATTAAATTAATTAGGATATGACCGATTAGCACTTGGTACATTATTAACATAAATCGTGTGTTGCTAATTGTGTGGAATTCTAGTACTTAAATATTTACAGGAAAAAGGAATAAATGACTTAAAGTCAACAAGGGTCTTACAAGGGAAGAAATTCCTTTCAATAAGGAAAAGAATGAATCGTGCATTGAAAAGAAAAGGAAATATTTGATACAAGATTGTGAAATTCTACAAGAAGTCAACAAGAACATTCAAATAAGAAAAAGGACTCTTGAGTTAGATATTCCCTTTCCTAGTAGAAGAAATTCACTGGGCACATTCTGTGACTACAAAAGGAGAAGTCATCACGTCCAGTTGGAGCATTCAATCACGAAATACTTTTCAGCAAAATTCATCATTCTTGGGCATTCAATTGACATTCAAGTTGAAGAAAGTTGACAGGTACTAGAGACAGTCCCCTAGTTTTGTTCTGTTATAGTCTAGGTCTAGGTGTCAGCTTGTAATGAATCAGTAGACTTGTTTTTGTTTCGATTCTATTTTCATTCAATTGTAACTGTGTTAAAATTCGTCGTGTTAAACTAAGGGTAGTTTATATATGTTAGGAACTTTGTAAGGGCTTAGGGGTAGGTCCTTGGATTGCGGGGATTGCAATCCGAATTTGGCTCGGTGTCTAGTGGAGTTAAGTTGAAATCCTACTAGAGAGTAGGTCGTGGTTTTTACACCTATTCGAGCCTGGGTGGTTTTCCACATAAAAATTCTTGCCTCTTGCTTTACTTTCTGCACTTTATTATTTCTGCTTGAATTAGGTTATTGTTCAAAGGAACAAAGTTCAAGTTTGTTCCCGTCATAAAAGATAATTCAAGAAAAATTTTAATTTGTGAAAAAATTATTAGACCCAATTCTCACCCCCTCTTAGGTCTAATTATAATATCATTACAATAACAATATATATTTAAAATAATTTGGGCGTTTCTCGGACTCAATACGAACAACGTTATACAGTTTATTATACATTATGTAGCGGATAAGCTAAAAATAGTTATCTGAAATTATTTATTATTTTTAAAGTTTAAATTAAAAATATTTATTTTTGCTCAATCTAGTCGTAATAGACTAATAGTTATTATTCTTGAAGACCACAAATGCACATAAAAAATAAATAATGCCCATAAATTCAGAAAATTATTGTGTCTTATAATGTGTGAAATTATCAAATCGTCTCTGTTCACATTGCTACGTGAAGTGTATTTTTTAAAGTAAAAATTAAAATATTTAAAATTACCAAATTATCCTGTCAACAGGCTAGCATGTTGACGGAGAGCTGCCTACTTTCATATTTCTTAGTAAATAATATATCAATTTATTTAATTATATAGGGGAGAATTCTTATTAATAAAATATAAATTTAAATAGTCAATCAATTGGGCTACTAATATCCTCAACTACTTTTACATATCAACTTTGTTTGGATCGGACTACTAAAAGCAATTGCATTAAGTTTATAAACACTGAGTTAAGTGTAAACAAAATGTACTTTTTAATCAAGTATATACAACGAAGGTGGTCATTCTTAGTCCTTTCTAGGAAGGGTATTTTAATTATTTCCTAACTAAGGCAGTTAAGAGTAGAATATGTAGGCAGCTGCTTTAGTTATTCGCTATTAAATTTCTAATTAACTAATCTAATTTGTATATCAATTGTATTCTGTAAATAAGTTTTTAATATATGTATAATCAGAAGCGGAGGTAATATATAATGTATGGGTTCAATTAAAAATATAATTGATTCAATTCTAAAACCTTAAAAGGTTGAACCCATAAATTTTAAATTTTGAATCCGTTTCTGCGTATAGTTAAGTAAAATTTTCTTATTTAAATTTTAAATTTTAAATTTGATTAGGTGATTGTTTAAGAAATGAAATATTTTTTACGAAAAGTCCTTTTTCTTCATTTATAAAGTCACATTATTTTTGCAGCGACTAATCATTTTACAGAAACATTCGATTTTGAGAAATTCTAAAAAAGTTTATTTATATTATCTCCTAAAAAATTGTAGGGATAATATTTCTTCAACGGCAATGAATTTATTCACTCCTTGGACTTTTCTTGTTTTTGATTCTATTCTTCAAATTAATTATGTGGTCACTATGAAAATAGGCATAACTGATTTTTGTCATTGTTGCTTTCATTGTCTTTAGAGCTGTTAAAACGGGCGGGTTCAACCCAATTTAATTCAATTCTAACGGGTTAAGATAGGCTGACTCTTTTAATAAAAGGGTCTTAAAAATAGCAATCTAACCCAACCCCTAAGCGGGCTACGAGTTAAGACGAGTTGACTCTTTAATAAAATTTAAACGTAATCTAAAATATGATAAATAAAAAAGTGTGATTACTTAAATCACCAATCATTATAAGTCTTTATTATATCAACAAGTGCATAAGATAATAATTAAGATGAACCAAAAGAAAAACAAATATAACTAATTAGTCACTCACTAAAAACGAAGAGATCAAAAATCAACAGAGGTTGGAAGTCTTTATCTTATTATTAATTTATTATATAAAATATAATTCTATTAAATATTAATAGTTCTAAACTTCTAGTAGTCTGGTTGTAGTACCATGTACTGCTGCTGTACAAATGTATAATGTACATCTTTTCATTCTTTTTATTTTATATTATATTATTATTTTATTTTCTTAATTAGTTAATATATTATATATTTAATAATTAGTTATATTTTATGTTTTGCGAGCTGTGCTGGCCTCAGAGGCTTAGGGGTTAGGCCTCTGAGGCTGACGGGTCAAATAAGACTGGGCTTTTAGGCCTCATTTTTAAATGGGCTGTAAAAAAATTATTTCAACCCCGCTTAAATTAAGAATTAAATTGGACCAACTTCTTGGCCAAATCCATTTTTGACATCTCTAATTATCTCATTGACCAATTATTAAACTAATATAATATTTATTAACATGTGCTAACTAAAAGTTATACGCCATTGAATTCGTTATTATGTGCTAACTAAAGTCCCTTTTAACATGTGCTAACTTGTCCTTCTTTGTCGGTGTCTGTTAGTGTGGATTGGTTCATTCATCAGATTTCATTTTTCATTTTTCTCATTCTTCCTTTCATTTTCTTATTATTTTCTGTAAATTAATAAAAGTAATAATTTAACCAATATAACTCTATTAATTTTTTAAAAATATATAATAATAATTCTTTTCGTATTTTAGAATGATTTTAAGTACTAAAGATAGAATTAAAAAAAACATGGTCAATTATCTCTTTAATTTTGAAACTAACAAATATTTTGAAACAACTTATTTTAGTATACCTAACAATTAAAATGAAATGGAGGGAGTACTATTTATGAAAAATTTTCTTCTATATGGAAAATGATATTTTTAGACACGTGATAGGAAAGTCTACCACGTGATACGAAGAATTGAAATAATGTGAAAGTAAGAGGAACATCCGAATATATGGTAAGAAATGTTCGGTACGATCAAGCTTATGAAGATAAAGAGATAATGAATTGGGTGAAGGAGAGGTAAATGAGTTAGTGGTTGAATCTAGAAACACTCATCATAAATCAAAAGGAAGAAAACTGCAAACAGTTACGGATCAAATATCACCAACTTGAACATAAAGACATAATAAAAAGGACAACAACACATAATAAGATCATACAAGGAATCTACATGAAACAACATAATAATAATTGACATTTGTAATGACCCAAAACCAGAGTCATGAATATTACTGGTGTACTATTGGTACTATTGAAGTCATTTAATTGGTCATAATACAATCGAAAAAAATTATAAATAATTGTCCTCCTTACTTATAATAGACGTAAATGAACAGTGAAATATACTATTATTACACTTATATTAGCATCTGCTCTCATTTACTTGTTTTTCACATTCCGATCGCTTACATTAATTTTTTAGTTTAGGATGATCAAGATATCGAATATCTCAGACATTCGATCAAAATAACTTTGAAGAGTATTTATTTTTAAACATATTTACTTGTCTTATATTTTTTTCCTCTTATTAATTACTTTTATCATTGTTATTTATTATCATAAATTCAAATTCATGAGTTTAATCAGTATTGCATGTATAATTTCACTACAAATTTAATTATGCTAATTTCTTTTATCAACATTCTACCACTTAGAAATTATAATTAGGGGTTGACTGAATGGTTGACCTGGTCTTTGGAGGGCATTTCCATAGATTAGGATAGAGGTGATTTCCAGTACGTACTTGTTAAAGAATATCATGAAAATAATCAAGAATTCAAGTAATATATATATATATATATATATATTACTTCTCAGTAAACAAATTCAAGATTTTTAAAAAGCTTACATATATAAATATGTTTTCGGAAATCTAATAGTGTAAAAGAAATTATTTATATTAATAGTGTATAAAACTTAAACCCGTGGTATCGGTTAGCATTCACATAATATTTTTTTTTTCTTCTAATTTTTTATTATTATATATTGTTTGTTGTGTTGAATAAACTCAAAATTAAATAAAGGCTCTCTAGACACTATAACCAAGATTACCAACATTTGAGTAATACAAAAGAATAACTTTCTTTGATTATTGAAATTTTTATTTTACATTTTATGATATTCTCTTTCATTTCTACCTACCTTATTCCGTTAAAAATAAAAACGCAAAACTTTAACCTAGTATGTTAAATAAAATTAAAAAGAATATGTATCAAATTTGTGATAATAAATTAATTAGAAACAACTTCGACTAGAACATCCACTAAGCCAAGAGAGCAACAGAAGAGCAAGTTCCTCCTCAAACATACCAAACGTCAGTCCTTTCTCTTCAACTTTCCGGTGAACTTCCACCATATTTTCCGGTATAATTACACTCCGGCAAAGCGGGCAACTCGCTTGCCGCCCCTTGCCATGCATCAGCCATTTATCCAAGCAATTTTCATGAAAAATATGACTGCAGGTTTCAATTTTCCTCCCTTTATCTCCGTGCTCGAAATCCGATAAACAAATCGCACAATCGAGCGCTTCGGTAGCAGCAAAACCCATTAATTTCCTCTTTTTGTACACGAATTTAGTGCTCTTCTTGTTTATGATTTTCCTGCACTTGTACTTCTCGTGTCTCTGTATGTATGTTCTGATCGAAACAAAAAACACAAGTATTATAAATCTTAATGCTTGAGGAATCAAAGAGAAGAAGAAAATGTTGATAAGTTGATTGAAATGAGAGAACAATTTATTGAAAGCCCGCATTTCTTTAGGATTTGCTTAAAAGAAGAGAAAACAGAGCTCTATTTATAGTTTGGAAGAGTATTTGAATTGTAAAATGTTTTATTAATGTATCAAATCAATTGGTATTACGAAAGATATAACTTCCTTTCTCCCGATATTTGTGATGTAGTTTAATTAAATATGAAAAAATATGAGATGACTTTTAAAATTTATGATCTAAAATAATTAATAGATATTTATGTGATTATAAATTATTTCAGTAAAAATGATATGAATATTTTAAAATTAAATTATCACGAATATAGATATGAAACGAAATTCCAAGGAAGTGTCCTTTTCGGAACATTTTTTTTTTTTGACATATTTAGAATTTTAAACATGTTTTTTGCATTGAATATTCAAAAGGAATTTTAAGGATATATCAGGTGACACGCTAATGCTTTTTATATCATCTGTATAGTTTAATCTGGAATAACAAATTACTACTATATCTTATTTATTGTACCTTAGTCATGAACTAAATGCCTATTAAATATATATACCTGCAATTATTTTTTAAAATACATTGTTATTGCATGACATTAGTGGCAATAATCCAAAGGAAAACTAGATAGAGTTGGTAATTAAATTATGGATGGTTCTACATTCTTAATATATGTTTCAGACTTTTTTAGAAATAATTTATTATTTTATATTATTGTATTTAATATTAAATTTTAATTATTTTAATTTATTTTTCAATAAGTAAGATGATTAGTATTAATTACGAATAATATAATAAAATTATTATTTTATTTATTATGTATTTGAGCATATCAAATTAAATTATGAACAAGTAAACTTAGACGGGAGAAGTATATATGCACAACTATTGTCAACTTCTTTGGATAATAAGTATCTTTTTGATTTCCCTTATATCATATATATTTAATTAATTACTACTAATTATTTGCTCACAGTATTCCCACTGTATTAAAATTTTGAAAGGAAAAAAACACGTGCATAGAGATAAAACTGTTGGGACAACGGAATAACAACAATAAACACACACACACAAATTAACTACGAGAAAATAGAGAAAAACGGAACACAAACAACACACAAGAATTTACGTGGTTCGGTCTCACGACCTAGTCCACAACTGCAACTAGGAGGAATTTTATTACTCTCTCTCTTGTGATGTCTAGATTACAAGTACAAGCTATCTATTATTAGAAATAGATTAGGGTTATTAGGGTTTCTAACGGGCCTAATTAATCAGGTCTCCACAAGCCCAACAATCTCCCACTTGGAGGCATGATAATCTTCAACTGCCATCCACTGTGAGCACTTGTACGTCTAGTAATCTCCTCCTCATCTTCCTGGTTGCAGCGGCCTTTTCATCAGTTAACCTGAAGGCCCGTTGAAGCTTCCCCAAGCTACAACATCAGTCACGGCTAAAACTGCCCCTGACTCGTCCTCTGTCCCTACCGACTCCCACTTGCACGAACTGCCGAATCCTGGGATACTCTGAGAACAAACAACACTCTCCATAGTTAGCAGGTAATCATCCGGAGAGACTTTGACAGCTGGAACACTGGTTCTCTTAACCCACTGTCTGGTAACTCTGGCTGAAGTTTTAACTGGTTGACTGTCGATGCTCCCACTGCCACGAGAACCCCTGACTGGTTTACCTGAACCTTTCCAAGCACGTTCAACCTGAATCTGACCTGTGGCTCTGGGTTTATCTCCTGCAAAATGAACCTTCTTATGCCCACGAGACTCTGTGAATCGGATTTTGTTTCTCTTCTGATCTAGGACAGTCACTCCCTCAGATGGTAAATAGACCATATACAGCGAACTCCGTTTCTTTCCTCGAGCTATGACCAAGTTCCCCTTCATCACCTTCCACTGTCCGTTTCCGAACTTAACATCGTGTCCCTCATCATCCAACTGCCCAACAGAAATCAACCGTTTCTTCAAGCTTGGAATCACTCGGACATCCTTTAAAGTCCACGAACCGACTGAAGTTTTCAGAATCATGTCACCCATGCCCGTTACATCAAGAACTTTATTGTTTGCTAGTCTTACCTTTCCAAAATCCCCTTCTTTCAGATTCTGCAATGCTTCACTGCTGTGGGTAGCATGAAATGAAGCACCAGAATCCATGACCCAGGAATCCACACTGCTCTCCACGCTACATATCAAGAGATCATTATGAGCATAGTCTCCTGCAATGTTAACTTGTTTATTATTCGGGCATTGATTCCTGAAATGCCCCACCTCCTTGCACGTCCAACACGTTACATCTGAGCGATCCTGAGTCTTCGACTGACTCCTTCTTCTGTTCCTGCTCCCACTACCTCTGCTATTTCTCCTTCCTCTGCTGACATTTAGCAATTCACTCGATGATTCCCCAGAACTCCTTCTTCTGACATCCTCGCCTAGAATGAGATCACGAATCTTCTCAAAAGTGCATCCATCGGGTCCCGCTGAACTGGTAACTGCTGTAACCGTTCCGGACCAACTGTCAGGTAATGACGATAGCAGTAGTAAGGCTTGAACTTCATCATCGAACTTAATGCCCACTGACGTAAGTCTGGCTAAGATTGAATTCATTGTATTTATGTGCTCGGTAACTAAACTGCCTTTCTTCATTTTTGTGTTCACCAATTCTCTAATCAGAAAGACCTTGTTTGCTGCAGATGGCTTCTCGTACATGTTAGACAGCGCTTCCATGACACCTTTCGCTGTCTTCTCCTTCAGAATGTTAAACGCAACATTTGGTCAACGAGAGTCGGATAACCGCCATGGCTTTCCGATCCAAACCTGCCCACTCTACATCAGACATCTTTTCTGGCTTGTCACCCAATATCATGTCTAACTCCTTCTGAACCAGCAAATCCTCAATTTGCATTTTCCACCAACTGAAATCTGCACCATCAAACTTTTCAACTCGATACTTCCCATCTTCTGCCATCTCAAACGACTAGATGAGGTACCCGGTACAACTGATCTCAGATCTTGGTAACTTCGTCAGAAATTCAATGACAAAACCAATACGCACCAACAAAGCAACTCGGACCAACAACAACAACAACAAAAAAAACTTTCTGCCGGTGAACAGTACCTGCCGGCGACTGCGAGTTTCTCTTTCTCCGGTGCTGCGCGCTCGAGGCTGTTCAGATCTGCTGCTCGTGACGGCGACGGTGCGACTGAACGGCTGAACGGAGACCTGCACGACTGGTTTCTATTTTTTTTTCTTGCTCGATCTGAAAAAAACTGTTTTTTTTTTCTTTCGATCGGACTGGTTCGCAACTGGCAGCAGCGACGACTGCTTGATCTGGGTTGCGCTGCTGCTGTTCTCTCCCTTTCTCCAAATTTTTTTTTCTTTTTGGTCTTCTCGCTAATTTTTTTCGTGTGTATAACCTCGCTCTGATACCAATTGTTGGGACAACGGAATAACAACAATAAACACACACACACAAATTAACTGCGAGAAAATAGAGAAAAACGGAACACAAATGACACACAAGAATTTACGTGGTTCGGTCTCACGACCTAGTCCACAACTGCAACTAGGAGGAATTTTATTACTCTCTCTCTTGTGATTTCTAGATTACAAGTACAAGCTATCTATTTATAGAAATAGATTAGGGTTATTAGGGTTTCTAACGGGCCTAATTAATCAGGTCTCCACAAGCCCAACAAAAACTTATATTATTATCTACTTAGAACTAAAATAAGATTCTTTTTTCCATCTTTTTAATAGTGAAGTATAGTGTATATATATATATATATATATATATATATATATATATATAAAGAAGACTTAGAGGCATGTTGATTTGGCATGTATTTTTAAGCTTCATTTATATTTTTCTTTTTTTGTGGTTTTTTGGCATTTTTCTCCCTTTTCTTTTTTGCATTTTTTGAATTAATATCTGCTACTAACTAAATGGATTATCAATAAAGAATATTTAAGTTTATTTTAATTGATGCAATTGATTTATTTCTATCAATTGAGAATTTCAAAACGCAAAAACATGAATGGGATAGGGAAGCTATTGGTTCCTCATTGTTTCTGTACGAAACACTAGATTCATTATACAAGTGATGTTTGAATTGTGACTTAGAATCTCATATTGAACCAAGACACTTTCACTGCTTTGGAAGATCAGAGCAAGTAATTTGATTGAAGCAATGAAAACTAGACAAGAAGATAATATTATCATGATTAAGAACTTCCTTCAGGTTAGTGCAAAATACTCTGTGATATTTCAAGTTGCCAATTTAGAGATGAATCTTAATATTGTGCCTATGATATGGTAATTGCAGCATCACAAAAAGCTTAAGATCTCAAGGCTTGAAGATTTACTTCATAGAGTTGGGGTAGAAAATGGTGACCTGAACATGTATGTTAACTTGCTAACTGTTGCCATTACAGGTAATGCTACTTTCCTTGATGAACTTCTCAAGGCAAGATCAGACCCTGATATCGGATACGCCCAAGGGAAGAACCCCACTGATACGTCCCTTGGCTTACATGTACTCGAATAAGAATACTTTGTTTTCATCTTGTATGTTTGTGCTGCCAATAACATTGTTTTCTCTTTCACAGTTTATGAAATTATATTTCTCTTTCTGATGCATCAATACATTGCAGCATCAAAAGGGCATGAAGAGTGTGTCATGGTGCTCCTTATACATGGATGTAACATACACCTCCAAGATAATCATCCTCAATATATTTTATTGTAAACTTCACCAAGCTATAATGTTTGACAGGACTAATTGGCTAAGTAGTGTTTTGATTATACCATAAAATGCATATGTAAATGGTCACACTGCGTTGTGGGAAGCTATAATAGCAAAACACCATTCAACATTTCGTGTGTTGTACCATTTGGCTTCTGTCTCCGATCCCTACATTGCTGGTGAACTCTTATGCACAACAGCAAGAAAAAATGACTTAACAATAATGAAAGAACTCCTAAAACATGGATTACAAGTTGACTCAAAAGATCGCGATGGATCAACTGCTATTCAAGTTGCATTAGAAGAAAACCTTGAAGACATGGTAAAGCTACTTCTAATGAATGGAGCTGAGATTAATGATAAGTTAAAGTACAAGCTTTCTACGATGAACCTAAGTGACATGCTGCAAAAACAAAAAGTAGGACACAGGGTTATGGTTCCCGACACAATGGATGAACTTGCTCAAAAAGAGCGAACAAGAGAAGAAGCACAACTCGGAAAGTACTATGGATCGAATGTATTTTGGAGTTAGCATTTACAGAGGCCATCCTGTGATCAAGATAAGAACTCATTGCGGTGAACCTAGCAAATTAATTGGCCTTCCAAATTCACTTGCAGAGCTCAAGATCATTGCATGTAAATTTAATTCTACGTAGTTTCTGATCTTTCAAATTGAACGAAAATATCAATATGCCTGATAAATCGTTAAAACATGAAAATAATGGGTGATATTATTGTCTGGAACTAAGATGTAATCGTTAATATATTTACGTGTTGTACAGTTCATAAATTGGATATAAGATTTTTCTATGATAAGCTTGGTACCCTTTGTATGCCATGGTTACAAGACAAGGTTGGTATTCGATAAACTGGCAATTAGATATTCATATAAAATTGAGGAAGCATAAAATGTTGATCTTGATATATGAGCACCTCAATTGAAAACTTTGGTGATAAATTGTCTATGTGGTAGTTATTTTTGTTTTTCTCAGTCTCCCTCTCTCTCACTTCCACTTTCTTTCTTATTGCAAGTGGAAAATAAGTCTAGGCATTTTCCAGAGTGGAATTACCACCAACTCTTCCATGATAGTTACTTTACGTTTTCTTCTGTTATCTATCGATGAATGTCAAAATGTAATTTGCTTTTATTAATCAGTTGATGGGACAAGATCTCTGCCGCTGATATCTTCCTTGCTTATTTTTTCATATAAATTTATTCAATTAGAGATGCTGCTGCTAATAACTTAAAGCGTCATGCAGAAGAATTTGATTCAAAGTGGGCAATGCAATATATAATTTCTCATGTTTGCTTGACGTGTGCAAATTGAAATTGCTAATTTTCTTTCAAGATATTTTTAATTTTTTAAAAATAAAATAGTTGAGGAAGTCATGGGATATATCTTCTCTTACTATGTGAAGTTGATGGGACCCAAGGAGTAGGGGAGAAGGGTGGAGTTAATATCTATTCTGATAGTCTTGAAGTTTATGCATCTTAGCCCCAAATTAATTCTTATAAAAATCTACATTGCCTTCCCCGACATCGAGAAACTCATGGAGGATATAGTCAATCATAAGCTGGTGTCGTTCCATTTTTCTCCTCCTAATTGGACACGGGAAAATTGAAGATTTCAGGAATTAGGGGTGCACCTTTTTTTTTCCTTCTACTAGGAAGTTTACCCCTAACTCTGAGAACTATAGAAGTAAAATAATTCACCATGGCCAGAGTTTCTAGGCTCCAGCTTTTACCATGACTAATATCATTTGTTATGTTTTCTCAGTTAAAAGTCTTATTTTGTAGGTCTTGCTATGACCAATATTAATTTTGTACTGTAAGAATTTATGTGCAGTGTAAAAATAAATATTTTTTATTCGAATATTTATAACTTCATACAATATTAACTTTATTAAAATTTCATAAAACTTATTTTTTTTTTGTTTTTTTGTTTGTATAACAAATAATAATTCCATAGATATTATAGTAAAAACATATAATGTAAAACATCCAAAATTCCTCAAATCTTGCTAAACTTTTTCTAAATATCTAATCTACAAATAAATACTAGAAACTAGATAAACTAAGTATCCATGTGGGAGACTATTCTTGTGAAACTGTTTGAACTTTTACTCCTTTTGGGTTTCCACAAAACTTCTCAAATATCACCAAATTGTTGTCACTCAAGAAAGATCTTGGTACATGATACCAACGTTGAGTAGGTTGTCCACAACTGATTGCACATTTATCATAACGATAATAGGCGTGATAATCACATGTAGCAGCACAACCAGTCTCTTTATCAAAATCATAAGAATCAAGCCAATATCTACCAATATTATTTCCATTTACCCAAACAGTACCTTTTTCAATTACCATCATATCCAACAAAACAGGCTCATTACCACATGAAGTCTTGAATGTTGTCTTGTACCATAGAAACATTCTGTTTGTTTGGAGAGTTATAAAATGTTAGTATTGTGAAAAATAAACCAATATAAAATTATGATTACAACATAAAAAGCTATAGGTGATACTATATGGTGCTAATTTGAAGAATATTTTTTCCCTTTGTTTGATTGATATAATTTTTAGGAGCTAATGTCAATCAATGAAGAGTTAATGAAATAAAAATTAGTGTTAATAATAAAATGTATTAAAATTGAAATATAATTTTTTCAAAGTGGAAACTTTAAAAGAATTTTAAAAATATTTATTGTTTTAATTTTTGAATTGAACGTGTTCATTTATTTTGACTACTTTTGCATATTTTCTCATACAAATGTCTACTCTACTTTCCAGAATATAAATAATAGGAGTAGTTCACAAGTTCAATAGGGTCTACAAATTTACTAGTTTATTACTAATAGTAATTACTTGATCAGAATGATCTCACTGTATTATCACAACAGGTGCATAAAAATAAAAAGTTTATATTATTGTTATTATTCCTGAACTAAAATAAGAAGCAAAAATTTTAAGAATCTAATTAGTTTATCAGAATTTCAAACTTTATAGACGAAATTCCAAATTATAGTTAAATTTCATTTGTGAATTTTAAAACTTAATAATATCAATTATTTCTTAAAGATAAAATTAAAAAAATGAAAGGTAATCGCTATTTTTCTTATATTTATGAATGGTAATCTATTTATGTCCTTCACCTATGGGGGAAGGATCGAATTCCATTCCTCTCTCCTTTGTCTGCTTGAAAAAAGATAGAAAAAAAAAGTGTACGAGAATTGTTTCTTTCAAACTGGTTGGAGTGGTCCCAATTAATCTATCAACCATTCAAAATGAGAAAGAGACTTGTGTCATCGTCAGCAAGAAATTCAAAAATTTGACAACCCGTTTGATTTGACAAATCAAATGAAATATCTTTAATTCATCAACCTGTTGAAATGGGTTTTTCCATAAGAATTATTCTCTCTTCTCTTCCTTTTAATATGTTTAATCATATGAAACTTAAGTTTGTTGTCCTTTAAAGTTCGGGTGAGAACTATTTTTCATGGGTGTTGGATGCTGAAATCCATTTGAATGCAATGGGTCTTGGAGACACCATTAAAACTGAAAATAAAATATCAAATCAAGATCGTGCTAAGGCTATGATATTCTTGCGTCGTCATATTGATGAAATTTTGAAAATTGAATATATCACGATTAAGGATCCACTTGTTTTATGGAATTGCCTAAAAGAAAGGTATGACCACCTGAAGATGGTCATCTACCCAAAGGCACGATATGATTGAATACATCAAGACTAAAATTTGTTCATGAGTACAACTCTTCAATGTTCAGAATTATTTCTCAATTGAAACTATGTGAAGATACTATTAATGATGTTGTTTGTTCTCATGATAGAATGATCATTATATCAGCTAAAATTAGGATTATATTTTCTGGAACTTTGAAATTTATAAAAAGGTGAATATGGGCTCATTCACCTGCCATATGAACCGTTTGCTGTTATATAATTTTATTAGATGCATCTATGGTATGGTCTCATGTGTTTTGATATCAACGTGCAATAGATTTGTTCAAGTGATAATGTGGTTGATTTATTCACCAAGTATCTACCAACTGCAACTTTGAAGAAGACGGAACGCAAGATTGGGATGCGAAGATTCAAGTTTTTGGATTGATGTTCTCATCTGGGAAGTTAATTACGCGTTGTAACTTTTTTCCCTTGCAAGGTTTTGTCCCACTGAATTTTCCTTGTAAGGTTTTTAATGAGGCAACCAAAATGCTTATTATTAGATATGTGCGCTTTTTCCTTCACTAAATTTTTTTTCACTGGGTATTTTCTAGTAAGATTTTAACGAGGTACATTATCTATCAAATAGACATATAGGGGGGAGTATTACAAATATATTTTTTATTTATGGTGAATGTCTATTTCTTAGAAGGAAAGTTATGATTAGTAATTTTGGGACCAAGTTAGTTTTTCCCTATAAATAAATGAGTTTTCTATTCATTGTATTTCATCCCTTTTTAACCCATCAAGAAAATCTCTCAAGAGAAATAAGAATTGTTCTCTCTTTTCTCTTTCTCTACAATATTCTGCCTCTTGCTTTATTATCTTATAACAATCTTATATATATAATATAATTTTTTAAACAAGAATTCGGATGAATCGGATTTTACCTAAATTCGTCCATGTTCATGCCCATCGTATTTTTGGAACTGTGTTGAGAAACTAATCATATATTTGGTGTCCTTAATTAGATTATGGTTAATCAGAAAATATAATTGGTCATGAAATTGTCCCGCCAGTTGGATGGGTAAAGTAGTTTTGGAGTATTATTTCAGAAACCTAAGGTACGTCAAGGTACATATTTTGTATAATTTAATAAATGAATATATAAAAACTAAATATATGTAAATTTTATTTTTATTTTGTGAGATAAAAAAATTATTTTTAATAAATTTCTGGTAGATACATTTATAATATGTTCTCCGGACAGATTATGTAGACGAAGAGATGAATGTATCAATAGGTACCATATTACTATTTGGCTTTTGTGATTACATATAGTTATACTTTATGTGTATTATCTGCTACATGCAAATGTTATCAATTAGTAGAAAAGATTAAAAAATAATCACAAACATTGCATAGCATAAAAAAAGATGAACTAGAAATACCTATATTTTATCAATGTATAATTTAATTTTAATTATCATGTCACAAAACTTGCTAGAATAGATTTCTTCGCAATGCTAAAACAGTTAAGAGTATAATGCACTACTAAAAATATTATCTAACATTGAGGGAATAAAAATTGATGAACAGAGTCGATTTAAAAATTGAGGGAGAATCGATCTAATCCATCCGTTATTATTTTTTAATTATTTTTTTAAAAAAATCAATGGATAGGGTAGGTTGTCCGTCGATTTTTTTGCGCAAAAATTATTTTTTAAAAAATTTATTTTTATAAAAAAAATCGACGGAATCCCTCAATTTTTTATTATTTTTAAATAAAAATCGAGGGATTGAGTCGATTTTTGAACTGCAAAATTGCAGTTGGAGAGTATAAATAAAAACGAAGGAAAGATTTCATCAAAGAGCATGTATAGTTGAGTGGTAGAATTGTCTGATGCCATAGTAAATATTTGAGTTAAATTTTAAGTCGCTACGTTTTAAATATATATTTATGAAAAACCGACGGACAAACCTACCCTCTCCCTCGATTTTTAATTTTTTTTAATTAATTTTAATTTTTTTTAAAAATCGACGGATTGGGTCGGCTGTCCCTCGGTTTTAACTGACCTTGTCCGTCAATTTCATGATTCCGACGAGCAAATTCCAACGAAGATAAGTGTATCGGTTTGACATCGATTTTGCTAAAAAAATTAACCATGTCCATCGATATTGACCCTCGTTTTTTGAACAGTTTTTTATAGTGATGTACATGAAACAAAAGTTATTACTTGGTTGTAGTATGTTGTTTTTCAAAAGTTCAAGCAAGAAGCTAGATGTGAATTATTGTCTTGAATGGAGTTTTAAAAGGCATGATTTTAATGAGAATACGAGATTTAGGAAATAATTTTGCCGTACACTTTATGGACGAGTGTTTGATAGTTTTTGATAGGAAACTTGATAATTTGAAACGCAATAGTTAGCAAACCAACCCACATATTAATTAATAAATTAAAGTGATCCTTGAATAAAATAGTATCTTGGTGTTTTTTCAATATCAATAACGAGAATAAAAGCAATCATGTTGAGGTCCAAGTGGAAATGTCCTTCACGGCAGGTATCCATATCACACGTGTGTTTTTCAATATATTTTTCTATTTCTCACATGTTATCACATGTAGACTTAAAAATCAGTAAGCTTATATCCACAATCTTGGTTTGCACGTCTACAAACAACTTGCTATGGAGTCTTTGTCGACTTAATAACCGAGAATTTCCTTGCCTTCTTGAAATGTATAACCTTAACTGCCCTTTGCAACTGTTTCTTGGAGGTAAACATCATGCCTTTTGAAAAGTACATAGAACCATTTATGAGATCTTGTGGCTCACGCTACGTACCTTACCAATTATATTCATCGTCATGCGTATCGATACACACATCTGGACCATCTGAAAGATGGTCAAGAAATGAAATTTCATGAGAATGATATAAAAGCATATGCACTATTGGTTTCAGTTATAATGACTGTTGAATCATTGTAAAAAAGCTTCTCCGCCATGAAACAAGCTCATCGACACGGGTCTTTGTGACGGAGTGGACATCATGGAATCATCATCATTAGATGATGCTTCAAATGGGACTTTATCACCTGAAACCTCTGCATTACGCACTTCATCACTATTACTCTTTGTAGTTGTGTCATGATTCGGATGGTCAACATCATCGATATTCAAGGAAACAACGGATTCATCTCGGGTGACATTATCCCCATATATCCAAAAAAGTAAAAATATTTAATACATACAGTAAAAATACTTAAATTAATATCCAAATAATTGCCATATAGATAATAGTTAGTTGCGCTAAACCTAGACGAGAGATGAACATTTGAGGATGTTGCAACATTTTTCATCCATCCAAAGTGTGAGAATTGACCCAAACTTGAAGCGTTATTCATCTCATGCTGGGGTAAATTCCTACACAATTATACAATAATCATAAATTTCGAGCAAACAACCTTGCAAAAATCAATTGCAAGTTGATATTAAAGCACATGCGATCATACCATAGATGCATCTAATAAAATTATATAACAGCAAACGGTTCACATGACAGGTGAATGAGCCCATATTCACCTTTTTATAAGTTTCAAAGTTTCAGGGAATATAATCCTAATCTTAGCTGATATAATGATCATTCTATCATGAGAACAAACAACACAAGAGAATTCTTGAAAAATCTTTTATTTCTTCAACATATAACCACGTGAATTCTCAATTATTTTTGCATCACATTTGAACCGGGATGACCAATCGGTTATGCCAACTTATCTTTATTTTAGTAAACTTCTAGTTTACTTTTGCATGTGATTTCATCATTATACCCATATTTATATACTACATACAAAAGAAAACAGTGGATAATCTTTTACGCGAATATTTATAACAAGCTTCAATTGTAGTAATATGAAGATATTAAATCTTCCCATAATTTAATTTATAGTTTCAACTTTATTTCAATGTCTTTGAAACTTATAAGTTTTCTTTTGAGACTTACTACAATAGTAACACATTAGCTCTTTCGAAGCTCTCAATTAATTTTGCATACTACCACAAGTTCCATTATATCAACATCATTAATAGTATCTTCACATAGTTTCAATTGAGAAATAATTCTGAACATTGAAGAGTTGTACTCATAAACAGATTTATAATCTTGATGGATTCAATCATATCGTGCCTTTGGGTGGATGACCATCTTCAGGTGGTCATACTTTTCTTTTAGGCTATTCCACAAAACAAGTGGATCCTTAATCGTGATATATTCAATTTTTAAAATTTCATCAATATTGTTACACCCCGTAAATTCTTGACATTTAGATGGCCTATTCGCATGTTGGTTAAGAGTTTTAGAATGCCACACATGCTATAAAAAGGCCCGGGGAAATACCGGACAAGCGCCACGTCGAACCATCGCAAGAGGAGGCTAGGCAGACCCCCTCGGCGATGGCCAACGTGTCACGGAGGGCTCACCTCCGCGATGGATAACGTGCCACGGAGGTGAGGTTTAGCCCCAAGTATATAAAGCCCCTACTTCATTTTTTGTGATAATTATCAGATATTTTCCAGAGAGTAACCAGAAAAAAGAGGGCACGAGGGTTCTATTGAAATTTCCTTTAGTTTACGCCATTAAACGTGATCCAAACTCGAATTAATCTTGGGTAGTGAAGTATTAAGCTGCAGGGAGCATTCCTACGATGTTAGTTTCATGAAATTCGGCCGGCGAACCGTCGTCCTACCAAGTTGAGGTAAGTGGAATTGCTCCAAATTAGTATCAATATACTCCTAGCCCTAAAGTGAGTATTTCTCCCTTCTGGACTTCCGAGAAATAGCGAGTTTTCGGCTGTTTTTCAATAAGTCAAAGTTTGGGCTATATATATATTCAAAGTAGTATTTTCTTCCAGAATATCGATGAATTGAGTTCTAATTGCTGTGAATATGAATGTAGTTGGAAGAAATAGCTGAAAATTAGCTGAGTTACGCCAGATACTCAGAAAGTTAACGGACAAGGTATGTGAAGCTAGTTTCTTACGGAAAGTTAGTAATTCCAGTAGAGCAAACTAGTATAAATTCCAGTGGAAAGTTTCAGAAACAGTACAGCATGCCCAGTATGTAATTTAGTAAAGTACGTCAGAATATTATCGTGTTCAGCCGAAACTTAGTAAAGCAATATAAGTTCCCGTAAAGTATTTCAGAAATAGAATAGTAGCTTAACATGAATTTTAGAAAGTATGTTAGAAATAGTAAATCATATTTACCATGAAACTTAGTTATTCAGCATGATTCTCAGCAGAAATATTATATCTTGTTCAGTATCAGATTCAGCACAGTATGACAGAAATTGTATATATACCATTATCAGTTTCAACATGTATTATATATATACACATTACTATCATTAGTTTCAACATGTATCGTATGCAGTTAGTATTATCAGTTGAGACTTGACTGTATTGTTTTGGGTTGGATTACCTAGCATCCATGACCGCCCCAAGGTTAATAGCTGTATTGACTCGTCCGTCAGAGGGTGAGGATACGTCGCTCTACGGAGTGGCATGCCGTCTCCTAGGGACGAAGATGGGATGCCAGTTTCCCCATATTTTGCCTTGGTCGACTTTAAACACCCCCGTCGAGCGGATACGCCCGGGGTGTTGATTCAGGAGTCCTCCGGACTTAGGTACAGTTATAGTCAGGGGCTCAGCGGGCCCAAGTGCATACCCAGGGGACCGATAGGATGCTTATAGTTACTATGGGAGATGGGATGACCGGTGTAGGGGTGTAGATTGCGTGTTGGTTGTACCTTTTGGCTTATGGGGGCCAGGTAAGGTTTATGTGTGCTATGTTATGTTATGTTATGCTATATTATGCCATGTTATGTTAGTTATGAGTAGATAGACAGTAGAATGCCACATTACTAGGTACGACTCCTACTCCTTTCAGCATAGATGAGGACAGTCTTAAACTCATACTTTTAGTTAGTTACAGTATATTTCTTTCTACTTCAGTTCTATCAGTTATATTGCTTGTCTTCAGTTATTTTCCAGTTGTTGCTTTGCATACTCAGTACCAGCGGTACTGACGCCCGTTTTGGGGCGCTGCATTACTTGTCTGCACGTACTCATAGACGAGGAGTCGATCCCTCGTAATTCTAGCTAGCACACAGAGTCATCAGCTCCTGTCATCCAAAGCTAGACAGCTAGAGGTTTATTCCTTTTCTTTTGTTGTACAGTATGGGTAGGCTGGGGCCCTATCCCGACCATCTTATCAGTATTCTTAGAGGCTTGCAGATTGTATATCCCCTGTGGTTAGTTGTACCTGTCATGTGAGGCCGTGTGTATGTTTTAGTTGTTTATGATGGTCGTGTGGGACCTTATTCAATTGGAAGTGGTGATCTTGTTGATCACGTAGCAGTTTAGCACTTGTTTTGTTGATTCAGAAATAACTAGACAGCATGGTGGCCTTGTCGGCCCGTATAGGTTCCTTATTGATTCAGTTGTTCTGAGTAGTTGTTTTCTTACAGGTGGCTATAGGCCTAGTCGGCCGGAGGTTGTATTTACAGCCGTTATATAGCCCGTCGTTTTCTTGAATCCAGAGTTAGAGCCATCCTGGCAACAGAAGTGCTTAGGCTCAGCTAGTCCAGCAGTCCAGGTCCTAGAAGGGTACCAGGTGCCAGTCATGCCTCCCAAGGCGGGGCGTGACAAATATGATGACGCAAGATATCATAGCCTTAGCACGATCTTGATTTGATATTTTGTTTTCAGTTTTAATGGTGTCTCCACGACCCATTGCATCCAAATGGATTTCAGCATCCAACACCGATGAAAGGTAGTTCTTGCCTGAACTTTGAAGGGCAATGAACTCAAGTTTCGTATGATTAAACATGTTAAAAGGAAGAGAAAAATAATACCTTAGCTTTCACGAACAATTAGACAATCATAAGTGGATGATTTTGAATTAAAGAAAATAAACCTCGGTAATTTCTATATGTCATCTTTCCGAATTCTCTTAAAAGTGCTTCATACTTATAGTTTTTACCTTTATACAACTTCATACTCTCTTTTTTTCTCATATTGATAGAAAAGCGGTTAGAGACTCATGCTGATGATGTATTATAAAATAATAAAACAAGAAAAAATATATTATAGAAAAAAAGAGAAGAGAGAATAATTGTTACGGAAAAACTCTTTTTGAATTTATTGCTGACGATGACACAAGTCTCTTTCTCATTTTGAATGGTTGATAGATTAATTGGGACCACTCCAACCAGTTTGAAAGAAACAATTCTCGTACACTTTTTTTTTCTATCTTTTTTCAAGCAGACAAAGGAGAGAGGAATGGAATTCGATCCTTCCCCCATAGGTGAAGGACATAAATAGATTACCATTCATAAATATAAGAAAAATAGCGATTACCTTTCATTTTTTTAATTTTATCTTTAAGAAATAATTGATATTATTAAGTTTTAAAATTCACAAACGAAATTTAACTATAATTTGGAATTTTGTCTATAAAGTTTGAAATTCTGATAAACTAATTAGATTCTTAAAATTTTTGCTTCTTATTTTAGTTCAGGAATAATAACAATAATATAAACTTTTTTATTTTTATGCACCTGTTGTGATAATACAGTGAGATCATTCTGATCAAGTAATTACTATTAGTAATAAACTAGTAAATTTGTAGACCCTATTGAACTTGTGAACTACTCCTATTATTTATATTCTGGAAAGTAGAGTAGACATTTGTATGAGAAAATATGCAAAAGTAGTCAAAATGAATGAACACGTTCAATTCAAAAATTAAAACAATAAATATTTTTAAAATTCTTTTAAAGTTTCCACTTTGAAAAAATTATATTTCAATTTTAATACATTTTATTATTAACACTAATTTTTATTTCATTAACTCTTCATTGATTGACATTAGCTCCTAAAAATTATATCAATCAAACAAAGGGAAAAAATATTCTTCAAATTAGCACCATATAGTATCACCTATAGTTTTTTATGTTGTAATCATAATTTTATATTGGTTTATTTTTCACAATACTAACATTTTATAACTCTCCAAACAAACAGAATGTTTCTATGGTACAAGACAACATTCAAGACTTCATGTGGTAATGAGCCTGTTTTGTTGGATATGATGGTAATTGAAAAAGGTACTGTTTGGGTAAATGGAAATAATATTGATAGATATTGGCTTGATTCTTATGATTTTGATAAAGAGACTGGTTGTGCTGCTACATGTGATTATCACGCCTATTATCGTTATGATAAATGTGCAATCAGTTGTGGACAACCTACTCAACGTTGTTATCATGTACCAAGATCTTTCTTGAGTGACAACAATTTGGTGATATTTGAGGAGTTTTGTGGAAACCCAAAAGGAGTAAAAGTTCAAACAGTTTCACAAGAATAGTCTCCCACATGGATACTTAGTTTATCTAGTTTCTAGTATTTATTTGTAGATTAGATATTTAGAAAAAGTTTAGCAAGATTTGAGGAATTTTGGATGTTTTACATTATATGTTTTTACTATAATATCTATGGAATTATTATTTGTTATACAAAAAAAAAACAAAAAAAAATAAGTTTTATGAAATTTTAATAAAGTTAATATTGTATGAAGTTATAAATATTCGAATAAAAAATATTTATTTTTACACTGCACATAAATTCTTACAGTACAAAATTAATATTGGTCATAGCAAGACCTACAAAATAAGACTTTTAACTGAGAAAACATAACAAATGATATTAGTCATGGTAAAAGCTGGAGCCTAGAAACTCTGGCCATGGTGAATTATTTTACTTCTACAGTTCTCAGAGTTAGGGGTAAACTTCCTAGTAGAAGGAAAAAAAAAGGTGCACCCCTAATTCCTGAAATCTTAAATTTTCCCGTGTCCAATTAGGAGGAGAAAAATGGAACGACACCAGCTTATGATTGACTATATCCTCCATGAGTTTCTCATGTCGGGGAAGGCAATGTAGATTTTTATAAGAATTAATTTGGGGCTAAGATGCATAAACTTCAAGACTATCAGAATAGATATTAACTCCACCCTTCTCCCCTACTCCTTGGGTCCCATCAACTTCACATAGTAAGAGAAGATATATCCCATGACTTCCTCAACTCTTTTATTTTTAAAAAATTAAAAATATCTTGAAAGAAAATTAGCAATTTCAATTTGCACACGTCAAGCAAACATGAGAAATTATATATTGCATTGCCCACTTTGAATCAAATTCTTCTGCATGACGCTTTAAGTTATTAGCAGCAGCATCTCTAATTGAATAAATCTATATGAAAAAATAAGCAAGGAAGATATCAACGGCAGAGATCTTGTCCCATCAACTGATTAATAAAAGCAAATTGCATTTTGACATTCATCGATAGATAACAGAAGAAAAAGTAAAGTAACTATCATAGAAGAGTTGGTGGTAATTCCACCCCGAAAAATGCCTAGACTTATTTTCTACTTGCAATAAGAAAGAAAGTGGAAGTGAGAGAGAGGGAGACTGAGAAAAACAAAAATAACTACCACATAGGCAATTTATCACCAAAATTTTCAATTAAGGTGCTCATATACCAAGATCAACATTTTATGCTTCCTCAATTTTATATGAATATCTAACTGCCAGTTTATCGAATACCAACCTTGTCTTGTAACCATGGCATACAAAGGGTACCAAGCTTATCATAAAAAAAATTTATATCCAATTTATGAGCTGTACAACACGTAAATATATTAACAACTACATCTTAGTTTCAAACAATAATATTACCCATTCTTTTCATGTTTTAACGATTTATCAGGCATATTGATATTTCGTTAAATTTGAAAGATCTGAATCTACATAGAATTAAATTTACATGCAATGATCTTGAGCTCTGCAAGTGAATTTAGAAGGCCAATTAATTTGTTAGGTTCACCGCAATGAGTTCTTCTCTGATCACAGGATGGCCTCTGTAAATGCTAATTCTAAAAGACATTCAATCCATAGTACTTTCCGAGTTGTGCTTCTTCTCTTGTTCGCACTCTTTTTGAGCAACTTCATCCATTGTGTCGGGAACCATAACCCTGTGTCCTACTTTTCGTTTTTGCAGCATGTCACTTAGGTTCATCGTAGAAAGCTTGTACTTTAACTTATCATTAATCTCAGCTCCATTCATTAGAAGTAGCTTTACCATGTCTTCAAGGTTTTCTTCTAATGCTACTTGAATAGCAGTTGATCCATCGCGATCTTTTGAGTCAACTTGTAATCCATGTTTTAGGAGTTCTTTCATTATTGTTAAGTCATTTTTTCTAGCTATTGTGCATAAGAGTTCACCAGCAATGTAGGGATCGGAGACAGAAGTCAAATGGTACAATACACGAAATGTTGAATGGTGTTTTTCTATTATAGCTTCCCACAACGCAGTGTGACCATTTACATATGCATTTTATGGTATAATCAAAATACTGCTTAGCCAATTAGTGTCATGTCAAACATTCTAACTTGGTGAAGTTTACAATAAAATATATTGAGGATGATTACCTTGGAGGTGTATGTTACATCCATTTATAAGGAGCACCATGACACACTCTTCATGCCCTTTTGATGCTGCAATGTGTTGATGCATCAGAAAGAGAAACATAATTTCATAAACTGTGAAAGAGAAAATAATGTTATTGGCATCACAAACATGCAAGATGAAAACAAAGTATTCTTATTCGAGTACATGTAAGCCAAGGAACGTATCAGTGGGGTTCTTCCCTTGGGCGTCGCCGATATCAGGGTCTGATTTTGCCTTGAGAAGTTCATCAAGGAGAGTTGCATTACCTGTAATGGCAACAGTTAGCAAGTTAACATACATGTCCAGGTCACCATTTTCTTCCCCAACTCTATGAAGTAAATCTCCAAGCCTTGAGCCCTTGAGGTGTTTGTGATGCTGCAATTACCATACCATAGGCACAATATTAAGATTCAGCTCTAAATTGGCAACTTGAAATATCACAGAGTATTTTGCACTAACCTGAAGGAAGTTCTTAATCATGATGATATTATCTTCTTGTCTAGTTTTCATTGCTTCAATCAAATTACTTGTTTTGATCTTCCAAAGCAGTGAAAGTGTCTTGGTTCAACATGAGATTCCAAGTCACAATTCAAACATCACTTGTATAATGAATCTAGTGTTTCGTACAGAAATAATGAGGAACCAATAGCTTCCCTATCACATTCATGTTTTTGCGTTTTGAAATTCTCAATTGATAAAAATAAATCAATTACATCAATTAAAATAAACTTAAATGTTCTTTATTGATAATCCATTTAGTTAGTAGCAGATATTAATACAAAAAATGCAAAAAAAAAGGGAGAAAAATGCCAAAAAACCACAAAAAAAGAAAAATATAAATGAAGCTCAAAAATACATGTCAAATCAGCATGCCTCTAAGTCTTCTTTATATGTGTGTGTATGTATACACACACACACACACACACACACACACACACATATATATAAGCAACCCGCCAACAGGGACAGCCTTTCACTGTTGGAAACTTTGATTTAGATTGGTAGAATTCTGTCTGATTTTTTGAGTATTTTCTCTATTTTAAAATCTATATCTATATATTAATTATGAATATCATTTTTTTCCTAAATAATAAATAGGTTTACATTAAAACCCAATTACATCATTTGTAATTACAATGATTTCTAATGTGTATTAATCTCTAAATAATTATATGTTAATTAATTCTTGTGCCTCTTCATAATATATATATATATAAATCTTTCTTCCGGTGAGATAGTTCTTTGAAGGTTGGTCTATCCTTCCATTCTTTTATTATTTCTCCCACTGTTGAGTTAGAAAAGTAAGGAGAAACCACTCGAACTTTGGTTCGTGATTGTTTGTCACTTTTTCCGTTTTCTTTCATCACATGTTCTACCGACCTTCCTTTTTTCATTTCAGTTTCTCCATTCTTTGAGTTCACAAAGTAAGGGGAAACTACTTGTGCTTTTTATTCGATCATGTTTTCATCAATCTGATTCTGAGATAAGAAAGGTTCAAACACAGTTAATTTACTTAAGGTAGTAAATTTATTTTTCTTTAATATCATTTTTTTCCTCCCAAACAAGTCATATAAAAAGAATTTACGTTGCCTTTTTTCCCTTTTATTTTGTATATTTACTTATATTAATATATATATATATATATATATATATATATATATATATATAGACGCACACACACACCCCATTGCTATAAACCATAATTATAAACATTTCTCTTAGACCACCATTGATATTTATTTTTTTTGCCAATTTTTTAACCTTTTTTCTTATATTTCTCCTCAAAATATTTGCTGAAAAATAAAATTAATTTACTAGTAAGTATACAAAATATTCAATGTTCCATCTGCCTAAGGTAAAATGTATGATGTAATGTAGGACAATATTTACTATGTTAAATAACATTTGTCATCACATGTTATATATTTCACATTCCATAACAATTTTCCTTAATTAATAACAATATTTCTAACAGTTTTCTTTATTTATGTAACTTTTTATTACAATAATATTTAATATGTATTAATATTTCACAATTGCACTAATAATTAATCACTATACTTTTTAATATTCTTTGTTATGCACTAGCTATATAATAAATTGAAAGTGAATTTTTGTACATACTCTAATTTGCATGCTCTAACATATTTTTTTTATTGATTTTTAGGAATAGGTTATTGAAAATGAAGAGCTGAAGTTGTTCTTCTTATCATATTATGAGGTAATTTTTAAAGATACAATCTCAGATATACTTATTAAGTAGAAACTTTTTATTTAATGAACCTTCAAATTTAATTTATCATTAGAACAAGTTTTTTCCAGTATATCAAGTGTTTTATATATATTCTTCCGTTGTACATTTTATATTATTTTCTCTGGCCTAAAATATTTCTCATATGTCTTTTTTCAAGATTCAAATTATATAAATTTTGATAATGTTTCTTTTAAAAAAATTCACCATATTATATATGACATTAATTACAACTTATTGTACTTTTCGAGCTATTTTGTATCCTCTTCTTTCTTTTGTTGATTTTGCTAATTATTCTTTATCATACAACGACAATAGTTAGTTGATTAACAAAAAGAAGATAAAGAAAGGAAGGCAAAAGGTGGAGTTGTGAAAAATTGAGGGCTGTTAAAATCATCTTATTTCAGTCATCTTGATCCTTAGGCTTAGCTACGAGTTTATTATAGTAGTTTAACATTAAGCCTAATCGGAAAGGTTCAACGTCAATTAAAAAGGCATCTATATACACATATATACATGTCTCTTTAGCAATTTCAACGGACACTGTTTTGTTTGAAGATACAAAGAGTGATACTGTAAGGAATAGTTGTATCTCTGCTCTTTTATAGTTTATTTTTTAAAAAACTTTTTTATCACTTAATAGTATAAATAGAAAAATAAGAAAATAATTCTACAAACACACACATACACAAAAGAGAGAATGAAGTATGAAGCAGCAAAAAAACTAATTCAGATAAACATCTATATGAAATATAATGTAAAATATACGTATTCGTAGTGTCTAATAATTTTTTTCTTTTTTCTAGAGAGAAAAATTAAATGGTGAGGGAAGGGAGGCGCTAAAGCAATTGAGGATACAAATGTGAGTTTCGTATTTATTTGCTTCGAAACAAACTAACAAAGAATAACTTTAAAACTTCAAAATTCATAATATGAATCAAATATTTCTACTAAGTGCTTAGACGATAAAATTTACTTTGTAGACTTATATATTGGGACTTGAATACGCATATCTTATTTTTGAGTATTATAGTTGAAAAGAACAAGTTAGAGATTGAATAACTTAACTTATAGTAAATATTGTACCCTATTTTTACCGAGGTTAGATAAAACACAACTTATGGACTCTAAAGGATTTAATTATTGTACAGAGTCGCCACCTAATTTTTAAGAGAAATCAGAATTTTTTTTATTATTGCTGTGTAACTCAAGTTTTAATCTGCGAAAACCAGTTTAGATTCTAGGTAAGGGTTCAAATTATTCAAAAAGGGAAGGTATTAAGCATCCTTCAGAATCCACGAAATGTGGTTCCCGACTAGACTTAATTTATCAAAAGAGGAGGTAAAATCATATTTGTTTGTATAAAATATATGCAATAAAAATAAAATAAAAAATGGTGTAAAATATGTATATAAAGAATGTGTATTAGACATATAAATAATATATGAAAAATGCATGGAGCTGCAAAATATATGTAAAAAAATAAATATATATATATATATATGTATGTATGTATGTATATTTGTATGTATATATGTATGTATGTATGTATGTATATGTGTGTGAAAAATATAGTTGTAAAGAAAAATATTCTTTATGCAAATATTAAAAGAAAATATTCTTTTATTGACATGAAAGGAAAAAGTCAATTTTTTTTATATGAAAAAAAATTCAAATAATATTTCTCGTTTAATGCACAACTTACAAATCCTATTAATATGCTAAAATAATATAGCAAAAGAATTTAAAGGAATAAAATTGATTGAGATGTATTTTCATCAAGTAAATAATTAATTTTTTTAGAGAGATGAGTTTAAAAAAATGACGAAAGAGTATATTACGTTACTAAAATATTTTAATGCAAGAAAATATATAACAAAAAACTAACACAAAAAAAATATTTGCATAAAGTTAAGTTAAACAGTTGAGAGAAAATAAAGATGTATCTTTCAAAAAAAAAAAATAGAAGACTATAATGTTTGCCTAGCGTTAAAATATAATATAATTAATTAAACACTTACGCTTAATGAATTTATTTATAGAAGTATTTACGGCCTAAATTTGCCTAAACGCGTAGCAAACTTTAATTTAAATATAGCATAAATAAAGAGACAGCCCTAACCCAACACCCAAAAAGTAAAGTTTTCACTATACTTTATATTTTTTATAATTTTAAGAATGCAAAAATCAATAAATAAAATTAAATAGTGAATACGCGGTTCAAACTTCTACCGAGCGTCGCCTTCGAAGAGAAACTCCGCTAACCTGTACAAACACTTAGTAGAAACATTAGTACTAAATAAATATTTGCTCAAATAAATTAGAATAATAATAATAATAAATATATATTTCAATAATAATAATAATAATAATAATAAAAGTCCGTCTTATGGCAGGAAAGGCTTCGAAAATCGACGAAATTTTCTTCATCGGCCAAGTTTATTTTTTATGTATGCATGCTGCAGGACTTTAATAATTTTTGCAGCTCAAAATAAAATCGCGTCTTTTATTATGGGGGGACCTCAAAAATCCGACGGAAAGATTTTTTCATTAGCCATATGTGTAGTATTTTATAATAAATTTTAAGATAAAAGAAAAAGTGTTAGTCGAAATAATTTGAACAACCCCAAAAATAAGGGATGTGATATAAAGCGACTTTTGATACAAAAATAAATGCATGTATAAGTATAAAGGCAAATGCATGAACAAATGTAAAGATGGTGTATGAATAAAAAATGCATGAATAAATATGAAGATGATGCATGAATAAAAAATAAATAAAAATGCATGAATAAATATAAAGATGGTGTATGAATAAAAAATAAATAGAAATGTATGAATAAATATAAAGTCACTATATGAACAAATATAAAGATAAAGGTAAATAAATATAATGACAATGTATGGATAAAAATAATGACAAGTGTATGAATAAACATAAAAACAAGTGCATGAGTAAATATAAAGACAATATATGAATAAATATAAGAAAAATACATGAACAAATATAAAGATAGTTTATGAACAAACATAAAGGCAAATGCATGAATAAATGAAAGGGCCAATATATAAATAAATGTAAATAAAATGCATAAGTAAATATAATGACGACGACAACAACAATAACAATAATAGCAATAATAACAACAACAATACTACTAATAATAATAATAATAAATAAAAATAATATATATATATATATATATATATATATATATATATATATATGTAAAGGCAATATAAACAAATGTAGAGAGAAAAAAACTATTTTACTAGTATTGTTTTTAAAAAAAATGAAAAGTAAAATATGAAAGATATAGAAAGAAAAAGAAAGAAAAGAGTGCAAGCTAGTATGTGTGGTTTTTATTTTTCTATGGAGGGGGAGAAGGAAAGGGGTTTGGCTGGTGGCAGCCAGAGATAGAGAAAAGAGGGAGAAGAGTTTGAAGGGAAGAACGTAAAATGAGGGATCTAAAAAGGTGAGGGAAGCAAATATGATCACCCAAATAAATAGGAGGAGAAAGAGAGTTTTTGTGATAAAATAAATAATAATATCAATAAAATAAAATAAAAAAGAAAGTGTGGCGTGTGTGCAGTGTAAATAGCAAATAGGCATGTAAGTATAGAAAAAATAAGAAGAAAAAGTCAAAGGTGGTTGTAGAAAAAATCATAAATAAAATATGGGTTTCCTAGTTTTTAGAATGTGATTAATGGTTAAATAATTTACATAAAGTATAATTTTATAATCGGATAATTTATATAATTTAAATATTCGTGCATTAGTTATATTTAAATTTTTTCTTTATGCGGAGATTATATTAGAAATAATATTTTTTTTTAAATGTGGAATGTGTGTGTGTATATATATATATAAATGACTGTAAAATAAATAAATAAATAAAATATATAATGATGATCGAAAATTTATGATGTAAAAAAATTAATAAAAATACAAAAGGCTAAATTCGGGAGAGAATATTCAAAAATAAGTGAGATGATTGAGAAAAGATAAAAAAATTTCTTGTAAAAATAAATAAAGAGACGAGGAGAGAATGCAGAAAGAGACGCGCAGATGAGAGAGGGATGGGGATGGGGAATTTTTTATGTTGAGGGAATGTGTGTGTGAGAGAAAGTTATGAGAAAAATATATGCAAAAAGATGATGGAATAAAAAATTAATTAATTAATTAATTAATTTGATGGAGGCAGGGTCAGTGACAGTGACGTGAGTAAAGAAACAGTGAGGAAGTTGGTAAAGAAGAAAAGTCAAAAGGTCAAAAAAAATGTGGGGTCCATATATTCATTAAAGTCATCTTTTTTTTCCTTTTAAACGTGATAATGACTTTTAACTTGATTGAAAATTTACTCTGCATTTGTAATTAATTATTTTGATTCTTTGAATTGATGAATTGTGTAAAAAATATAATTAGTATATGTATAAATATTTAGTTTAAAAATATTTAAATAAAATTACAGTTGTCGTTCAATGTATATTACAGTAAAAAATAAAATAAAATAAAATAAAATTGTATTTTTTGCATTGTGTGTATATATATGAATGACTATGAAAAATCAATAATTATCAAAAATGTACAATGACTATAAATTAATAAAATTCTAAAAATTTATGGAATTAAGAATAATTATCAACAAATAGTAAAAAGTAAAAGATGACAATAAATAAATGAAATTTCAAAATAAGGATCAATTATTGAAAAAAAATAGTTAAAAATTGAAATGATGAAAAATAAAATAAAAAATCCGATCGTAAGAATAATTTATCAATAAATCATTAAAAAATAAAAAAAGGGTCAAAATTATGTTTTGTGCAATTTAACGACTAGGAAGCCGAAAGAAGTTAACTTTTTAAGCATGGTGAGCCAAAATTGGGTATCAACAGCTTGACCCTTTTCGACCGGAGATGATGTAGAGTCTACGGGCGAAAACTTGATTGTAGCCAATTTTGGCTCGATAAAGAATTACTTTTCACAAAATTGTGTCCGTATTCTAATTTTTGAGGTTCTTGCATACCTCAAATTGCGCGAGGATCAGACCATGTATAGGTCAAAAGTCAATTGCCTCATTTTCTATTTTTGGGGTGGACGATCCTATAAAATTAAAAAAAAATGACTGAAGAGAAAGAATTCTTTGGAAATAGAAGTATTAATGTAACCTTAACATGTATTCAAAGTTGCCCCAGTGCAGGATGCTTGAGAATGTAAGTCGTGATAGGTCAATCGACGCTATCAGACTTGACCTGCAAAATTGATATTAGCGGGTGTTGATGGAATGTAGCCATCGATTAATGACGAAGATTCTTTGCTCTTATAGAAGTGTAATGTCATTGCAGGGGTGACGTCTTTGCTTTGACAAGAATTGCAGTGTTGCTGCAAAAAGTAACGTCTTTGCTTTGGCAAAAGAACCATGCTGGTGCTGATGTAGAAATTAACGCCTTTTCTTTGGCGAAATACAAATGCTGGTCTGGAGAATAACACCTTTGCTTCAGCAAAATATGATGTGAGTGCAGAAGATAAACGCCTTTGCTTTGGCGAAAATGCAATATTGATGAAAAATACGTGTCTTTGCTCCAACAAGATGTGATGCTGGTGAAGAAGATAATGTCTTTGCTTCGGCGAAATGTGCTGCTGATGCAGAAGATAACACTTTTACTTCGGTGGAAATTCTATGCTGATGCAGAAAGTAATGTCTTTGCTTCGCCGAGAATGTTGTGTTGATGCAGAAGATAATGCTTTTGCTTCAGCAGAAATATTGTGTTGATGCAGAAGATAACGCCTTTGCTTTGGTGAAAATATTGTGCTGATGCAGAAAATAACGCCTTTGCTTCGGCGGAAATGTTGTGTTGATGCAGAAGATAACGCCTTTGCTTCGGCGAAAATAATATGTTGATGCAGAAGATAACGTCTTTGCTTCGGCGGGAATATTGTGCTGTTGCAGAAAGTAACGCCTTTGCTTCGGCGAAACACAATGCTAATGTAGAACATAACGCCTTTGTATCGGCGAAAATATAATGCTTGTATTGATGTAGAATATAACGTCTTTGCGTAGGCGAGAATGTTGTGCTGATGCAAAAGTAATGTCTTTGCTTCGGCGAAACACAATGCTGATATAGAAATAACGCCTTTACTTCGGTAAAATGAGATGCTGATGCAGAAAGTAATGTCTTTGCATTGGCGAGAATGTTGTGATGATGCAGAAAGCAACGCCTTTGCTTTGGTGAAACACAATGCTAATATAGAATATAACGTCTTTGCTTCGGCGGTAATGTTGTGTTGATGCAGAGGATAACACCTTTACTTCGGTGAAAATGTGATGCTTATGTAGGAGATAGCGCCTTTGCTTCGGCAAAAATGTTGTGCTGATGTGGAAAATGATGCTTTTTTTTTTAAATATCAATATGATAAATACAAATTACTATAAAAATTTAAACATGATGCAATTCCCTTTAAACCATGAATGATGCCTTTAGACGATGAAGATAATGTCTTTAGGCTATGATGTCATAGGGCCATGATATGCAAAAGTAATATCCTTAGGCCATGAAATGTTGTCTTTAGGCCATGAAGATGATGCCTTCAGACTATGACGCCTTTGGATTATGATATGCAAAAGTAAAGTCATTGGGCAATGAAATGATGTCCTTGGTCCATGAATATGATGCATTTAGACTATGAAGCACTCGGTGTCCTACTGGGGGACTAGACAAGCCCAATGCAATATCATATTATGGGGTTGGACAAACCCAATGCCATATTCCACGATGGAGTGGGACGACCCATGCAAAATCCTAGTATGGGTCTAACAAGCACATGAAATCTATCTTGATTTGCAACACTAATGGAATTTTTTAGGGCCTCCTCAAAAATTTTGCTCCACTTTTAAAGAATTTTTCTTTTCATATTTTTCACAAATTGTGTAATCTCTTCATGCGAAAATTTTGAGGTTTACTCAAAAATTTGCTCCAATTTATTGCTTCACAAAAAATATGAGAAATTTTCACGGAAAGATCAAATGGTGAGTCACAGGAAAGTAGCAAGTTTGAAACTGTATCTCTTATACAACAAAAAGAGTTAATAATTAAAAAAAATTATGAAGGCAAAAGGCAAGCAAAAATGAAGACTATTTTTTATTTTTTTTAATTGAAAAAAAATATTTTTTGACTTCAGTTGGTACCAATAATTAGTATTGCGCATAAGAATGGCTATCATCTCTTTCCCTGCTAAACAAGATTGGATTCGAGGTATTTTCCATAGTTTCGGGTGGTACCTCAGACATACCTAAGTATCAACAAGAGTTGTTCGTCTTGCTTCAAGCAAAGATTTGAACTATACCTATCCTCATTATTCCAAGTGCCCTTACCACAAAGAAAGTCCTAATCTGCAC
Source organism: Datura wrightii (assembly GCA_035772735.1). Lineage (NCBI taxonomy): Eukaryota > Viridiplantae > Streptophyta > Magnoliopsida > Solanales > Solanaceae > Datura > Datura wrightii. Next base: position 14,445,360 of record JASDFA010000001.1, read on the forward strand.
ACATTTGAAGTATTTTCATTTTAGGACATTTTGAGAAGCACACTCACATTCAGAAGAATGTTCAGTGCATGCGATTTAGATTCCATATGCTTGGTCGTCATGTAAGTATCTGTTAGACCCTCAAGCTGGAACTTGACGAATATCAGCAGTGGCATGCCAAGGAGGCACTGTCTTGGCATGGCCAGTTGTGGGCTTCGGCAACAGCGCATGTAGCTAGATGATGTGCATGGCATTCAGCCAAGGCAAGGCAGAATTGAGTGTTGGCAAGGCTTCCTTGATCTGCAAAGGGCGACGGACAGGCGCATGGCACCTATCGGGAATGCATGCAAGCTATGGGATGACTCGGCTAGGTGATGGCATGGTCAAGTGCTAGACGAGCGCAAGGCAAGCTTGTGGGAATTAGCATGGCATGGGCAAGGCAAGGAAGGCTGGAAAATATTCTAAGTGTTGAAGCTGAGGACGCCGGGCGTTGGCATGGGCGCTGGCTTGCGCCAGCCTGACGTGTGCGCTGGCATGCGTGCTGGCGTGGACGCACGCGCGCACGCGGTACAGGAGCGGTTGGGTGGTTTTGAAATTTGAATTTCGAATTGTAACTGTCCCTAGGCGTCCCAAAACTTTGGGATATTGTTTGTTAGGTTCCTTGTGAGCTGGCATGTGCCAGCTAGACGTCCATAAATTTTTGTAGGCAGAATTTGGCTAAGGCATTGAGTGTCATTGTAAGCCTTCCAACTTCAGAGAGTCCTTTGTATATCTGTGAGATTAATAAAGGTTGAGAATTTTCCCGTAATTGTTGAGTGTGTCCTTTTTATGTTCTGTTTAGCCTAAAATTAATCTAAGTCCCTAGACGGCTAGTTGGTGTGCTAGGCTGAAGTTGTGTTGTGTAGTGCGACTGCCGGCAGTGGTGAAAGTAAAAAAAATCAGCCCTGTAACAACTGGTATCAGCGCACAGGCTGTTCTTGACTTGGAAAGATGGTGACCAACGCAGAACTGAGGGAAAAAGTTGCACGTTTGGAGGCCCTTGTCGGTATGACAGATGAGGATGACAATGATCTGAGGCTTGTCGATTTCAAGACCCAGTTGCATGGTTGAACACGGAACTGGCCCTGTTTCATGAGACTATCCGGACCCAACTGATGGAATTTGGCAAATTTTGTGAAGATGTTGCCTTGCATATTGAGAATTTGAAGAGGGAAAACGACAATTTGGCCACTGAAGTTGTGGTGCTGCGGCGTGCTGTTGCTGCAGGCGGAGGGCAAACCCATGATGAACGCTCTAAGATAAAAATTCATGAACCTAATCCTTTCGGTGGGGCAAGGAGTGCCAAGAAATTGGAGAATTTTCTTTGGGACATGGAGCAGTATTTCTCTACTGACCACGTTTCTTATCATGACAAGTTGAACATCACCACCATGTATTTGACGGGTGATATGAAACTGTGGTGGAGGACCAGAAGTGCGGACGATGAGAGTGCTGGCCGACCCAAGATTGATACTTGGGCAAAGTTTCAGAAAGAAATGAGAGACCAGTTCCTGCCTAGCAACGCGTCTTGGCTTGCTAGGGACCGTTTGAAGCGATTGAGGCAATCAGGTTCGGTGAGGGATTATATCAAAGAATTCAGTTCTTTGATGCTGGACATACAAAACATGTCGGATGAAGACAAGCTACACAATTTCATTTTGGGAATGCAAGCATGGGCGCAAAATGAACTACAGAGGCAGAATGTGAAGGACCTCCCTAGTGTTATTACTGCTGCAGATTTGCTGGTTGATTTTCGCTCAGCTTGGGTTTCTTCTGATATTCCTACTTCTTCTAAGTCAAAGAAAAAGACTGAAAAGAGGGGGGAATGGAGGAAGAAAGGGGGGAAAGAATTTGTGGACAAAGGAAAAGTTGTGGTGAATGCTGGAAATGTGAAGGCAAAGCCGAAGGATGGTGATTCTAAAGGCTGTTGGACGTATGGTGGTCCGCATTTGGCCAGAAGCTGTCCCAATCGTGAAAGAGTGAATGCATTGCTTGCTGGAGGCGGGCAGAAGGATGCAGATGAAGAGGAGGTCGTTACTGCCTTGGCAAATCCGTTGGGTTTGTCTTTCAATAATGTAAGTTTGATGAATGTTATTTTGAGGAAGCGTCTAAATCTTCTTCTAACCCGCATGCTGCCTTGATTCATGTTGAAATGAAAGTTGATGGCAAGCGTATGATAGCAATGGTGGATACCGGAGCTACTCATACGTTTGTTAATGACAAAGTTGCTACCAAGAATGGGCTGAAGCTGAAGAAGTGCCCATCGTATGTCGTAACTGTTAATGCCAAAGCACAAGCAATTGTGGGATTGGCGTATGATGTTTCCATGGTCCTTGGAGAGTGGACTGGAAAGCATAATTTGATGGTGATGCTTCTAGGAGACTTTGAATTGATACTTGGAGTTGATTTCTTGAAGAAGTATCGGTTTGTTCCATTCCCTCATTTGGATGGGTTGATGCTGATGGACGAGAAGAAACCGAGTTTCATCAAGGCTGTTCATCCTTATGGAGAAGCCGAGAAAGTGAAGAAGTACAAGACACCTATTATTTCTTCTATTAGTGTCGAGAAAGGATTGAAGAAGGGAGATCAAACCTTTCTTGCTGCCATGGTTAAGGGTGGACATTCGGTGTTTCGGTTCAGTTTTTTCAAATTTCGGTTCGATTTTTTCATTTTTCGGTTATGAATAAGGAACACCGAAAACCGAATCATTTTAATTCAGGTCGGTTCGATTTTTGTTTAATTCGATTCGATTTATTTATTTCGGTTATTCGATTTTTTGGGCCTGGCTGATGGGCTTTTTTCTGGTTGTAAAATGAGCTGCTTTTTAAATAAAATATAAATTATTTCAAGATTTTTAATTCAAAATGATCTATTTTTAACTATTGTGAATCTTTTGTTTTATTAATATCAATTATAAATTTATAATAAAAATTAAAATTTTATAAATCGAGTGCTTACCGTCTACCGATATCGGCTACCGCCTACACTTCAAAATGGCATAACTTACCATCTCAAATTCTCAATGACAACCCAAACAAACACAGACATAAAGCTGCACTTGATGGCCGATGGGCACCTGGGCATTCCCAAACCAACACAGACACAAAGCATATAAATTTGAAATTACAATACACACACAAAAATCATAATCAGCATTCAGCACTTCAGTATTGCCACTGTGCCAGCGCCCAGCAGCCCAGCGCACACACTGGCACACACAAAGTCACAAACTGCTTGGGACTTCAAATTTAAAATCACCAAAAAAAACACCAAATTCATTCAACCACTCCATAAGATTAAATACGAATAAGATTGAGATTACGCTCAAGACACTTCTCAACATGCTTCTTCAAGTGTGTTGTTCCACACAATTTTGGATCACAATTATAGATCACTCCACATCTCAAACACCTAGATTTAAGCCCTTCTTCATTGTTTTGAACAACCTCAAAGTATTTCCAAACGGGTGAGATAAATTTAAGAGGCATGATTGAACTTGAACGTTGAGCCTAATAAATAGTAAGATAAAATCAAAATTAGAATATAACTTTCAAGATTAAAAAAAATAATATTACAAAAAGATATCATCAATGACAATGAGACTAGGAGAGTATGAGGCAATGACCAAATAAATAAAGTAGTCAATAATTCAACTCACCGGTCACTAGTAGGCACTAGTAGCAAATTGCAAATTGCAATCATACATCAACAATGCAAGACTCTCTTCCATTTATTGTCATCTCTAAAGATAATTTAATCAAATATGTCATAAAACAAAAATTAGTATACTATTAATTTATTATTTCATTAAAACTTAAAAGTCTAAACAACCAACTAAAAAATATAAAATCTTACCAAGCTCAAGTTTCTCAAGATACTCCAAACTTTCCTCAACACAAATAGGATTAGTCTCTTGTCTAAGCCAATCTTGGACACAAACAAGAGATTTCACACATTTAGGAGTCAATGAACTTCTAAATGGATCAAGAATATGACCACTAGTACTAAATGCACATTCTGATGCCACACTTGAAATTGGAATAGCCAACACATCACGAGTTAACTCTGAAAGAACAGGAAACCTGGGAGAACTAACCCTCGACCAATCTAATATATCAAAATCATCAGAATCAGGCTCTTGTTCTTCACTAATGTATCTATCCAACTCCGATTTAGCACCTCCACTTCCACAATCTTCTTTTTGTTTTTTCAAGTAAAGCTTAGTTCTCAAGGATTTTGTTTTCATACTTAGAGAAGCGCCAGAACTAGATGTATCAGATGTGTCCTGAGATGAAGTAGATCTAGATGGAGATAATTGATTAGATCCTTTTGAATATTGTCTTATATACACTTCAAACAAAGAAGTCATATAATCACGCACTCCTTTATTTACTTTTTTTTCTATTTCCTCCCCAAATAGTTCTTCAAGTGCAAAGCTAACATACACAAACTTATTTTGAGGATCCAACACAGAAGCAATAAAAATTATTTTGTTCATCTTTCCAGGAAAACCCCAATATTTCTTAAACTTTTGTTTCATTCGTTCAGCCATGTTACTCAAATTAAGATCTTCACTTGCTAAACACACATTCAAATATGCATCAAGCTCACATATATCCTCAAAATGAACATTAGAAGTAACATAATGTGAACCTGAAACCTTTACAGTGAGCTCGTAGAATCTTTCCAGAAACTTAACCACATTCCTCACATTCACCCAATCATCACATTCGAGCGGACCTGCAACACTTCCATCTTCACACACATTAGTTGAAAGACAAGTATTAAATTGGTCATCAAAAAGATCAAACCTATCAAAGGCCTTTTTAAACTTTTGTGCCATATCCAACATCAAATAGGTGGAATTCCACCTAGTAGGAACATCTAGCAACAATATTTTATCACATTCTACCTTTTGGACTTTACAACATTTCTTAAAGTTTCTTGTTCTTGCAGGGGATGATTTAACATACTTCACCATTTGTCGAACCCTTTTGACAGAAGGATCAATTTCTTTCAAACCTTCTTGCAAAATCAGATTAAGTATGTGATCCATACATCTCACATGAAGATGTTTACCTTCCATTATATCAGTTCCCCACATATTCAACTGTTTAGACAATTCTTTGACTATAACATCATTAGGAGACGCATTGTCAACAGTTATAGAGAATACCTTATCCAAATGCCAATCAAGCAAACAATTACTAATAGACTCTGCCATTTGCTCACCCTTATGACTAGAGATTGGACAAAAATTTAATATTCTTTTATGCAACACCCAATTTCTATCAATAAAATGAGCAGTCAAACACATATAATTAATTCTTTGCAATGATGTCCGTGTGTCTGTGGTAAGACAAATTTTTAGTTGTACTTCTTTAAAAGACTTCTTCAAATCTTGTCTCAATTCACTATAAACTTCATAACTATCCCCGGTTATTGTTCTACGGGAAGGACTTCTAAATAGAGGTTGGGCTTTGCTCATAAACTTCTTGAAACCTTCATTCTCTATAAAGCTAAATGGTAGTTCATCGATAATTATCATTTAAACTAAAGCCCTTCTAACTACTTCTTGCTCAAATTTTCAAAGCGGGGCATCTTTAGTTTGAAAAGATATTTTCATTTGAGAAGAAGTTTCAACGATAGATTTATATACCTTGCACCTATCCAAATGTTGTTTCAAACCCGTTGTTCCATTTTTACTTGTATTGGCAGCATAAGTATTGTTACAATACTTGCACTTCACTCTACCAATACCATTTTCAACTACCTTATCAAAATGAGCCCAAACCCCAGATCTTGGTTGTATTTCTTTCCTTTTCTTTATATCCCCAGTTTGAGTATCAAGTGGGTTGTCAGTTGAACCAACATCACTTATTCTACTTTCATCATCCATCTATATAAAATTAAAAAGAATAATCATAAATAATTAACCAACAAATCAACAACCAACAGATGATATATCAAAAACTATTCAAAGAATCAAAGTATTAACTATTAAGTATGTATAGTGAAAGTGACTCCAAAGACTATTCAAAATAAACAATATTAAGGGGTACTTGGTAAGGAAGCAAAAGGTGCAAAGCTATGCCTATAGGAGTCTTCTGAGTTCTGAGAAGATGTCCAAATTACATTACTTAAGTTTTTTCTTTTTTCTGCTTTGTATTTATACAATAGCTAGCTTTGCCGATTCTTGAACTCTTTAACTTTATCCTTTTCATTCTGTACTCTGTCCATAATATTCCTTCCCAAATTCCATGTAGGAAAATATAAAAATAGGTTTAAGCTACACCCCAACTTACATATATTAAGAGCTGATTTGATTGTGGCATTAGGAGCAATCAATCTTAATATAAATCCTTGTAAAAGATAATATAATATGTTATTATCTAGGACAGCAATCTGCCAATCTCAATATTTGGGATTGTTATTCTATTTACTTACCTGAGGGCTGAGGTTGGAGGCCAGCGGCGACTAGCGATTCGAGAGATTGAGAGGCGAGAGGCAAGAGCACACGGAGGATTAGAAGAGGCAGATGGTGGAGTGGCCACTGGCGAGTGGCCACTAGCGACTATGGACGCCGGCGAGTCGACGACAGACAGAGGAAGACCTGAAGAGAAGACTGGAGGTCGTCTGGAGGCTGGAGAGAGCTAGAGAGTAGAGAAGAGAGAAAGATTGGGACGCCGTCGGGCGTCGGCGAGTGAGAGACTAAGAGTCTGAGAGTGGAGAGTAAATTAGGATTAAGGGCTTTTATTTAGGTTAAATATTTATTATAAAAATAAAATAAAATAATTTTAACATATTATTCAGTTTTTCGGTTAAACCGAAGAACCGGTGTACCGTAATCGAAAAAAATCAAAAATCGAATTATGTTATAAAAAAATTGAAACCGAACCGAAAAACCGAAAAAACCGAAATCGAATTAATTTGGTTCGGTTCGATTTTTTGATTTTCAATTTTTTTGCCCACCCCTAGCCATGGTTGAGTCAAACCAGATATGAAGGTTGAGGTGCCCGATTCTATTGCAGAATTGCTGAAAGAGTATGCTGATGTGATGCCCCCTGAGTTGCCTAAGATACTGCCACCAAGAAGGGATATTGATCACAAGATAGAGTTGCTGCCAGGATCAGTTGCCCCTGCCCAGGCTCCTTATAGGATGGCTCCTAACGAGTTGGATGAATTGCGCAAATAATTGAATGAGTTGCTGGATGCCGGACTGATTCAGCCTTCAAAGGCTCCGTATGGTGCTCCTGTTTTGTTCCAAAAGAAGCAGGACGGATCCTTGAGGATGTGCGTAGACTATAGGGCATTGAACAAAGTGACTGTGAAGAACAAATATCCGGTGCCGCTGGTGCAAGACTTGATGGACAGGCTGAGCAAGACATGATGGTTCACTAAGCTAGATCTTATGTCTGGTTATTGATAGGTTAGAATAGCAGAGGGTGATGAGCCTAAAACTACTTGTGTAACTAGGTATGGCTCATATGAGTTTCTTGTAATGCCATTTGGGATGACTAATGCCCTGGCCACTTTCTGTAATTTAATGAATAACATGTTGTTTGAGTATCTTGATGACTTTGTTGTAGTTTACTTAGACGACATTGTTATTTATAGTTTCTCTCTTGATGAACACTTGATGCATTTGAGCAAGGTGTTGTCTCGTTTGAGGGAGTAAAAACTCTATGTGAAGATGGAGAAGTGTGACTTTGCTCAAAAAGAAATCAAGTTCCTTGGGCACTTGGTGATTCAGAATCAAGTGCGGATGGACCCAAAGAAGGTGCAGGCAATCGTGGATTGGCAGGCACCAGTGGTGTGAAAGAGTTGCGGTCATTTTTAGGGCTGGCTAATTATTACCACAAGTTTATTGTTGGCTATTCCAAGAAGGCAGCCGTCTTAACAGATTTGCTGAAGAAAGATGTTAAGTGGGCGTGGTCCGAGAAGTGTGAAGCTGCATTCCGATTGTTGAAGGAAGCAGTATCATCGAAACCGATCTTAAAGCTGTCTGATTTCGAGTTGCCATTTGAGGTGCATAAAGATGCATCTGACAAGGCTGTTGGAGGTGTTCTTGTGCAGGAAGGACATCCAGTTGCCTATGAAAGCAGGAAATTGAATGAAGTTGAGCAGCGGTATTCGACTCACGAAAAGGAGATGGTTGTTGTTGTGCATTGCTTGTAGACATGGAGAGTGTATTTGCTAGGCACACGTTTTGTGGTGCAGACAGATAATGTGGCTAATACATTCTTCAAGACTCAATGCAAGCTAAGTCCGAAGCAAGCACATTGGAGGGAATTCCTGTCAGAGTATGATTTCGTGTGGGAACATAAGCCGGGAAGGCACAATCAAGTTGCTGACGCCTTGAGCCGGAAAGAGGTACTTGCTGCTGTGTTTTCAATTTCTAGACTTGAAACTGATTTTATTGATAAAATCAGAATTTGTGCTACTAATGACTCATTATATGTGAAATGGATGAGTCAAGTGAAAGAATGGATAGTTAGGAGGTACTGGATCGAGGACGATCTTCTTTATTTCAAAGGGGGGAGGATCGTCGTACCTCAAGGTGGTAGACTGCGTAGAGAACTGATGAAAGAGGCGCATGACACTACATGGGCTGGTCATCTGGGTGTGGAGCGGATGTTAGCCCTACTGTCCCGTGTGTATTATTGGCAAAAGATGGAAGACGATGTTGAAGCTTACGTGAAGACTTGTCTAGTGTGCCAGTTAGACAAATCTGAGCGCAAGAAGGAAGAAGGTTTGTTGCAGCCTCTTCCGATTCCTGAACGGCTATGGATGTCCATGTCAATGGACTTTATTTTTGTGTTTCCGAAGGTGGGCGGTAAGGCATCAATTATGGTGGTTGTAGACAGGTTTTCAAAGCACTCTATTTTTATTGCTGCCCCAATTGTTTGTTCGTCCGAAATAGCTGCTGACTTATTTTATAGACATGTGGTTAAGTTGTTTGGTGTGCCAGCTGACATTGTGAGTGATAGGGATGCTAGATTTATAGGTCGATTTTGGACAGCTTTGTTAAACATGATGGGGACCGATCTAAAATTCTCAACAGCGAATCACCCTCAAACAAATGGCCAAACAGAGAGAATTAATCACTTGGTAGAGGAATATCTCAGGCATTTTTTGACAGCAAGCCAGAGGAATTGGGTAGACTTGTTGGATACGACACAGGTTTGCTATAATCTGCACAAGTCTTCAGCAACCAAGATGAGTCCATTTGAATTAGTCTTGGGGAGACAGCCTTTGACACCACTGGATGTCGCAAAGCAGAAACATCAAGGGAAATGCCCGGCTACTTACCGTTATGCAAGGGACAAGCATGAGATGCTTGCAGAGGCGCAAGACAGTTTGCGCAAGGCCCAGAGTCGCATGAAGAAATATGTCAATCAACATAGACGCCCGTTCGAATTCAAGGTGGGTGACAAGGTGCTGCTCAAACTCACACCGCAGATTTGGAAACAAATTGTGAGTAAACAGAGGCACAGGGGACTGATTCCCAAATATGATGGCCCATTCAACGTGGTGCAGAAGATAGGCACAGTTGCTTATAAGCTGAAATTGCCGGAGAGGTTGAAAATTCATCCTACTTTCCATGTAAGTTTTTTAAAGCCTTATTTTGCAGATCATGCAGATCCGGACAGGCACAAAGTCAAGAGGGCTCCTCCTGTGGTGCGTACACAGTTTGAAGAGGAGATTGAACAGGTGCTGGATCACCGGGTGTTAGGCATGAGCAAAAAGAACAGGCGGACAGAATTCTTGATACATTGGAAAGGCAAGTCCGTGGCGAACGCGACTTGGGAAAAGAGTTCAAAACTATGGCAGTTCGAGAAGCAGCTGGAGGACTATCTTAAGATGGCCTCAACGAGGACGTCGAGTTCAACTAGTAGGGGTAGTTTGTTAGACCCTCAAGCTGGAACTTGATGAATATTGGCAGTGGCATGCCAAGGAGGCACTGTCTTGGCATGGCCAGTTGTGGGCTTCGGCAGCAGTGCATGTGGCTAGATGATGTGCATGGCATTCAGCCAAGGCAAGGCAGACTTGAGTGTAGGCAAGGCGCCCTTGATCAGCAAAGGGCGACGGACAGGCGCATGGCACCTATCTGACATGCGTGCAAGTTGTGGGATGACTCGGCTAGCTGATGGCATGGTCAAATGCTAGACGAGTGCAAGGCAAGCTTGTGGGCATTAGCATGGCATGGGCAAGGCAAGGAAGACTGAAAAATATTCTAAGTGTTGAAGCTGAGGACGCTGGGCGCTGGCACGCTCTAGCCTGGCGTGTGCTCTAGCATGTGCGCTGGCAAGCATGCTAGTGTGGACGCACGCGCGCGGCACAGGAGCTGTTGGGAGGTTTTGAAATTTGAATTTCGAATTGTAACTGTCCCTAGGCATCCCAGAACTTTGGGATATTGTTTGTTAGGTTCCTTGTGAGCTGGCATGTGCCAACTAGACGTCCCTATCCCTTTGTAACTGCCGGTTGGCGGCCTATAAATTTTGGTAGGTAGAATTTAGCTAAGGCATTGAGTGTCATTGTAAGCCTTCCAAATTCAGAGAGTCCTTTATATATCTGCGAGATTAATAAAGGTTGAGAATTTCCCCGTAATAGTTGAGTGTGTGCTTTTTATGTTCTATTTAGCCTAAAATTAATCTAAGTCCCTAGACGGCTAGTTGGTGTGCGAGGCTGAAGTTGTGCTGTGTAGTGCGACTGCTGGCAGTGGTGAAAGTGAAAAAAATAACCCCTGTAACAGTATCCACTAATGTGAGAACACTTGGAATAAGATCATGTAGGGCTTGTTATCGGCATGTAATGTAGGCTTAGGGATGAGTAGGTTAATATGTGGGTGAAGGTGACTAATCTCTCCTTGAGCATTTGCACTGTATCTACACTTTGAGATTTGTTGCCTTCTGACGCTTGATCTTTTCTGCTTTTTTATCCCTTGCTTTGTATTTGTACTGACTTCTTTTGAACTTTTTGTTCTTTGAGCTTTTTTTTTCTTTGAAATCTCTTTTTTCTATTTTTTTTGAATTTTTCCACCTTTGTTGGAGTGTTTTTTGTTGTTGTTGTGTCAGAATTTCTCCTTGTCTTGATTTTGAGGGATTTTGCTCCTTTGTGTGAAGTCTTTTTTTTTTCACATCTACTATCCTTTACTTTGATAGTTGCAGTTTATATCTTTGCTCGCAGTTGCACATTTTCAATGCGTTTAGGGAGATCGGGCCAAGAGAGGGATAGTGCATATGAGCACCTAGAAAGGTATAGTTTAAGGTGCGGTTGTTCAAAGAAAAGGCTTTTAGGCTCAAATGGGAAATTCTATGGATTCATGTCATTTGGTAGGCTTAAAAGACACAATCCAAACAAAGAAGGCCTACGATCATTTCTCAAACCAAGTGCCGCTCAGGATTTTGCCTCAACAAACATTCAAACCAAGTTTTAGATCAACAATGCAATGTAATGAATTAAATTCAAACGCTCACCACACAATGCACGTGAAACGATGAGGTTGATTTTTTCTTATCTTAGATGCATGCAAGAAAAATTTTCGAGTGGTACTTACGAGTGATTAAGAGGTACCAAAAGAATTTATGGTTTACCACAAAGTTGATCCCCTCTATCATGCCAATTATTTCTTTCTCATACACATTCCTAACTGTATTGGTACCAACCAAGTCGAAGCTTTGAATTTTTTAATTATTTTTTAACAAAATAAAACTGAACTCAAGAAGAGCTGCCTACGTATCTTGTTGAAACAAGAATCAGGTCAGCGTAGTTCAGAAGGGTTGAAATAAGCAAACAAAATTCTTTTTTTTTATATACCAAAAAGAAAATTTATTTTTTTAACATGAATAAAAAAAACTTTTTTTCTTTTTTTGAATAAGAAATATTGAACCCAAAAAGAGTTGCCTACGTATTCAATCTTGATGAGAATCAGGTGTGCATGATTCGTGCAGCTTGAAATATGAAGCAAATGAACTTCTTTTTTTTTGAAATTTTTGTATAAGCAATGAAAAAAACTTTTTTTTTGCTCTTTTTTTTTTTTTTGGATCATAGGAATAAGAAAGGAAAAACCCTTTTTTTTAACACCGAACCCAAGAAGGGTTGTCTACATATCTCATTGACATGAGAATCATGTATGCATAGTTCATAAAGCTTGAAATATGAAGCAAACAACCCTTTTTTTAAATTATTTTTGTATAAGCAATGAATTTTTTTTTTGGATCATAGAAATAAGAAAGGGAAAAACTTTTTTTTATGAATAAACACTGAACCCGAGGAGGGCTACCTATGTATCTCATTGAGATGAGAATCATATATGCGTAGTTCATGAACATAAGGCATAATACATATGATTGAAAGAAATTTATCTCTTGAAGAGAAAGAAAATAAAATTTAAATTTAAAAATAATAATTACTGAATGGAATATATGTTCAAAATTAATGCAATTATATAGATAAATTCGGAAGATGTTTACTGAATTGAATATATGTATAAACAACGAAATGCAATAATATAGATAAACTCATAGCATATTTACTGAATTGAGTATATGCACAAGAAATTAAATGCAATAATATGGACAAACTCGAATGATATTAACTGAATTGAAAATATGCCCAAGAGAAGAATTAAATGCAACAACATAGACAAACTGAAAGATATTTATTGAATTGAATATATGCACAAAAAATTATTGCAATAATATAAATAAACTAGGAGTGGACATCTTATGAATTCAGGATCCGTCGACATCTCCAAGAGAGTACCCCTTCAAAACATTATGACAATCCTATTAAAAATTTAAAGTAATAAATTTAAGCAACTGAAAGTTCAAGAAAAATAAAGTTGTGTAATCAAAGAATATCTTTAGGAGACTTATTGTTGTTCATCCTGCATTGAAAAATTATTTAAGTTTTAAACGGGGTAGTGATTTGTGCAGATACAGGACCTGACTTGTTGTCATTTATTTAATTTATTTTTTGAGTTACGTGCGAAAGCTTGATACTCCTCAAAAACTTTCCTGCAAAATAAAAGTGGTAACTTGTATTGAACCATCGAATTTCATAAAATGAAAAATGATATGTCATAGTTCCGTAGTCCACGACATTTAAGAGTGAAAGAAGATATATGCCTTGGATTTCAAGACTAAAGTCAAGTGAAAATTATGATATGAATGACATTGATATTTTCGAGTTTTGTACAGGAGAAAGTTGATGGACGCTTTTGAAAGATTTCTGAAAGGTTAAGAGTGTCATGACTGTTCCAAAATAATTGCCCCAATTTTTAATCTCAGAAAAATTATTTTAAAATAATGACCGAACCCTTATGTAGGGCTACCTACGTATCTTGCCAGGACAAGAATCAGGTCAAAACGTAGTTCGAACCTGAATAATTATTTAACAAAATGAGCATTCTAGGTGAATGAATAAGACTGACAATTTTTGAGCAAAAGATAAATAATAAAGGAGTGCATCGATGCATTTTAAAAGATACAAGAATGTGAAAGTAGAATATGCCAATGAGATTAAAAGAATGTGCAAAAATTGAATTTAGTCGCCCTATGAGAAGATGGTAGGATGATAATATTCTAAGGATGACACAATTAAGGTTGGTGGTCTTAAAATTCAAGAATGAGTTTGGGTATTTTATAAAATTCAAGGTTCAACACAAGTCAACCAAAGTTGTGATATAAAGTGATTGAGACAATAAACAACAAATAAACAGACATGTAAGTAATAAAGAATATGTGAAAAAATAAAAAATGCGTAACAAATAAAGAATATGTGAAAAACTTAAGAGTTGGATACATAATGCTTAAGTCAAATTAAAATGTACAATAACCCAAAAACTTATAAAAAGGATAGTATTTAATTTAGCTAAAACAACTGCAAAATTATATGTACAGTGTGACCTAGGAATTGTTAAAATTATTTTGCCTAGACATAAGATTCTCGAGTAAACGATTCTAGTGAGAAGATCACACGATCACACGAAAAAATATGACACCCCGCGCATACACCAACTTCCCGAAACTTAAATTATTTTTTTTTAAAATAGAGTTGCAACTCAGAACATACCTTGTGTGTATGTGTTACAATAAGAATTTTATCAAAAGTGAAAGAGGTGAAATGCATGACAATTTATACAGAGCGATAACACATAAATAATTTATTTATTTATTTTGTTTATATAAAATTCTCGAGTAAACGATTCTAGTGAGAAGATCACACGATCACACGAAAAAATATGACACCCCGCGCATACACCAACTTCCCGAAACTTAAATTATTTTTTTTAAAATAGAGTTGCAATACTCAGAACATACCTTGTGTGTATGTGTTACAATAAGAATTTTATCAAAAGTGAAAGAGGTGAAATGCATGACAATTTATACAGAGCGATAACACATAAATAATTTATTTATTTTTTTGTTTATATAAAATGAAAGCATGAATAACAAATATAAATGGCTGAATCACTAAAAAAAATTGATATTATTATGACTAACGGTCATGACGAACGAAAAATGAGTAAGAATATTTTGAAAAATTAAGCTTCAGCACTAACCGAAAAATTATAAGATAAAGCAATCAAGACAATTTATAACAAATAAAGAGTATATATAACCAATGAAACAAGTAAGAAAATGAATAGTATGTAATAAATAAAGAACGAACATATAATGAATAGAAGGGTGACTTAATTAAAATAACTGTAAAATTATATATACAATGACCTAAAAATTTTCAGAGTAGATTTATCTAGACATGAGATTGGATTGAAGAATCGCGAGATGACAACGTGGTCATACAGTAGTAAAATTATCCGCTCACCCCACGCAAGCACCAAGTCTCTAAAACTAAGAGAATTTCAAAAGAATTCGAAGAAGTGCAAAGCACAACTCGCGTGTACACTGTGTGTGATTGTGTACGACCGAGACTCGATAGAATAGTAATGACAATTATAAATATGTGCAAAATTTATATGTTTAAGTTATGTAAAAAATCTATATGCAAAATACAACTTCGCAATGTGAGAAATAAAGAATTAAACAATTAAAGAATTGATATGTGCAAAAATATAAATAACAATACCTCCCTCAATTGCAAAATTGAGTCTATCATGGTAAGAACCTGAATAATCCCCAACAGAGTCGCTATGTTGTTGCACCCTATTTTTGTCGGGGTTAAATAAAACACAACTTATGGACTCTAAATGATTTAATTATTGTACAGAGTCGCCACCTAATTTTTAAGGAAAATCAGAAAACTTTTTGATTATTTCTATATATAATTCAAGTTTTAATCTGCGAAAATCAGTTTAGATTCTAGGTAATTATTCCGAAGAAAAGGTGTTAAGCATCCTTCAGAATCCACGAAATGTGGTTCCCGGCTAGACTTAATTTATCAAAAGAGGAGGTAAATCATATTTGTATGTATAAAATATATGCAATGAAAATAAAATAAAATAAATGATGTAAAATATGTATATAAAGAATGTGTATTAGATATATAAATAGTATATGAAAAATGCATGGAGCTGCAAAATATATGTAAATAAATAATATATATATATATATATATATATATATATATATATATATATATATATATATATATGTATGTATGTATGTATATGTGTGAGAAAAATATAACTGTAAACATTCTGTATGCAAATATTAAAAAAAAAAATTCTTTTATTGACATGAAAGAAAAAAGTAAATTTGTGTTGTATGAAAAAAATTCAAATAATATTTCTCGTTTAATAATAAATAATAAATAAATTAATAAATTTGATGGAGGGAGTGTCGGAGACGTGAGTATAAAAAAATAGAGAGGAAGTTGGTAAAGAAGAAAAGTCAAAAGGTTAAAAAAAATATGAGGTCCACATATTCATTAAAAGTCATCTTTTCTTTTTTTTTCTTTTTAATGTGACAAGACTTTTAAATTGATTGAAAATTTATTTTGCATTTGTGATTAATTATTTTGATTGTTTGAATTGATGAATTGTGTAAAAAAATATTTTTATGAATTTGACACAAAATTTAATATTATTAATAATATTTTTTATTATTGTTATTAAAATATTATATGCATTAAATGTGTATATCTCTATGTGAATTCATGTGTGTGTAAGTTTCTCCTCTTTCTTATCATCCATTGTCAATATAAATAAATAAAATTTGATTGTTATTAACATAATATTTGGTAACATATAATTTTAAATTAATTTACATTATAAATAATTAGTTTTAAAATTTATTTTTATTTTATTAATTTTATATTTTTTTATAAAAATTATTATTATCTTTTATTTTCACTTGTATAAATAAATATTAGAGTTTTGATTATTATTTGTAAAAAAAATTTTTATTCTGCTAATCTTCATTATAAAACGTCATTAACTTATATATTTTAATTAATATTTTTTTATTTTATTTCTTTCAAAAGTTAATATTTATTAAAAAAAATTGTTACATAGATTTTAAATATATATATATATTATGATTTTAAAGAAATGAAAAGAAGAAGATAAAGTTGATAATGTAAGGGTAAAACAGACATTTTAAAAAGTCAATTAGGATAAAGAGGGAGCATGTTTATTGTTCAAAGTTGAGGAGAAATTTGATTTTTAAAGCAAACTTCAGAGTAAAAATGATTTTCATCCATATATGTATATAATAGTGAATTTATCGCACTTCGCGCAATCATTTAAATAAATTAGTAAATTTATAAGAAGTATTTTATCATTTTAATTCTACAAGCTTAATAAATTATAATGCATGTCAATAATTTTATCGGTTAACTACAACACTCTTCATATAATCAATTTTTTTTAAATGCTATTAAGATTATAATTATATACTTAAGAACTTATATATACACTCCTTTAATAATATTTTTGGCAAAAGTAACAAACATTAACTATAAAAAAAAAAAAACATGACAAAAGATCATTCATCCTAAAATAAATCTTGTTGATGTTAAAGAAAATTAAGAAGTTTTTTTACTCCGTAAATTAGTATCTTCACCATTATAAAAATTTCTATGTCTAACATGTGTCATGTTATTTTTTGAATTTGACTTCTCTCTATTAATTATTATGAGTGATGTTTGGAACGAATATTTTTTTAATAATATTGACAACTAATATAGAACAAAAGAAAAAAGTATTAACTTAATTAGTATCTTCAGCATAGCTACATGGATAACTTTTGAGAAAATGCTTTCCAACTTTGATAAAGGAATAAAACCCCAAAAATTTTAGTACCCAATAATATCTATAATTTTATTTTATACCAAAATATTTAAATTATTAATCAATTGAAGACATATAACTATATGAAAAGAATTTAAAACTAATGTATATATGCCAAAAAATACATATGAACAAAAATAACATCATTGTATATATTTCTTTGAGAAAACATCATTTAAAGAAATATAACTCAATCGGAGAAGAGAACTTAATGCTCATTTTATGAATAACACACAAAACTTTTTGGTGAAGTTGGAGTCGGCGCAAAGGGGAAAGAAAGAAACCTTCACGTTAAAACGGGCAACTGATTTGTTGCAGTCAAAACGATGAAATAATACTTGATCAGTGGTCATTACAGCTTGAGGTCTGCAATTATAGTGTTAAGGAGACACCCAAAGCCAAATGTGGTGAACTTTATATTAGAAAAGCAACAGTAAAATTCAACTCAGCTGGTATGATTTATGGTACAGTACATCAAATTCATATATCTTCATATTAGATCACATAAAAAAAAGCTGGATACAGTTTGAGCAAAATGTATTTTCTTATAGTTTAAAAAAAATAGAAAATACATCACATGCAATTTTCTAGAACAGGATACAATCAATCATGCTACGATCCCCAACTTGGATGCTTATATTAATCCTCTAAAATAGTTTTGCTTGATTGAATCCTATTTCTTTATTCTCCTAAAGTATATATGGTACTTTCGAACAATGAATTAGTTTTATCACAAAGGCAAAAAAGTTGGCTATCAAGCTGGTCTTAATTCCAACCAGTTGCCTCTTTTGACATGTTCCTGAAGATTAAAAACGAAAAAATCATAGTAAAAATTAGTAGAAACAAATTTTAAAAACTCATAGAATATAGTAATTCATACATTCTGAAATAATCGGAGATAGAAAAAACGAATCTCACCTTTTTGGTCTTTGTATACATCTTTTAGTTTCTCAAGAGCACTTTAAAACTGTATACTCTAACTAAATGATCTACTTAATTTAACCTTTTTACTGAGCACCTTTTCCTTAAAAATGTTATTTTGATTCAGTAGATCTAATAGAATTTTAAATAAAATTAGACAACTTTAATATTCGCAGGTACAAAAATAGTAATTTCATTGGGTTATTCCTGTTAGGATACGTCAACTATTTTATGTGTAAACCATAACTTCATAAATTGTTGCTCGTGTGGGTTAATTTAAATGTTATTTAAGGTTTTGCTACACAAATTAAGAAAATATGATCTCTTTTGTGGATTCTCTTTTTTATTTGCCATAGGAAATTGAGAAGATTAAAAAATGTAAAAGCCTAGTCTTTACTTTCAAAGATGAATCTGAAGACACAAGCACCATACACAGAGAAAGAGAACTCTCAAGATATGCACAAACATATTTTCTTTTTCTCCAAAACACATGTAGAAGAATAGAGATGGGACACAATTAATACATTAGACAGGAAGGAGGCCTTACTTTGAGAGAATTCATTCTGGGATTCACACAGCAAGGGAGCACATTCACATTTAGGCACAAAAAAGAGGAGAAAGACAACCATCCTTTCGCCCTAAACCACCACCACCACCACTCTGTCGGAAACGAGTTTCTGCACTGGGACCATCCAAAAATTCTTTGATTTTTCACTCGAGAAATACCATATAACTATCAAACACCATCAGACGGTGAATCCATCACCTGAAAACCATGTAAGGCGACGCGAACCACCGTCATCTTCACAGCCAGTCCATCCGAAACCCAATTCATCTACTCCGCTGGCCGAAAATAAATCCAATTTCGTTGACACCATTTCTCCGAGTCTAAGACCCGCCTGAAATCCTACTCCCTCCAGCCAATTAAAACACCATAGCCTTTCCCCCTTAAAAATCAGTTTCTCTGGGTGAATCTGGGTTTGGTGTGCCCATTGGAACTCCAGTTCGAGGTGCTGGTGAGGTTGCCGATTAGGTTCCATTCAAGGCACCAGAAATTTTCTTGTTGAACAAACCCGCTTGCAATTGCAATCTTTGAAGTCGTGCAGATTTTGGTGCGAAAGATTGCAATAGTTGAAGCGACAGAGATTTTGGGGAGGTCTTTTTAGAATTTTAAAAGACGTATCTTTTGTGATTTGTGGAATTGTGTAGATTTAATAATTAAATTTATTGGGCGTAAATTCTCTATAAATTGAGAAAATTGATAAATAGGTTTTCTGATCAATAAAGTATGTCAATCATCGGGTTGAAGTTTTTCAATTATATAAATATATTAGTCTAAGTGTACGCACTTCGCGTGTATTCCTCATATTAATAAGAATAAATTTATAAAAATATCATAAATTATATTTAAAAGATATGTTTGTGTAACAATAAAAGAATTTAGAAAGAAAATTATGAATTTCAAATTGATAATCATTATGTTTAAGAGTGATACAGTCTAATAGTTCTTTCTTCAGTTTATTCTAATACTTGTTTCATACCACTAAAAAAATCACTATTTCCCTATTGAAATTTTCTATCGAAAAATATTAAGTGGCGATTCCCACTGATATCGGTGGAAAAAGAAAACAGTAGTGTTTTTACATGAAAAAACCATGAAGTTTTTCACCTTTCAGGGAGAATTTGTTTTCCACTATGAGTTTTCCCAGTGAATTGGTTCGCTGGGAAGTGAATGGAAAAATCATGTTTTATAAAATAATTTTTTTTATTAATTTGCGGTGAATAAAATCTATTTTCAGTAGTGTCAATAAGTAAAAGGTCATAGAAATAAGTTTTGATAGAAAGGTAAAAAAATTATTTGCTTTTACATGAGCACTTAAATGCATGCATTATATGTATATATAAATATAAGTATATTTTTATATATTTACAAAAAGAAAGAATTTAATACATAAAATTTAGTTAATTTTAAAATTCTAAATATTAAAAAATAATTAAATAACTATTTTATCAAGTGTGAACTCTATTTTTAAAGAGGTGAATGATATTTTGATATGAGGCTTCATACTTTAAATATTTAATAATGACTTAATTTTAAGCTTTTAATTTTACCCTTTATGAGATTATTTCAGCTTATTTTTTCCTCTTTCTATTAACCTATGTGTTTAGTTAAACACTTCACATAAAATGAACTTCACATAAATTGAAACGGAAAACATAATATAGATTTAACTAAAGAGAGTGTATGACAAGAATATACTCGGCCAATTGACACAATTTATAATATATTATGTTTCTATAAATGTTTTTTGATTATCAATTTTTTTAAAAGAATAAGAAGAAATTTACGTTTAATACATAATAAAATTACACTATTTAATTTATTTTTTTTATAATTGAAATATTGTGATGGATAATTAGTTAGTTTATTAAATAATGAATTGATATATAAATTAATAAAATTGTAATTGAATGTCTCAAATGTCGAGACTTTTAATATAGTTCAAATAAAGAAAGATTTTAGAAACAAAATTTTAGTCAATTTTAAAATACTAAATATTAGGAGTTTTACCTTTAACAAATTAGTATAGATCTATAATACTTAAATAACAATTAATTGAGAAAAATAGTAAATGACAATTTTATTTATTGTAGAATCTTTTAATTAAGGCAAAAAGTTCAATTAACATTTATAAGGACCTTCATGCTTATATCTATAAAAAATATTTTGTTAAGTAAATAAGAGTAAAATATTATGCATGTATTGAATGTTAGATTAGTTGATGAAATCTAAAGAAATTATGAAAGATTGTTCCACCAGAAGATTATATTGCATTTTCAAAAGTAACAAAATTGTTTCAAAGAGTAACAGTAGAAAATGTGACTGTTGCCAATCCTGAACTATAGTGTTGCCATTGAACCAATATCAATATCCTTATTTTCTAGTACAAAATTACGTTAACACTATTAATTTGTCTGTTTATGATGTAACAGATCTTGTCTTGTTGTAAATATTTTTTCTATTTTTCAATATATAATTATTGAAAAGTATAGCATAAACTTTTGTGCCTGCAAAAAATTAACTTTAATGGTCAAAAAACATATATGCAAAAATATAAATATATAAAATATAATAAAAATAGATAAGAACTCAAACATATATCTAAAAATATAAAATATAAATATCGAATATGATTTAAAAAAACTATTACCTCTTCTTTAACTAATGTTATAGTCATTTGTTCACCTTTTAAACTCTTTCACTAATGCAGTTTCAATTACTAAGACTTTTATCATCCATTAAGAATCATATCGCGTTAAGGTTGTTAATTGACATAATTTTATTCACGAAATTCTTTTAAAATTTCATTACAATATTATCTAAAATAAATTGTGCACAAGAGTTATAATTAAAATACTTTATAATTTTATAAAAAAATTATGTTATGGGATAAAGAGATTACTTGTGGATGTATGAGTACATGAAGAATATCAATTATAAATAACACAAAATTCTAAATCATATAATATTAATATAAGACTCAATTAAAAGAGATAACATAATATCAATATTGGACTCAACTAAAGGAGACAAACGAAGTTAAAATATATTGAATACTAACTCTAGCTACTACACTACAACTTATGTGTACAATCATGTGATAAATATCTAAGCTCAATAACACCCCCCCCCCCCTCCTCAAGTTGGAAGGGATGAAAGGACTGTCAACTTGCTAAGGATGGTGGCATTTCACCCCAGTGAGTGTCTTTGTCAGTACATCAACAAGTTGATCATTGGTAGGAGTATGGTATAGTAAGATAAGTCCTTCTAGCAGTTTGTCCCGCACAAAGTGATAATCAACTTCAATATATTTGGTCCGCTCATAGAAACTAGGATTTCTAGCAATGTGACGTGCAGACAGACTATCACAATGTACTGAAATAAGAGTAGTAAAAGGGACAGTGAGCTCCTTGAGAAGTCTGTCAAGCCAAACTAATTCCCCAACAACTTTTCTTATGAATCTGTATTCTGCTTCAGCAGAGGATAAAGAGACAGTTTCCTGTTTCTTAGACTTCCCACTAATAGGACTATTGCCCAAGAGAACCAGATAACTAGTGACAGATTTTCTAGAGTCTGAGCATGAGGCCCAACCAGAGTCACAGAATGCCCTTTGTGTACAGCTTGGTTGTTTGGACATAAAAATACCCAAGGTAGTATCACCTTTTAAGTATCTCAACAGATGGAATGCAGCCTTCAAATGAGGTTTTCTAGGATCTTGCATAAATTTACTAAGATGTTGGACACTGTAAGTTATGTCCGATCTGGTGTTAGTCAAAAAATTCAACTTTCCAATAAGCTTTCTGTAGTAGGAAGGATCTGACAACACTGGTCCTTCCTTAGCTTTCAACTTTTCATTTGAATCCAGAGGGGAAGAGAAACTGCTATCAGAAAGACAGTCATATTCCTTAAGTAGATCAAGCACAAACTTCCTTTGTGAGATGAGAACACCACCATCCTTATACAAGATTTCAAGACCAAGGAAGTAATGCAGCTTGCCCATATCCTCGATTTTAAAACTACCATGAAGAAAAGCTTTGAGTTGGTGAATTTCTGGAATGTCTATGAGAACATCATCAACATAAACTGCTACAAATATGGAAGAGCAGTCTGTTTTCTTGTAAAACAAGGAGTAGTCATTCAAGGAATGAGAATAACCTTTAGAACAAAGTGCTTGGGTATGTTTATCATACCACTGTCTGCTAGCCTGCTTGAGACCATTCAAAGATTTATTCAATTTGCATACCAGTGAAGAATCTTTGTGGAACTTGTATGTAAACCTCCTCATGAAGATCTCCATGTAAGAAGGCATTGTTCACACCTAATTGGTATATATCCCAACCTTTCTTTACTGTAGTAGCAATTAGTGATCTGACAGTGGTTATCTTAACCACAGGGGAGAAGGTTTCTATATAGTCCACTCCAAATTGTTGAGTATATGCTTTGACCACTAACCTTTCCTTGAACCTCTCAATGTTACCATCAGCTTTATACTTCACTTTATATACCTATTTATATCCAATTACCTGTTTGCCAGCTGGTAGAGGGACTAGGTCCCAGGTTTGGTTCATATATAAGGCCTCAAACTCTTGGTTCATAGTCTTTTGCCAAGCAGGATTAAGTGTTGTCTCCTCATATGAAGAAGGTTCACTATCATGACATATTTTTCGAACAAGTTTTTGACTATCATGACTCAATAGATCAGGTGTAATGTGGTATCTAATAGAAAATAAGGTAGTGAGGGAAGAGCTGGTACCATGAGAAGTTTTGGTGGTAGGCAGGGAAAGGATGTAGTCTTTGAGATGGCTGGGTAATCTAGGTTCTCTAAGTGATTTCCTCAACCCTTGAGTGGCAACATTGGTAGGGAGAGGATGAGGATGCTGTGAGTTGGAATGTGCAGGTGCAAAGGTGTTCGACAAGTCTAATAAAGGTTCAGCATTGGATTCAGGTGCAATATGGGGCATAAGGGGTGACATTTGATTAGTAATGTTATTTTGGTCACCTGTATTATTCAACATACAATCCATGTGGCTTTCCTCACAAACAACATTAGAATTAAAGATAGTATTATGAAAAGAATTATAGGAATTAGAGAATGAAGAAAGTTTAAAAGGAAAAATGCTCTCATGAAACACCACATCTATAGAGATCTGTATCTTCTTTGTAGTCAGACTTAAGACCTTGTACCCTTTGGATCCAAAAGGTTAGCCAATAAAAACACGTGGTGAGGTCTTGGGGTCAAATTTGTGTCTAAGATGTTTGGGAACAGTAGAGTGACATAAGCATCCAAAAACTCTCATATGTAAGTAGTCTGTTTTCTTTTTGTAAAGAATATCAAGAGGACATTTATTTTTAAGATAGTGTGTGGGGAGTCTGTTGATTATATATGTGGTTGTGAGGTTGCATTCACCCCAGTACTGAACTAGTAACTGAGTGTAACAAAAACCTTGATCATTTCAAGTGCATTACTTTTGCAAGACAACAAGTGAGTCCAAGTGCATATGTTGTGATCATCTACCATAGTGAGAAGGTATTTGTAATTGTTATGATCCGTTTTTAAACTTGCGTCCAAAATGTTTCATAACTTGACAATTTATTTTAAAAATAGAGTCGCCACCTAATTATTATTGGAATTAGAAAATTATTTTAAAGGTAATTTTAAAAACCTTTATTTGGAAAATCAGAGAAAGGGTAAGGGTTCAGTGATTTCTCGAAGAAGGGATTAGACATTTCGAAAAATCCGCAAATACGGTTAATCGACGAATTTTAAATAAATTGTGGCTAAAAATATAACTTGCTTGTAAAAAGAATTTAAAGGTGATTTCGCTTGAAATCAATTTATAGCACTTTAAATACTTTGCTAATTTATTTGATGAATTAACTTAATAATTTCGGCTAAATTAAAATTCTTTTAAGTTTTGAAAAATCTTTTAAAAAAAGAGTAGAATATTTTTGTCAATTGTCCAACCTTTTTTAAAAATTTCTTTTTCAAAAATATTTCAACTTTCAAATATTTTTTCAATAAAAAAATATTTTTGAGTCAAATAATCAACTCAATCTTATCAAACAATTTTTTTAACTACTTAATAACTATTGAGGGTCATGAAAGATTCCCCAAGTCATTCTTTAGCTTAAACTTGCGTAATATTCAAAAATTGATTTAACTAAATTGTTCAAACGTTCAAAAGAGCATAAATAATAAAGAAAATTAATCGAATCGTTACAAAAAATAAAAAAAAATAACTCTTTGGGGATTCATCCAAGATAATAAAATGTTAGCCTTCACAAACAAATGTACTAATAATACAGAGATAAGGAAATATGAAAGAAAAATATAGACTCTCGGTCCAAATTCAAATTCAAGCTGCTGCTGCTGTGATTAAATTTTGGGGGGTATTTTCCCACTTTTGCCTTTGCTGTCCCTTGGCCCACCACGAGTCGTGGTGTCGGTGACAATCAGAAGAATTTTGGCAGTGAAGGTGATGGGAGGTGACCACGAGTCGTGGTCACTGGCAACAACCCGTCCAGTCTCTTGTTGGAACTGGCAGTGTGTTTTTTCTTGCGAATTTATCAAGGACTTTTTCATAATTCCTAAGTTTATAAGGCCTAAACTACGTCATTTTAAGTTCAGAATGGAGTGTTTTAAGAAAAGTTAAGTCATTCTAAGCCTATCCTAATTCATGCATGCAAGTTTATAGGTTTGAGAGGTGATCAAGGCTAGTTTCTTCAAAGTTCTTCCTCAATTCTCTTTGGGCAATCAAGGAAGTGGTGAAATCAAGTCTCTTCAGGTATGTAAGACTATGAATGGGTGCAATAATCAATACTCATGCCCAATTCCCTCTCAATTCATGATGTTCTAATTGATGAATCTATGGGGTTCTTACCCGATGTATGAATTCTCTAAGTTTCAATTATGGATATGATCTAAGCATGTTTTAAATGTTGAATTATGACTCATGGACAGATTTTACATAGTTTTGAATTATAAATTATGCTTTCAAGTTTTCTAATGTTATACCCCGTAGAATTCCCGGCACTTAGACGACCTATTCGCACGTTGGTTAAGCATATTAGAAGGCCATACGTGCTAGAGAAAGGCCGGAAAAAAGATCGGACGAGAAACCCGTCGGACCATCGCAGAAGGAGCCGAGGCAGAGCCCCTCCGCGATGGTAGTGTGTCACGGAGGAGAGGCCTCCGCGATGGCTCCGTGACACGTTGCCCAAGTTCAGGCCCAAGTATATAAAGCCCCCACTTCGGTTTAAACTCATTCCACACTTAAAAATTTTCTAGAAAATAGAGGCAAACGCTGAGAAAAGAAAAAGGAACGAAGGAATTAAATAATTTTCGTCCGATTACGCTGCCAAATGCTGCCCAAACTTAAATTAATCCTAGATACCAAAGTATTTAGCAGCAGAGAGCATTTCTACGGATTTAGTTTCGTGAAATACGGCCGACGAATCGGCGAGCCACCGAACTAAGGTAAGTAGAATTGCTCTAAATTAATGTCTATGTGTTCCTAGCTGAGAAGTGAATACTTCTCCCTTCTGGGCCGCTGAAAAATAGCGAGTTTTCAACCGTCTTTCGATAAGCCTAAGTTTAGGCTATAAACTATATCGAAAGTAACGTTGTTCTTTACAATACAACTGTATTTAGTATTAATTGGCGTATTTATGAATGCAGCTGGAAGAAAATAGTTGAAGTACCAGCCGAGCCTCGTCCGACAGACGAATAATGCAAAGATAAGGTATGTAAAGTTAGTTTCCTTCGGCAAGTTAAGTAATACCAGTGTAGTGTAATAAATTACGGACCAGTAGAATGTTCAGAAGTCGAGTATTGCGTTATTATGAATATTGGTACGATGGGAGAAACATTGGGTTGTAATGTGTATGAAACCTATCAGTATGATATAGATTCTAACGCAAGTGTTAGAGATTGCACAGTATACTCAGTATGTGATATGATATGCCATGTTAAGATATGGTTGTATTCAGTTGAAACCCCGTATAGTAATGCAATGGCCACAAAGCACTTCAGAAATAGAATAGCAGACTAAAATGAAGTTTAGAAAGTATGTCAAGAATAGTAAATCATGTTACTATAGAAAGTCAGTATACAGTATAGTTCAGCAGAAAGACTATATTCGTACATACATATATAGTACTTCCAGCCTCAACATGTATTAAGCATGTACATATTCCTATCACTAGTCCAGCATATAGTGTATACAGAAACTTAGTAAACAGCAAAGTTTTCAGCAGAAACATTATCTTGTTTAGCATTTGCCCCAATACAGTCTGCCAGGGGATTATGTTCATATTTATATATATTTACCTGCCTCAGCACGTAACAGGTACGTACAGATTACTATCATTAGCTCAACATGTAATAGATACGGTACTTTACCCTTATTAGCCTCAGCATGTGATATACATAGCCAGTTGAGACCATTGTATTGTTTGGGGTTGGATTACCTAGCATCCATGACCGCCCAGGGTTAATAGCTGTATCGACTCGTCCGCCAGAGGACGAGGATACGTCACTCTACGGAGTGGCATGCCGTCCCGCCAGGGGACGAAGATGGGATGCCAGTTTTTCCCCATATTTGTGCCTTGATCGGCCCTTACACACCCCAGTCGAGCGGATACGCCCGGGTGCAGATTCAGGAGTCCTCCGGACTTAGATGCAGTTATAGTCAGGGGCTCAACGAGCCCAAGTGCATACCCAGGGGACCGGCGGGATGCTTACAGCCAGTATAGGAGATGGGATGACCGGGGTAGGGGTATAGATTCTGTGTTGATTGTACCTCCCGGCTTATGGAGGCCGGGTAAGGTTGTGTATGTCATGTTATGTTATGTGTGTTATGCTATATTACAGTAGATACGAGCAGATTAGTAGTAGAATGATACATCTCCAGGTATGATTCCTACTCCCTTCAGTATGATTAAGAACAGGTACGATCTACACCATTAGATAGTTAATCTAGTTCTTCTTATTCCAGTTTCGTCAGTTATGTTATTGATTTCAGATATCTCTTTCAGTTATTGCTTTACATACTCAGTACCAGCGGTACTGACGCCCAGTGGGGCGCTGCATTACTTGCCTGCAGGTACCCATAGACGAGCAGGCGATACCACGTGATCCCCATCAGCGGTTGAGTATTCAACTCCTGTCATCCGGAGACTGAATTTCTAGAGGTGTAGTTCAGTTCCTTTTGTTGTATAGTACGGGTAGGTCGGGGTCCTGTCCCGATCATTTCTATTATTCTTCCTAGAGACTTGCAGTCTGTATATATTCCCTGTGGTCAGATGAGCCGGTCGTGTGAGGCCGTGCAGTTGTATAGCTGTTAGTATTCTTTCTTTCTATTATGATGGTCGTGTGAGGCCATAGTTGCCAGTAGTGGTGACCTTGCCGGTCACGTAGTTTCTTTTTGTGCTTTATGATTGAGTTGCAGATAACTAGACAGCATGGTGGCCTTGTCGGCCCGCATAGGTTCCCCTGAGATGATATGTTTCTGGTCAGCTGCTAGTACAGGTACAGAAGGCTATAGGCCAATGGGCCGGGGGCTGTATTTACAGCCGTTATATAGCCCTTTGTTTCCAGAATTATGAGTTAGAGCCAGCCAGGCACCAGATGTGCCCAGGCTTAACAGTCCACCAGGTCATGTCCTAGTAGGGCACCAGGTGCCAGTCATACCCCCCCAGGGCGGGGTGTGACAAACTTGGTATCAGAGCAGGTCGTATCCCAGGGAGTCTGCAAGCCGTACTAAGCAGAGTCTTATCCATGGATGTGTTGTGCACCACATACTATGGATAGGAGGCTGCAAGGCATGATAGGATGGTTGTCTTTTATACTTAAACATGCTTGAAATCAACTTGATTCACTTTGAAAACATGAACATAGACATGGGTATTTCAAAATCATACTTTCTTCATAAATATCTCATCATACTTGAACACATATCTCATGGATCTCAACTTTCATGAACTTTTATGGATGAGCATCATAATTTAGATGTCACACCCCGCCTTAGGGGGGTATGACCGGCACCTGGTGCCCTACTAGGACCTGGCCTGGTGGACTGTTAAGCCTGGGCACATCTGGTGCCTGGCTGGCTCTAACTCATAATTCTGGAAACAAAGGGCTATATAACGGCTGTAAATACAGCCCCCGGCCCATTGGCCTATAGCCTTCTGTACCTGTACTAGCAGCTGACCAGAAACATATCATCTCAGGGGAACCTATGCGGGCCGACAAGGCCACCATGCTGTCTAGTTATCTGCAACTCAATCATAAAGCACAAAAAGAAACTACGTGACCGACAAGGTCACCACTACTGGCAACTATCGCCCCACACGACCATCATAATAGAAAGAAAGAATACTAACAGCTATACAACTGCACGGCCTCACACGACCGGCTCATCTAACCTCAGGGAATATATACAGACTGCAAGCCTCTAGGAAGAATAATAGAAATGATCGGGACAGGGCCCCGACCTACCCGTACTGTACAACAAAAGGAACTGAACTACACCTCTAGAAATTCAGTCTCCGGATGATAGGAGCTGAATACTCAACCACTGATGGGGATCATGTGGTATCGCCTGCTCGTCTATGGGTACCTACTGGCAAGTAATGCAGCGCCCCACTGGGCGTCAGTACCGCTGGTACTGAGTATGTAAAGCAATAACTGAAAGAGATATCTGAAATCAATAACATAACTGACGAAACTGGAATAAGAAGAACTAGATTAACTATCTAATAGTGTAGATCGTACATGTTCTTAATCATACTGAAGGGAGTAGGAATCATACCTGGAGATGTATCATTCTACTACTAATCTGCTCGTATCTACTGTAATATAGCATAACACACATAACATAACATGGCATACACAACCTTACCCGGCCCCCATAAGCCGGGAGGTACAATCAACACAGAATCTATACCCCTACCCCGATCATCCCATCTCCTATACTGGCTGTAAGCATCCCGCCGGTCCCCTGGGTATGCACTTGGGCTCGTTGAGCCCCTGACTATAACTGCATCTGAGTCCGGAGGACTCCTGAATCTGCACCCGGACGTATCCGCTCGACTGGGGTGTGTAAGGGCCGATCAAGGCACAAATATGGGGAAAAACTGGCATCCCATCTTCGTCCCCTGGCGGGACGGCATGCCACTACGTAGAGTGACGTATCCTCGTCCTCTGGCGGACGAGTCGATACAGCTATTAACCCTGGGTGGTCATGGATGCTAGGTAATCCAACCCAAAACAATACAATGGTCTCAACTGGTAATACTGTCTATGTATCTCACATGCTGAGGCTAATAAGGGTAAAGTACCATATATGTTACATGCTGAGCTAATGATAGTAATCTGTACGTACCTGTTACGTGCTGAGGCAGGTAAATATATATAAATATGAACATAATCCCCTGCCAGACTGTACTGGGGCAAATGCTAAACAAGATAATGTTTCTGCTGAAAACTCTGCTGTTTACTAAGTTTCTGTATACACTATATGCTGGACTAGTGATAGGAATATGTACATGCTTAATACATGCTGAGGCTGGAAGTACTATATATGTATGTACGAATATAGTCTTTCTGCTGAACTATATTGTATACTGACTTTCTATAGTAACATGATCTACTATTCCTGACATGCTTTCTAAACTTCATTTTAGTCTGCTATTCTATTTCTGAAGTGCTTTGGGGCCATTGCATTACTATACGGGGTTTCAACTGAATACAACCATATCTTAACATGGCATATCATATCACATACTGAGTATACTGAGCAATCTCTAACACTTGCGTTAGAATCTATATCATACTGATAGGTTTCATACACATTACAACCCAATGTTTCTCACATCGTACCAATATTCATAATAACGCAATACTCGACTTCTGAATATTCTACTGGTCTGTAATTTGTTACACTACACTGGTATTACTTAACTTGCCGAAGGAAACTAACTTTACATACCTTATCTTTGAATTATTCGTCCGTCGGATGAGGCTCGGTCGGTACTTCAACTATTTTCTTCCAGCTGCATTCATAAATACGTCAATTAATACTAAATACAGTTGTGTTGTAAAGAGCAACGTTACTTTCGATATAGTTTATAGCCTAAACTTAGGCTTATCGAAAGACGGTCGAAAAATCGCTATTTTTCAGCGGCCCAGAAGGGAGAAGTATTCACTTCTCAGCTAGGAACACATAGACATTAATTTAGAGCAATTCTACTTACCTTAGTTCGGTGGCTCGCCGATTCGTCGGCCGTATTTCACGAAACTAAATCCGTAGAAATTCTCTCTACTGCTAAATACTTTGGTAGCTAGGATTAATTTAAGTTTGGGCAGTTTTTGGCAGCGTAATCGGACGAAAATTATTTAATTCCTTCGTTCCTTTTTCTTTTCTCAGCGTTTGCCTCTGTTTTCTGGAAAATTTTTTAAGTGTGGAATGAGTTTAAACCGAAGTGGGGGCTTTATATACTTGGGCCTGAACTTGGGCAACGTGTCACGGAGCCATCGCGGAGGCCTCTCCTCCGTGACACGCTGCCATCGCGTAGGGGCTCTGCCTCGACTCCTTCCGCGATGGTCCGACGGGTTTCTCGTCCGATCTTTTTCCCGGCCTTTCTCTAGCACGTATGGCCTTCTAATATGCTTAACCAACGTGCGAATAGGTCGTCTAAGTGCCAGGAATTCTACGGGGTATAACAGGCCTTCAGCTTGATATTGATATCATGGTAGAGTCCTTAGCCCTAGCAAAGCTTTGGATGGCTCTACCCACTTGAGTGAGATAGTCGGGACCATGTAAGCTCTATCATGGTAATGTCGATCATATACGAGTCTCCCATTATTTCGCATGATTTCTGTTATGCATGTACATCAGTCATGATATTATGTTTTCAGCAAGTTTGACTCAATGTTCAGTTTTACTTATGATTATCAGTTTTCAGCTTTTGGGTCATTTGATTCAGTTATGATGTTCAGATCATGATTTTAGAAAATAGCATGCAATCCCTTCTCTTAGAATCTGTCTTGATTATATTTTATTACATCTATGATTTATGATTTTACTTACTTAGTGATTTTACTTACCTTGCATACTCGGTACATTTCTCGTACAGATCGCATATTCTATGTTGTATCATTTTATGATACAGGCTTTGATATCCAAGCTCAGTGCCGCCGCTAGTCAGATTCCCGAAGTTTGTTTTCCTCAGCCCCAATTGGTGAGTCCTCATCTTTCGAGGGCCCTTCTCATCAGTTGTATTTCGCATTTTCAGTTTTCAGACTATAATGAGTTAATTTGGGTCTTGTCTCATCAACTCATCAGTATTAGATGCTTTTTCGGACATAGATGTATTCAGCTTTAGACTTATGTATGTATTCAGATGTTATGTTGTATTTAGACTTCCGCTATGTTATTCACGTTGATCTTTCATTTTATTTGAATGAGTTGGATGTTATGTTCATGCCATGGCTCGACTAGTAGTAGTAGTAGTAGTAGTAGTAGTAGTAGTAGTGGTGGTAGTAGTAGTAGTAGTATAATAAAAAAAGATAATATTAAAAATAAAATAATGATAATGACGTACCTGGTAATAATAATGACGTACTTGATATTTAACATGCGTTATTTACGTAAAATATGTATTATATATGTTAGAATTTTTTGCCAAGTAAAATGGCAAAATAGTACCAAAATATTAAATGAAATATTTTTTATTATAAGAAAAATGAGTATTTTACTCTGTTTGTATTTCGAGAAGTTTGAATAATTAATTTAAAGGTTAAAATTGGGTGTCAACAACAATTATCATGAGTGGCCTTGTGGTAAGGTCCCCAAAGGTCAATGTGCAGTAATTCAAAGATCTGCTTGCTAGAGCTGTTCTTTCTGGGAATGGAAGTCTAGTTTGGCTAGCCATGGGACATATATTGCACAGAAAAGGCTATTTATAGTGAAAATGGGTTGGAATAGATTGAATACCCTTTATTTTTTCAAAGGGAACATGCCCAAGTCTGTTATGCCACATCAAATCTACATTATCTTCATGATACATGGAAGAAGCGGTAAAGGAAGGGATGTGCATTTTATTCATTTCAAAAATAGCAGAAGGATCATTACATTGCACCTTATTTGGAAAAGAAGCAACATTCTTACTTAGTCTACTATTGACTGCATTATTCACAGAATGTGGACACAAAGGAGCACAAGATAGAGAAACAGAATTAAGAGAAGCAGAATTTTTCAAGCAGTGAGAGCACAAAAGATACAAGCCAACCTCCACTTCATCAATCCCCAGAGACCTCTTCATTGAAAGGGCCTACAGAAGACACAAGGATTCAGTAAAGCAAGTGATGCCTTTGAGATTAAGAGTGAAGCAATGTACAGAAATGAGGTTGTATTTGAAGGAAGGAACAAAAAAACTTTATGTAAAACAATTTCAGGTGTCAAAACTACATTATTAACTCAGTCACCTTTACCTTGTAACCATTTGGAAGGGTAACTAACACTAGATAGGCAAGATGTCTGATATTGGTTAAATGAGATCTATGAAAGGTCATATGATTTGTGGCTTCTGAGTCTATGATCCATATGTCTGTTCTTTTGAACATTTGCATGATATTTTGCCAAAAATTAATTGAAGAGATGTTATTGGAATAAGTCGCAATACCTGCAAAGTTTGCAGCACTAGTCACAATATTCCGTGAGGTTTCTCCTCCATTGCCTGCTTGAAACTATTAGAGCATGTTCATTAGTTATCCATATTGTACCTTTGATATGTTGACACTGTGTTTCTCCTCTCCACGATCCATATCATCTATAGACATCATATCAGTTGAAGGACCTTGAGCATGAGCCACTTTCTTCCCTTTCCAATCAAAGGTGTTCCTATGATTCCTGAAGTTTTGAGCTTGGTTGCTTGTGTTGATGTGAAAGCTTTGAGAATTTGGATAACCGTGAAGCTTGTAACATATATCCTTGGTATGTCCTGGCTTCTTACAGTAATCACATATGACTCTATACCTGTTGTTCTGTGATGGATGACCAATCTATGGGGAAAAGTTAGTTTTATAGCCACAACCTCCACCATTATTGCCTCCAGATCCAGAGTAATATGTCTTAGAGATTTTACTTCCACCAATATTTCCTCCAAATCTAGAAGCATTCACATTTAGGAAAGTCGAGCCAATCGCTATTTGGTTTCTAGGCCTGATCTCTCTCTGCCTTTTATCCTGAACAAGTAGTGAAAATTCTTGTGCTAGAGAGGGCAATGGATTCATCATTAAAATGCTACCTCTTTCCTGTTCTCCTTTTAGCAAACTCTCTCTTGCACCACAACTGCATGCATAGTTATATTGAACGTTTGTGTTCAGACTGCTCAGTTCTTCGCATAACTTTTTCACATTGTGTAGTAGCTAGTGACGTCCGTGGATCCCTGTGTCAAGTCATTTATATCATTCTGAATCTGATATAGTTTTGCAGCATTGGTTTAATCATACTTATCCTCCAATTCCTTCCAAAGTTCGACCGCATCCTTTACATATTCGACACTATCAGTGATCTCCCTAGTTAGAGAGTTTAAGATCCACGATGTAACCATATTATCACATCTTTCCCACAGTCGAAAATTTGGGGAATTTGCAGGTGGTTTCCTACACTCTCCACTTATAAGACCAAGTTTATTCTTTATAGACAAGGAACACAATACGCCTCTCCTCCAAGATCCATATCCGACTCCATCAAAGGGGCTGGGTACAAGCATAGCCCCTGGACTATCATATGGATGCATATAAAGTGGATTGGATAAATCTACTGCAGTCTGATTTTCTCCATCAGTGGTAGCCATTGATATAGTAGTAAATCAACCAGTAAAGTAACAGCGAAAATCAAGAAAATGATGAAGACAAAACTTTGGTAGATCTCTAATTTGAAATCAAGAGAAGACAAAAAAAATCACAATGCTACTCAGAAGATTATGTTACACCCCGTAAAAGTTAGTAACTCACAAATGTACGCGTGGAATTGTGATAAAAAATAGTATACGACGTATGTAGAAAAACCCGAAAGTCAGGTCGAACGAGGCCAGGCCACAAGGGCCAGCGCGACACGCCAGTACCTTGGCGCCCTGGGCAGCGCGGTGCGCCAGCCCTGTTGGTGCCTTGAGAGGTGCGGCGCACCAAGGGAACTCCGCTATGGGAGGTGCGGCGCGGCACTAGGTTGCCGCGATAGCCGGGGCGAGCGCCCCTAGTCCACCGCCCACACATATATATAAGGGTCCTTAGTTCATTTGTGATCATTTTCCTATATAAGTTACGGCCAGAGAGAGAGTGAGACAAGGGAATTCAACATTTTTCGTCCAATTACGCTATCAAACACCATCCAAACTCCAATTAATTTCAGGTATTGAATTATAAGCCTGCGAAAAATATTACTACAGAGTTAGTTTCACAAAAACCGCGCGGTAATTAGAACTCCGCCGAATAGAAGTCATCAGAATTGTTTCAAACTGATTTCTATACGATCATAAGCTTCGAGTAAGCATTTCTCCCTTCTGAGCTCTCGGGAAATTATACATTTTTGGTCGTATTTTGTCAAGTTAAAGTGTAGTTGATATTACTATGAAAAGTTATTGTTTTCATCGAATTGAGTACTGAAACTAGTCTCGTTTTCCCAATAATACGATTATAGCTGTGAAAGGCTATTGAATTCAGGTTGAAACTTGCCCGTCAAACAGGAAGTCAGCACTTAAGGTATGTAAGTCTATCCTTTAGGCAAGTTATGTTCGTTGTAAAGTTAATACAACTCATATGTCTATGGGACTTCTGAATAAACCTATTGGGGTCAGCTGTAGTAAATTGAATTGAGCCTATAGCGATGAAATAATAATTCTTGTTTGAGTTATCCTAGCTAGAATGATCTTCCCCCAAAGTAGAGTAGTTAGCTATTATCTTATTTACTGAGGCTGTAAGGGCCGTATTGAATTCCATTTACTGAGGTTGTAAGGGTCGTATTGAGTTTCATTTACTGAGGCTGTAAGGATCGTACTGAATTTCATTTACCGAGGCCGTGAGGGCCATAATGAGTCCATCATATTGAAGGCACGAGGGCCACCTCGAGTTACAGTTTATGCAAGAGTTGTTAGTGGTCAGGTAAGTGGAGGGGATCTTTTTTGTACTTGTCGGGGCTTATGGGGGGCCAGGTAGATTTTTCGATGTTGTTTGTACCTTCCAAGCTTATGGGTCCCCGATTAGGTTCTTGTTTGCATATATAGACATGTTGTTTAGATAATTCAGAAGGTACAGGTATTACAGGTTAAGTCCTTACTCTCTCTTTTAAATTATTACAGATTTACTAGCTTTCAGTCAATTATATCTTTCTGCCTTACATATTTGGTACATATTGTACTGAAGCCCCCAGGGCGCTGCATTACTTGCCTGCAGACGCAGATAGACGCGGTTCGGGACGTTCCTAGCCTTCAGCTAAGGCCAGCAGTTTATTCAGCTCCTTCCCTCCAGAGTTGAAAGTTAGACGAGGCACCTTTGATGTACAGTTTAGTGTAGGTCGGGGCCCTGTCCCGACCATTATATCACTTCTAGAGGCTTGCAAACTGTTGTATATTCCCTATGGTTAGTTTATTGTTGGCTGTGTGGGGCCCATGTGTACTTCATTTCCTCTGATGGCTGTGTGGGGCCTTGTTTAGCTGTTAGATAGAGGTCTTGTCGGTCATAGCGTAGTTTATCGCCTGATTTACATTTCGGTTATAACTAGACAGCATGGTGGTCTTGTTGGTCTGCATAGGATCCCTGTTATTGTGTTGTTCTGGTTAGCTGTCTTCTTTTACATGTGGCCTTGTCGGCCAGGGGCTGTATTTATAGCCGAGATATAGCTTGTTGGTTTCTTGAATTGAGTGTCAATGTGCACCAATAGTGCACTAGTCCTGTTAGACTAGTCCAGACCCAGTGTGGCACCAGGTGCCAGTCATGCCTGCCAAGGTGGGGTGTGACAAACTTGGTATTAGAGCAGGTCATATTCCATGGAGTCTGCAAGCCGTGCCAAACAGAGTCTTATCTACGGGTGTGTTGTGCACCACATCCTATAAGCGGGTGTTTGCAAGGCATAATAGTATGGTTACTCTTTTTATCCTCCAGTCATGCTATAGAGTCGTTTTGTATAGGGTGACTTCCTAAGCTTATGTTATCCTATTTTTTTATAGAGAAATGTCAGACACACGGCAGACCGCAACTGTTCAAGAGCTGGATGTGGCAGTAGGAGAGGGCACCAGTAGGGGGCCCCAAGTTGAGTCAGCCTGATATGAGGGCGACGGGGGGACACCATATCAATCTCCCCAGCATTCACCACCCCATTCAAAGCCCGCCAGGGAGGCAGATATACAAGTACCACCCCCAGCTATTCCTATGCCATCAGATCAGGAGCTCAGGGGTGCATTTTATATGTTGGTACAGATGATGGCTGCTTAGCGTCAGCCTCAGCTGGTGGTACCAGCTGCCGTTGAGCCCGCTGAGGGGCCCTATAGTTCGAGAGTTCGTGAGTTCCTGGCCTTGAGTCCCCCGTAGTTCACAGGGACAGATCGCAGAGAGGACCCCCAGAATTTTATAGATCAGTTGCAGAGAATATTCAAGGTCATGCAGGCCTCGTCCACAGTATCAGTTGAGCTAGCAGTATTCATATTGCGAGACGTAGCGATTTTGTGGTATGAGAGTTGGGAAAGATCCCAAGGCAGAGATGCACCTCCACCTACATGGCCCACCTTTTTTGAGGCTTTCTGTCACGCCCTGCCTTGGGGGTATGACTGGCACCTGGTGTCCTAGTAGGATCTAGACTATTAACTGGTGAGCCTAGGCACAACTGGTGCCTGGGTAGCTCTAACTCAGATTTCTGGAAACAACGGGCTATATAACGGTTGTAAACACAGCCTCCGGCCAACTGACCTATAGCCACCTGTACCTATAATAACAGCTAACCAGAAACATGTCAATGTAAGGGAGCCTATGCGGGCCGACAAGGCCACCATGCTGTCTAGTTGTCTGTAACTCAACACAAGACTACTGTAAGACTACGTGACCGGCAAGGTCACCACTACTGTCAAACTAAGGCCTCACACGGCCAACATAAACTGAAATGCTAGACAGCTATAGCAAACTGCACGGCCTCACACGACCCGCTCAACTGACCACAGGGAAATATATACAGACTGCAAGCCTCTAGGAATACTGATAAAATGGTCGGGACAGGGCCCCGGCCTACACATACTGTACAACAAAAGGAAATGATATAAACCTCTGAAGTATCAAGCTCCGGATGACAGGAGCTGATGACTCTACGCTGGCTAGGATCACGAGGGATCGCCTCCTCGTCTATGAGTACCTGCAGGCAAGTAACGCAGCGCCCCACCGGGCGTCAGTACCACTAGTACTGAGCATGTAAAGTAACTGAAATGCACAACTGAAATGAATAACAACAGTAACATGACACAGAAACAGGAAGTAGCTGAGTCTATCTAGCTGAGAATAACGGGGAAGAGTTTAATTATTCTATAACTAAACTGAGCGTACCTGATACCGTGCCGTCCTGCTGTCTATCAGTATCTAATAGCACATATAGGTATACATATAAATACACACAATACCTGACCGACCCCCATAAGCCGGAAGGCGCCAACCAACACACAATCTATTTACCCCTACCCGGGTCTAAACCAACCAAAAATAAGTCACTCCACTCATCTGATAACTGTGAGCTCCTCCTACCGGTCCCCTTGGGTACGTAGCTCAGGCCTTGGCCTCTGACAATAAACTGTGTCTGAGTCCGAAGACTCTTGCCTCTGGGCGCAAGTGCACACGGGGTGTGTAATTAAAACTGCCCCTGGGTGCAAGCACGAAATAGGGTAATTTGATAAAAATCTGTATCTGAAACTGCCCCCGGCCACAAGCGCACTCAGAGTAATCTGCCCCTGTAAACAGGGTAATCTGGCTCTACGCAGAGTAAACTGAACTACCCCTGCAAGCAGGGTGGTCTGGACCGTATTATCATGGTGGTCGGCCATCATCGTCCTCTAGGCGGACGGCATCGCCCAGCTGGTGGCGGTATCTGAATCTGGTATCGACACAGCTATAACCCAAGGGCGGTGGGGATGCTAAAGGGACACCCACATGCCACAGCAAGTCTCAACAAACAAATAGCACATATAAATAGCAAGCGTGTATAACTGAAAGACTATCCGAAATCTAACTTCTTATTCTGATCTGTCTCTACACTGACCTGATTCTTACTAATTATACTGATTCTGTAATCTTTGTTTAACTGTATGGCTAATCTGTAGCCATGATACTATCTGTCTGAATGGCTAATCTGTAGCCAGAACTGTCTGTCTATCTGATCTTTCTTTACGGACTTTTATTATGAAAAATCTGTTTCTTTTATTCTAGTACATGCTTGCTAATCACGTAATAGGCTCTACTGAATCTGAAATACTAACTTTCCCTCGGGCGCATGCTCTTCGAACTTTCAGACTGAATACGATATAACAACGCAAACTAGGTTTACTGAACTTGCACAATACTTAACATTCAACTTCGGGAATTCTACTACGGAGTTTATTGTACTATACAAGGCTAAAGCTACTAACTTGCCGAAGGAACTAGCTTTACATATCTTAACCTCGAGTTATCCGTCTGTCGGACGAGGCTCGGTCAATACTCCAGCTATTTCTCCCAACTGCATTCATATATACGTCAATTAATACTAACTATAACTTCATTCTGAAGAACAACGTCACTTTCAATAAAATTATAGCCTAAACTTAGACTTATCGAAAGACGGTCGAAAACTTGCTATTTTTCAGAAGTCCAGAAGGGAGAAGTATTCACTTCACAGCTAGGAGCACATAGACACTAGTTTGGAGCAATTCCACTTACCTTAGCCCGGTAGCACGACGATTTGTCGGCCGTATTTCGCGAAACAAAAATCGTAGGAATGCTCCCTGCTGCTAAATACCTCAGTACCTGAGGTTAATTCGAGTTTGGACCGCGTTTGGCAGCGTAATCGGACGAATTTTAGTAGGAGATCTTCGTTTTCCCCTTCTCTCTGATTACTCTATGTTTTCTACTGGAAATTATAAGGAATTTGAATAAAAAAACCGAAGTGGGGCTTATATATAATAGACACTATAAGTCGCATTCCATGAATGCGATTTATAAGTCGCATTTTGCCTTGCGACGCGCCGACTTGGCGCTTGTCCGATCTTTCCCCGGGTCTTTTTCTAGCATGTATGGCTTCCAAATATGCTCGACCAACGCACGAATAGGCCATCTAGGTGCCAGGAATCCTACGGGGTATAACATTCTCCCCCCCTTAAGAACATTCGTCCTCGATGTAAACTTCTATCTAGAGGACTTCTCAACTTACTACCTAGAAAAATTTCGGCAGAGTTTCCCCTGTAATATGGACTATAGCAAAAACCTGAAATGCAGAAAAGTCCAACACAGGTACTGCACACGATACTACAAGATTCATTTGATAGCTAAACATCAATCTCTCTCACTTGTATATAAACAACTGTAAGGTACTGCATAGGTAACAATACTGACATACCTTTCGCCTAGCTAGGCCTGGAATAAGTGAGGATATCTACCTTTCATATCTTCCTCCGCTTCCCACGTCATCTCTTCTTGGTTCTTGTTACGCCTCAATACTTTGACAGACGCAATATCTTTAGTTCTCAATCTGCGAATCTGTCTGTCTAGGATAGCTATTAGAACCTCTTCGTAGGCTAGCTCTTCTGTAACCCAGATATCCTGGAATGGGACTACTCTAGATGAGTCTCCTATGCATTACCTCAACATGGATACATGACCGGATGAATGGATTCTAACTCTGGAGGCAAGTTCAACTCATCTGCCACTTGGCCAATTCTTCGACGAATCTGATAAAGCCCAACAAATCTTGGACTGAGCTTACCTTTCTTGCCGAATCTCATCACCCCTTTCATCAGTGATGCTTTTAAAAATACCTAGTCGTTCACCTCGAATTCCAGGTTTCTGCGCCGCACATCTGCATATGACTTCTGGCGGCTCTGTGCAGTCAGTAGGCGTTCTCTGATAAGTTTTACCTTCTCCTCTGACTGCAGAACAATGTCTGGCCCAATCAACGCTGATTTTCCTATTTCAAACCAGCCAATTGGCGATCCGCATTTTCGCCCGTATAAAGCCTCGAAAGGCGCTATCTGGATAGCTGAGTGATAGCTATTATTATAAGCAAACCCGATTAGGGGCAAATGCTCAACCCAACTACCACCGAAATGTAACACACACGCTCGCAACATATCTTCGAGCGTCTGAATTGTGCGTTCCGCCTGTCCATCTGTCTCAGGGTGGAATGCTGTGCTCAAATTAATCTGTGTTCCCAGACCTTTCTGAAACGACTGCCAGAATCTAGCCGTAAACTGTGCTCCTTTGTCTGAAATAATGGATACTGGTACTCCGTGCAACCTGACTATTTCTCGAATGTACAACTCCGCATAATATGGCCGAGAAAGTAGTTTCCACTGGCAGGAAATGAGCTGATTCGGTCAATCTGTCAACTATCACCCATATAGAATCATGTCCATGTTTAGTACGGGGTAATCCTGCCACAAAATCCATATTTACTGCTTCCCACTTCCAGAGAGGCACAACTCTGTCCTGAGTCAAACCGCCTGGTTTCTGATGTTCTGCTTTCACCTGCTGGCAGTTAGGACACCAGGCTACAAATTCAGCAATTTCTTTTTTTTTATCTAGCCACCAATAGTTTTCTTTGATATCATGGTACATTTTTTGTCGCGCCGGGGTGGAGAAAATAGTTGCTGGTGCAATGCACCTCGTTCATGGTCTGATGGCGGAGGACTGAAACATCTGGAACACATAGACAGTCTTTACAACGCAGCATCCATCCTCTGTTATTTGTGAATCTGGCGCTTCCCTTGCAGGATTCTGTCCTTAAGCTAGACCAGGTCAGGATCTGCATATTGCCGTTCTCTTACCTCCACAACTAAGGACGACACGGCGGTGTTCTGGATTACCGCTTTGTTTTCCTTCATTTCTATCACACAAACGGCTAAATTGACCAATTAATGTATCTCCCTGACCAACTCCCGTTGCTCGGGTTGCACATGCGCCACACTCCTAATAGATCTATAGCTAAGAGCATTTGCTGCTCCATTACCTCTTCTTGATTGATATAACATTTTCATACTTAGAGAGCTCGGTATATAATTGACGATCATACTGGCTTTTCTTGTCGAAGAGATCGACAGGTAGTTTATAGGCGTAGCTAGAGCTTATCTGGCCTTCCGGCCACATGCTAAGGCTACTTGTTGCTGGGATAACCTGAACGACCGTCTGCGCACCTTGTGCCTTTATCTGATCAGAGGATCCTGATATTGATCATGACCTCAAATGATCTGGCTGCATAACCTTAAATAACTGAATAGTCGGGTTGAATGACCCGAATGTGGCAGTAGTCTAACAATGCTCTAACTGTTCTACTTGAGTACTTATAGTTCATGCATAACTGCAGACTTGTGGGCATCTAATTGCTTTGTTATTTTGGTTGAACCACTGTAAGGCTGGGCTTAATCAAACTTACTCCCAGGCGATCAATCTCTGGATCTTCACGGGGAGTCTACTGATCTCTTGGTCTTAATAAACACTGTGCTAGAAGGGTACTATCAATTTCTTACGCCTTGTGTGTATCCACTTGGATTTGTATTACTGTCCTTGGAAATTCTCGGTCTTATGAGCCATCCTGTAAAGATTTGCCTCATGTTAGGTTTCTGTACCTGAATACCTTACGAGAACCAGCTGAAGTACTAGTTCGTCACTGACTACTGATATGGACTCTTTCTTGGGGTACCCACAGGTTTTTCTGACTGGAACGATTGGAAGACCTGCGGGGTGTTCCACATAGTAGCTGCTAGGTTGACTAAGGCCGACTTTCACCTATAAGGCTGGAAAAATGATGTACGACCACTTAACATACTGGAAAAATTCTGGTATTGCTAACCCCTGAATTATACCTATTCGACCTCTATTTCTGGTTCTGGCACATGCGACAATGTTACTGATCTTTAGGAATGCTTCCCTGCTAATACAGGTGCCAGCTGGTCGTTAGACCGTCTAACCGTGCCCGTATCATCAACCACATAACTAAGGCTACTAACTCCTGTGAGCTTCTTAAGTCTAGATCTGGCAACAAGCATATAAGTCTATTAACTCAATAAACTGAGAACCGAGAAAGTTTCTATGGCTTCATACGTGAATCACACTTAACATGCCCCCCCTCTTTTGGTGAGGGGTCCTGCAGCACGATCTGTATATATTTCCTAGTAGCTAACCAAAATCTGTGTGACTGTAACCCCTATAGCCAACTACTCACATCATATCTATTATCTGTACATATATATATCAACAGCAATGTACCATACATACTGAATTTTATGATGATACGTAATCTCTGACATGCTTTACTGAATTTCACCACTCTTACAATGTGGGGTCAACATCCGAACCTTGTGGCCTTACTTGGCATTATATTAAGGCCCGTGACTGTTTGTTGGACCTTATCTCTGAGCCACACTAGATTGGAATCTCTGGTTCGGTACCCTCTTACCTTCTCCTTAGGCGGACATACGGCAACATTCTAAACTACAACCTTACTGTCTCTTAGATGTTCGTCTAAGGTTTAGTCCTTATACACGGTGTTCTATTAATCTAGGGGTGATTCTGATTTCCCCTCAAAATCTTATATTCATGCTCTACACCTTCATCTTCCTTAAACTGGGCTACGGGGTTCAAGGTACCTGCCTTACACTGTCAATAAGGTTGCCAGTCAAGTTCCAACCTATACTTCTTCTGACTTGCAATCGGACCCATCTTATTCATATAATCTCCCTGTCTTTTAATATCACAGCTAAGATTATAACTATTATCTTGCGGACATACCCTGCCGTCGTTAGCATGCTACGACGGATTCAACCTTTTCCTGACTTGAACTTGACTCTCACCAGGAATCCATCATTGACGGATCTCCTACACCCACTTCGAGTAAGCTAGTAGTCTTACTTGCTCTTCTGACTTATTACCGTGAGGGTCTGCACAACTTACATAATCATAAGGGTTCCTTACTCTTTCTAACACTTTCTGGTATCAACCAATCCACCTTTCACTTACTGTCTGCTTTGGGCAACATCGTCTCAATCCTTGTGCCCTTTGCTACACTGGGATCAAAGCTAAGGGGTAGGAATGACTTTTTCTTACTACAACAAAATGAAGACGTGGAACTGTACCACACCTGAAGGAATGGAGGTGGGAATCCTACATTTCCCTCTCTTTCTCACACTTATCTGATAATCTAATATTATCTACTATCTTAATCAGGTCTTATATATATATATATATATATATATATATATATATATATATATATGTATGTATATATATATCTAACAAATAAATTGACTTATTTATACACTATGCTTCTAACTTCCTACTCTGAAGTTATAGAAATATACGGGGAATGGTATCGATAAAGGTATCACATTGGGAGGTCCCTGATACCTCCTCCTACTGCTGTAATCACCTTGTAACTGGCTGGTGCCCTCTCCTGTTGCTATATCTAGTTTTTTTGCCTGGAATAGGACATTGCTGATCTGACTTGTATCTGTATTCAAAGAATGTGGTAAGTTTTAGCGACCCAACCCTATACTATACCGCTCTATAGCACGACCGAATGAGAAAAAAAGAGTAACCATCCTATCATGCCTCGCAGTCTCCTGCCTATAGTATGTGGTGCACAACACATCCATAGACAAGACTCTACTTAGAACGGCTTGCAGACTCCCTGGGACACGACCTGCTCTGATACCAAGTTTGTCATGCCCCGCCTTGGGGGTATGACTGGCACCTGGTGCCCTAGTAGGATTTAGACTATTAACTGATGATCCTAGGCACAACTGGTGTCTGGGTAGCTCTAACTCAGATTTCTGGAAACAACGGGCTATATAACGGCTGTAAACACAGCCTCCGGCCAACTGGCCTATAGCCACCTGTACCTGTAATAACAGCTAACCAGAA
Source organism: Datura wrightii (assembly GCA_035772735.1). Lineage (NCBI taxonomy): Eukaryota > Viridiplantae > Streptophyta > Magnoliopsida > Solanales > Solanaceae > Datura > Datura wrightii. The sequence continues at coordinate 14,490,264 of JASDFA010000001.1, forward strand.
ATATGTCAATGTAAGGGAGCCTATGCGGGCCGACAAGGCCACCATGTTGTCTAGTTGTTTGTAACTCAACACAAGACTACTGTAAGACTACGTGACCGGCAAGGTCACCACTACTGTCAAACTAAGGCCTCACACGGCCAACATAAACTGAAATCCTAGACAGCTATAGCAAACTGCACGGCCTCACACGACCGGATCAACTGACCACAGGGAAATATATACAGACTGCAAGCCTCTAGGAATACTGATAAAATGGTCGGGACAGGGCCCCGGCCTACCCATACTGTACAACAAAAGGAAATGATATAAACCTCTGAAGTATCAAGCTCCGGATGACAGGAGCTGATGACTCTACGCTGGCTAGGATCACGAGGGATCGCCTCCTCGTCTATGAGTACCTGCAGGCAAGTAACGCAGCGCCCCACCGGGCGTCAGTACCACTAGTACTGAGCATGTAAAGTAACTGAAATGCACAACTGAAATGAATAACAACAGTAACATGACACAGAAACAGGAAGTAGCTGAGTCTATCTAGCTGAGAATAACGGGGAAGAGTTTAATTATTCTATAACTAAACTGAGCGTACCTGATACCGTGCCGTCCTGCTGTCTATCAGTATCTAATAGCACATATAGGTATACATATAAATACACACAATACCTGACCGACCCCCATAAGCCGGAAGGCGCCAACCAACACACAATCTATTTACCCCTACCCGGGTCTAAACCAACCAAAAATAAGCCACTCCACTCATTTGATAACTGTGAGCTCCTCCTACCGGTCCCCTTGGGTACGTAGCTCAGGCCTTGGCCTCAGACAATAAACTGTGTCTGAGTCCGAAGACTCCTGCCTCTGGGCGCAAGTGCACACGGGGTGTGTAATTAAAACTGCCCCTGGGTGCAAGCACGGAAAAGGGTAATTTAATAAAAATATGTATCTGAAACTGCCCCCGGCCACAAGCGCACATAGAGTAATCTGCCCCTGTAAATAGGGTAATCTGGCTCTGCGCAGAGTAAACTGAACTACCCCTGCAAGAAGGGTGATCTGGACCGTATTATCATGGTGGTCAGCCATCATCATCCTCTAGGCGGACGGCATCGCCCAGCTGGTGGCGGTATCTGAATCTGATATCGACACAGCTATAACCCAGGGCTGTGGGGATGCTAAAGGGACACCCACATGCCACAGCAAGTCTCAACAAACAAATAGCACATATAAATAGCAAGCATGTATAACTGAAAGACTATCTGAAATCTAACTTCTTATTCTGATCTGTCCCTACACTGAACTGATTCTTACTAATTATACTAATTCTGTAATCTTTGTTTAACTGTATGACTAATCTGTAGCCATGATACTATCTGTCTGAATGGATAATCTGTAGCCATAACTGTCTATCTATCTGATCTTTCTTTACGGACTTTTATTATGAAAAATCTGTTTCTTTTATTCTACTACATGCTTGCTAATCACGTAATAGGCTATACTGAATCTGAAATACTAACTTGCCCTCGGGCGCATGCTCTTCTAACTTTCAGACTGAATACGATATAACAACGCAAACTAGGTTTACTGAACTTGCACAATACTTAACATTCAACTCCGGAAATTCTACTACGGAGTTTATTGTACTATACAAGGCTAAAGCTACTAACTTGCCGAAGGAACTAGCTTTACATACCTTAACCTCGGGTTATCCGTCTGTCGGACGAGGCTCGGTCAATACTCCAGCTATTTCTCCCAACTGCATTCATATATACATCAATTAATACTAAGTATAACTTCATTCTGAAGAACAATGTCACTTTCAATAAAATTATAGCCTAAACTTAGGCTTATATAAAGACGGTCGAAAACTTGCTATTTTTCAGAAGTCCAGAAGGGAGAAGTATTCACTTCACAGCTAGGAGCACATAGACACTAGTTTGGAGCAATTCCACTTACCTTAGCCCGGTAGCACGACGATTTGCCGGTCGTATTTCGCGAAATAAAAACCGTAGGAATGCTCCCTACTGCTAATTACCTCGGTACCTGAGGTTAATTCGAGTTTGGATAGCGTTTGGCGGCATAATCGGACGAATTTTAGTAGGAGATCTTCGTTTTCCCCTTCTCTCTGATTACTCTCTGTTTTCTACTGGAAATTATAAGGAATTTGAATTAAAAAACCGAAGTGGGGCTTATATATAATAGACACTATAAGTCGCATTCCTGAAATGCGATTTATAAGTCGCATTTTGCCTTGCGACGAGCCGACTTGGCGCTTGTCCGATCTTTCCCTGGGCCTTTTTCTAGCATGTATGGCTTCCAAATATGCTCAACCAACGCACGAATAGGCCATCTAGGTGCCGGGAATCCTACGGGATATAACACTTTCATAGATCATTATTTGCCCTGGGAGGTCTGGCAAGCCCGGTGTGGAGCAGTTTTTGCATCTTGAGCAGCACAGAATGAGTGTCCGAGAGTATGCATTGATATTTGACTTCTTAGCCAAGTATGCACCCTTGTTCGTTAATACCATGCCAGACAGGGTGCACCAATTTATCATGGGGCTCACACCAGAATATATAGAATCTTGCATTACAGCCACACTGCGGGAGGATATGGACATTTCCCGGATCCAGGCCTTTGCCCAGAATATAGAGAAGCTCAGACAGCGTTAGTATGGTATGGAAAGGTCAGGTCAGGAGCAGTGTCGGAGGGCTAGACCCGCAGATTTTCAGACAGATTTTTAGGGCGGGCCCAGGCCCCATTTTTCAAGTAGACCACCTAGGCCTCCATTTCAGCAGCAGCAGGACAGTAGATCAGATTGTCGGAGGCAGTCAGGGCCAGGTGAAAGTTCGCGAGTGCCAAGCTCCCAGCAGCAGAGGGGTCTAGATCAGACAGAGTTAGCAATACCCCGATATAGTACTTGTCATATCCGGCATTTAGGGAGGTACAGATATGGTTCCACCACGTGTTATACCTGCGGGTAGGAGGGACACATGATGAGAGACTGCCCGACTAGACGCCAGGGCGGTCAGGACTAGCAGAGTAGATCTTCGGCAGGTTCATATGCCCCAGCACCTTTTATAGGGCGTAGGCCCTCAGCTCCAGCCGGAAAAGGCCGAGGTAGATCGAGGGCATCTGGTTCAGGTAACAGTCAGGATCGTACATACGCATTGCCATGGTGACAGGAGTCAGAGTCGTCGCCAGATATTGTGACAGGTATATTAGATGTCTATTCTCACTCAGTTTATGTTTTGATAGATCCGGGCTCCACTTTGTCGTATGTTACTCTGTTAGTAGCCCGAAAGTTTGATATAGCACTAGAATTTCTTTAGCGACCCTTTTCAGTAGCTACCGTTGTTGGTGACTCTATTATTGCTAGAAGAATTTACCGGAGCTGTACAGTAGAGGTTGTTGGTCGTCAGACCTCAGCAGATCTAATAGAATTAGAAATGATTGATTTTGATGTGATTATGGGCATGGATTGGCTGGCACCATGTTATGCTACTGTAGAATGTTGGACCAGATTTTTCCAATTTCATTTTTCAGGGGAGGAAGTGCGAGAGTGGAGGGGTAATACAGCTATGCCGAAAAGTAAGTTTATATCCTATCTTCGAGCGAAAAAGTTAATAGAAAAGGGTTGTATCTACCACATTATCAGGGTTCAGAATATGCAAGCAGAATCCCTGACTCTCCAGTCTATCCCAGTTCTTAATGAGCTCCTAGATGTGTTTCTAGATGAACTTCCCCGTATTCCTCCATAGCGGGAAATAGACTTCTCTATAGATTTTCTACCAGATACTCATCCGATATCTATCCCCCCGTATAGAATGGCACCTGCAGAGGTTAGAGAATTGAAAGAGCAGTTGAAAGATCTGTTAGACAAATATTTCATCAGAGCCAGTACGTCACAGTGGGGTGTGCCAATTTTGTTTGTAAGAAAAAAAATGGTTCCCTATGCATGTGCATAGATTACCGGCAATTGAATAAAGTTACTGTTAAGAATAAATATCCTCTTTCGAGTAGATGATTTGTTTGACCAGCTGCAAGGGGTGAAATACTTTTCTAAAATTGATTTGAGATCCGGGTACCACTAGGTTCGAGTTCGGGAGAAAGATATCCCGAAGACAGCTTCCAGAACCAGGTATGGCCACTTTGAGTTTCGTTATGTCCTTCGGGTTGACTAACGTGCCAGCAGTGTTAATGGACCTCATGAATAGTAACTTCAGGCCGTATTTGGATATGTTTCCAATAGTGTTCATTGATGATATTTTGGTCCACTCCCGCTCAAAAATAGAACATAAAGATCATTTGAGAACAGTACTTCAGGTTGACTTGCAGAAAATTGAGGCAGTGAAAACATGGCCTAGGCCTACGACTCCAACAGATGTCAGCAGTTTCTTGGGGTTAGCTGGATATTACAAAAGGTTCATGGAAGAGTTTTCTACTCTATCAGCACTGTTAACTAAATTGACTTAAAAGGCAGCTAAGTTTCAGTGGACCGACGCTTGCGAGTAGAGTTTTCAGGAATTGAAAAATAGATTGATCTCAGCACCAGTATTAGCTTTGCCAGAAGGTTTCGAGGGTTATGCAGTGTATTGTGATGCGTCAGGTGTGGGGTTAGGATGTGTTTTGATGCAACATGGAAAGGTAATTGCTTATGCTTTGAGGCAGTTGAGAAAACATGAAAAGAACTATCCCACTCATGATCTAGAGTTGGCTGTAGTGTTTCACGCCTTAAAGATATGGAGGCATTACTTATATGGGGTGCATGTGGATATTTTTACTGACCATAAAAGTCTTCAGTACATTTTCACATAGAAAGAGCTGAATTTGCAACAACGTCGTTGGTTGGAATTGTTGAAAAATTATGATGTGAACATCTTATACCACCCAGGGAAAGCTAATATTGTGGCAGATGCTCTTAGCCATCGATCTATGGGCATTTTGGTATGCTTGAGGCCGGAATAGCGGGAAATGGCTCGAGAATTACACCGGCTAGCTAGTTTAGCGGTTCGGATAGCTGATACAGGGGATAATGGAGCCATAATTCAGAATACAATAGTGTCGTCCCTGGTACTAGAGGTAAAGGAACGGTAATATGAAGATTTATATTCAGCACGGCTCAGAGATAGAGTACAATGGGTGAAATATCAGTTGTTGAAGTAGCTAGGGATGGAGTCTTGAGGTACAGAGGTCGCCTCTACCTCCCAGATGTAGCAGGACTCCGCCATCAGAGTATGACAAAAGTACATTATTCTCGTTATTCTCTTCACCCAGGTTTAAGAAGATATATCATGATATAACAGATATATATTGGTGTCCTGGAATGAAGAAGAGTGTCACTGAATTTGTAGCGCAGTGTCCCAATTGTCTACAGGTAAAAGCGAAACATCAGAAACCCGACGGCCTAATTCAGGAGATAGTTATACCTATGTGGAAGTGGGAGTCGGTTAATATAGACTTCATGACAGGACTACCCCGTATCAAGCGCAAATTTGATTCCATCTAGGTGATTGTTGACAAATTAACAAAATCAGCTCATTTTCTGCCAGTCAGGACCACTTTTTCAACCGAGGACTACGTCGAGTTGTACATTAGAGAGGTAGTCAGATTACATGGTGTCCCACTGTCCATTATTTCTAATAGAGGAGCACAATTTATAGTTAGATTATGGCAGTCATTTTATAACGGTTTGGGAACACAAGTGAATTTGAGCACGGCATTTCATCCTCAAACAGACGGGCAGGCAGAATGTACGATTCAGACACTCGAGGATATGTTACGAGCATGCGTTCTAGACTTTGGGCGCAGTTGGGATGAACATTTACCCCTTATTGAGTTTGCTTATAATAATAATTATCATTCGGCCATTCAGATGGCACCATACGAGGCTTTATATAGGCGAAAGTGTAGGTCCCAATCGGTTGGTTCGAGGTAGGAGAATCATAGTTAATTGGACCAGATATGATCCACCAACCAGAGGAGAAAGTAAAGCTTATCAGAGAACGTTTGTTGACAGCTCAGAGTCGTCTGAAATCTTATGTCGATGTACGGCATAGGAACTTGGAATTCAATGTAGATGACTAGGTATTTTCTCGCCCATGAAAGGTGTAATGAGGTTTGGTAGGAAGAGAAAGATTAGCCCAAGGTTAATCAGGCCGTATCGAGTCCTCCGGAGAATAGGCCAGGTGGCGTACGAATTAGATTTGCCTTCGGAGTTGGAGTCTGTTCACCCGGTCTTTCATGTATCGATGTTACGGAAGTGTATAGGAGATCCTTCCCGTGTTGTGCCAGTTGAGGACATCCAGGTTACTGAGGAATTAGCCTACGAAGAGGTCCCTATAGCCATATTAGATCAGCAAGTTCGCAGGTTGAGGACCAAAGATGTTGCCTTCGTTAAGATATTGTGGAGAAACAGAAATAAAGAAGAAATGACCTGGGAAGCTGAGGACGACATGAGATCTAGATATCCTCGGCTGTTCCGGGATTAGTTCCGGTTATACAGTTAAGGTAGAGTCATTGATTCGGCTATTATTTATGATTTATGTTATTGATATTGTTCAGTTGACTGCCATTCTATTGTACAAGAGAGTGCTATAGTGTCATGTGATATACCTATATTAGGCTTTTCTGCGTTTCAGGGTTTTTCAGTTAGTTCATATTACAGGGTGGTCTGCTGAAATTTTTCCAGAAAATAGTTAAAAGAGTTAAGCCCTTATAAGTTGAAATAGACATTCGAGAATGAATGTTTCAGTAGGGAAGGATGTTACACCCTATAAAAGTTAGTAACTCACAAATGTACGCGTGGAATTATGATAAATAAAGAGTATATAATGTGTGTAGGAAAACTTAGAAGTCGGGTCAAACGAGGCCAGGCCACAAGGGCCAGCACGACATGCCAATACCCTGGTGCCCTGGGCAACGCAGCGCGCCAGCCCTGTTGGTGCCTTGAGAGGCGCGGCGCGCCAAGGGAACTCCGCTATGGGAGGCGTGGCGCGACACTAGGTTGCCACGATGGCTGGCGCGAAGCGCCCTTAGTCCATCGCCCACTCATATATATATAAGGGTCCTTAGTTCATTTGTGATCATTTCCCTATATAAGTTACGGCCACAGAGAGAGTGAGACAAGGGAATTCAACATTTTTCGTCTAATTACGCTATCAAACATCGTTTAAACTCCGATTAACTTCAGGTATTGAATTATAAGCCTGCGAAAAACATTACTATAGAGTTAGTTTCATAAAAAACGCCCGGCGAATCGAAGCTTCGCTGAGTAGAAGTCGTCAGAATTGTTTCAAATGATTTCTATACGATCACAGGCTTCGAGTAATCATTTCTCCCTTCTGAGCTCTCAGAAAATTATACGTTTTCGACCATATTTTGTCAAGTTAAAGTATAGTTGATATTACTATGAAAAGTTATTATTTTCTTCAAATTGAGTACTAAAACTAGTCTCATTCTCCCAGTAATACGATTACAGTTGAGAAGGGCTGTTGAATTAAGGTTGAAACTCGTCGGTCAAATAGGAAGTCGGAACTTAAGGTATGTAAGGCTATCCTTTCGGCAAGTTATGTTTGTTGTAAAGTTAATACGACTCGTATGTCTACGGGACTTATGAATATACCTATTGGGGTCAGCTGTTCTAAACTGAATTGAGCCTATAGCGATGAAATAATAATTCTCGTCCGAGTTAGCCTAGCTAGAATGATCTTCCCCTAAAGTAGAGTAGTTAGCTATTATCTTATTTACTGAGGCTGTAAGGGCCATATTAAATTCCATTTACTGAGGTTGTAAGGACTGTATTGAGTTCTATTTGCTGAGGCTGTAAGGGTCATACTGAGTTTCATTTACCGAGGTCGTGAGGTCCATAATGAGGCCATCAGATTGAGGCCACGAGGGCCACCCCGAGTTACAGTTTATGCAAGAGTCCTTAGTGGTCAGGTAAGTGGAGGGGATCTTGTTTATACTTGCCGGGACTTATGGGGGGCCAGGTAGGTTTTTCGGTGCTATTTGTACCTTCCAGGTTTATGCGGGCCTGGTTAGGTTCTTTTTTGCATATATAGACTTGTTGTTTAGATAATTCAGACGGTACAGGTATTACAGGTTAAATCCTTACTCTCTCTTTTAAATTATTACAGATTTACCAACTTTCAGTCAGTTACTATCTTTCTGCCTTACATATTCTGTACATATTGTACTTACGCCCCCCGGGCGCTGCACTACTTGCCTACAGGCGCAGATAGACGTGGTTCGGGACGTTCCTAGCCTTCAGCTGCGGTCAGCAGTTTGTTCAGCTCCTTCACTCCGGAGTTGAAAGTTAGACGAGGCACTTTTCATGTACAGTTTAGGGTAGGTCAGGGCCCTGTCCCGACCATTATATCACTCCTAGAGGCTTGCAAACTATTGTATATTCCCTGTGATTAGTTTTCTGTTGGCCGTGTGGGGGCCAAGTGTGTTTCATTTCCTGTGATAGCCATGTGGGGCCTTGTTTAGCTGTTAGATAGTGGTCTTGTCTGCCATAGCGTAGTTTAGCGCCTGATTTACGTTTCGATTATAACTAGACAGCATGATGTTCTTGTTGGCCCGCATAGGATTCCTGTTGTTGTGTTGTCTGGTTAGCTGTCTTCTTTTATAGGTGGCCTTGTCGGCCAGGTGTTATATTTACAGCCGAGATATAGCTCGTTGATTTCTTGAATTGAGTGTCAATGTGCACTAGTAGTGCACTAGTCCAGTTAGACTAGTCCAGACCCAGTGTGGCACTAGGTGCAGGTCATGCCTCCCAAGGTGAGGCGTGACAGATTAATTGTAAAGATGAAATAATTTCAAGTTCCAATACTACAAGAGAATACTATACAGACTACAGATTTAAAATCTGTGTATTCGAAAAATAAAAGAGAAAGAAAAGGAGAAAAGAAACATATGCAGATCACAACGAATTCCAAATAGCAATTGATTCATGAAAGCAAAGATATAAGGACGTATCCTTACTCTGATACCATATCAAAGATTGAGTGGAATGAAATCAAGCAACTCCATATTCTGTTGAGCTTATTCACCAGGGAAAGAAGAGAGGGAGAGAAAAGAAATCATTTTGTGAAAGTGAAGACTACTTTCATTTCATGGTGTTCCACATCTTTTATAACTATAAGAGTATAACCAACTAACTAATCCTAACTACTCTTTGACAAATGTCTACGGCTGGCTTCTATCCTCCACTAACTAAAACTAACTAACCGAATAGATTGAAAGCTGGATTATCAGCTAATTCTAATTAACAAACTTAACTAACTCTAGGTACCACACTACAGCTTATGTGTACAATCATGTGATAAATATCTAAGCTCAATAGTTAGTTTTAAAATTCAAGAGATAATTGATCATGTCTTTTTCAATTTTACCCTTACTACTTAAAGTTATTCTAAAATGTGAAAAGAATTATTGTATGTTTTCAAAAATTAATAGGGTTATATTCGTTAAATTACCATCCTTATTAATTTTTTCTTAATGGGTGTGTAAATCTTTTATCTTAGTAATTAAAATGAAACAGAATTTTATTGTCAACATACATAAATTGAACTCAAGAAATTACTATTTTTTTTAAAATAAATATTTCGAAATATATGCGTATATGAGTAATCTGAATTCAAGGCTGCATGGATCAACACAATGAAGCTTGACATCGCCGGTTTTGATGTTTATCGAATGAAGTTTGTATAAAGTCCATGAGCATGACTAGACGTCTCTTTGGTGCTAATTGCAGTTGCCATTTCTTGGTTGTTAATTTATTGGAATGATGAACAATTAATGTTGTTTTTTGCTCATTGTATCAAAGTGATATTAAGCTAGACGAAATGTTGATCTTCTGTTTTATTACATTTTAAATGATTTGCTATAAACCTGAATCCTCTTTTTCTAGTTGTTAAACTACGTGTTCATGTAGCCACTCCAACCGCTCTCCTCGGGAGTCAATAGTGTAAATATCGAAACCGGTTTAACTTATAGACACTAATAATGTTAAATATTGTTTACACTGTTAATATTAGTTCAATCTATGGTGACATGTTAGTTAACATTTATACTAGATTATCAGTTATTTATCATAATTACCCATAATTATTTTTTATAGTTGTAATATGTTAAACTTAATCTCTTTTAGATGTTTAAGATATAGTGTTGGGTGATTGGGTTCTGTGCCCTGAAAACTTTGCTCATGTGAAGGGACTCATTAGTTTATTTACACATACCGAAGAGTTATTCTTACCTTATTTGCATAACATTTATGTATTGATTGATATACAAGTAAGGTAAATGAGAATTGGCAAAAACCATTAAAACAAGGACTTCCCTATGTAGAAAAAAAAAGAAATAGATGTAATAAACGTGTGACAAACTTAGGTTGTAAGTTTCTATTGATGCTAGTCTTTCACATTTTATAGTAATTAGAGTTTAAAATTTTATATATTAAATGGTGTAAAAATATATATACGTAATTTGATATTCAGTAACAACGCTAAAATTTGGTAATGAGTAACTACACCCTCTAAAGAGACTAGACGATGATTGCAGTTGGTAAATATAATTAAATGTGAGTCCGAGTCAAATCCCACATGAAAAAATATCTAGTATTGGAATTCAATTTTCCATTAGCGTTTCCCATCAACTAATAAGCACTAATTAATGAAAGTTTTTTATGAAGATAATGATCTTGCTGATTTTCCTAAAAGCTTGGTTAAATATCTTAATTTTCTAAAATAAACACTTTTTCGTTTCTCAGAAACTTGATTGCTATAAGAATAATTTGCAAGCTCACCAAATACAAAATACAATATTGCTTCTGAGAAGCAAAATCTATGTTCTTGTTAAATGGGAATGCTCTTCTTTTTTCTACGACTGCCAAAGACCTCACAAAGAATGCTAGGGGTTGATCAAGGATGGACAAAATCAAACTGCCTAGTTTTAATATTACGGGACAAAAGAAAATTCTGGTTAGACTAGGGCCTCCTTTGTTTGTACTTAATGAATATCTTAATTTTAATTATTAAGTGTATTTTATTTTTTATGTTTTAATCACTTCATGAATCTGAATAGATTTGAATGACTAAAATTTATAAAAAAATCTTGCTATTATTATGATGTCTATTTAAGGATTTCTTTGAGAATAATAGTTCATCCATCAATTTCATCAATTCACCTTCGCCGCCATCATCCTCCATTATTAATTATCACCATTATTGTCCATCGATCAATTGTTGTCCATCACTATCAACATAGCCTATTGATTTATGATCGGTTAATTTAGGCTAGCCCAAATCAACCTATTATTAAAAAGTTAAATTTCATATATATACATAAATAATACTCATACAAAATATATCAAGATTTTTCGATTTACAAAATATAATATTAGTTTTTAAAATTAAAAAAAAAAGTCGCTCAAATTTTGCTCAAAATGTCATATATAAAAAGAGTATAAAATGTGTATATTTTACTCAAAATTCTGCATATGAAAACCATATAAAATCAGTATAAAATGTGTATATCTCGCTCAAAGCTTAAAAAATTCACTCAAATTTGATATAAAATGAGTATTTAATAATATAAAATTTATATGAAAATTCATATTATATTTTTGAAAATTTAATACATCTACAACAAACATTGTGTACAACTTTCATACAAACTTAATAATACCACAATAATATAAATTAAATTCATATAATTTTATTCGAAACCACATCAAATATATGTTAAATCATCCTAAATTTAAGATATAAGCTCCCCATGGTATTCTCTAATTTTTAGAACCGCACCCATCTCGAAATTACTTTAATTTTTCAAACTCAAGTTTCAACTTTAAAACTTCAAGCATCATTCATGGTGAAACTCGAGATTGAATCTGAAATTTTATTCAAAATCACATCAAATTAAATCATCTTAAATTTGAGATATGAACTCCCTAAGATGTTCTCAAATTTTTGAAACCACGCCCAATCTAAAATTATTTTAATTTTTCAAAATTAGATTTCAATTTTGAAGCTTCAAAAATTTATCAATGGTGGAATTCGAGATTTTAATTTATTAAAAAAATAAATAAATTGGAGAAATAAAAAAGAAGAAAGAAGAGAAGGAGATGGGAAATAATTTTTTATAAAAAAAATACATCAATGATGGAATTCAAAATATTAATTTATAAATAAAAATTTTGTTAATTAAAAAAGTAAAGACGAAGAAATTAAAAAAAAAGGAAGAAATAAAGGAGAAATGAGAAGGGAAAATTTTTAAAAAAAAAAAATCATCACTGGTAGAATTCAAAATGTTAATTTATAAATAAAAATTTAATAAATTGAAAAAATAAAGAAGAAGAAAGAAAAAAGAAAAAAAAAAGTAGAAGGAAGAGGAGCAGAAAAAGAGAAATAATTTCCTTTTAAATAAAAATTTGAACTAATTTTACCAATATCCTAGCTCCTACTGATAAATGAACTAAAATTTTCCTTTATGAAAGTTAAATCAGAACAGAATTAATATAAAGGTATGACAATGAGTTTTATTTTTCTCATCTGTTCAATTTATTTGTCCTTTCTTTTCCATTTTAAAAAGAATGTTTTATTTTTTCTTTTCAGTAACTTTTTAATTTCAATTTCTTACGTAACATAGTTCAAAATCATAATATTAAAGAGATGTTTTTTATATATTTTTTATTTAAAATAAAAAGATTCAAATTTTTTTTTAACTTTCTTAATCTCTCTATAAAGTTAAATCAAAGAAACAAATAACGGGGAAAATAGCATACATATATAAAGAGTCTCCATTTTGGGGTTTTTCAAAGAAGGTTCTTTTAGAGATATTATATTGAATTTATTTATTTATGTTGTGGAAATCGAATTTGATTGGCAATATGCATATTGTGATAGAGACCTAAATGCAGTGTCTAGTGTATGTATATGCATGCACTCACGTTAACTCAATTTTTCTTCACTTGATTCTAATCATGTTCTACTTTTTCCTTTTCTTTATATATAGATAGTACTTCTATACATGGATTATTAAGTTTATAAACACTCATGAGTTAAGTGTAAACAAAATGTACATTTTAATTAAGTACAAGGATAATAATAGTTTTGACTCCTCAATTATTGGTTAATTTTGATTTTAATCTTTATAATATATTTGATAAATGAAAACATATTTAGTTTTTAATATATATATATATATAAAATAAGTCCCTTTAATTTCCACACAGAATATCTTTTTTACACAATATATTCATCCATCATATTGTTATATATGTAAGCAAACAATTACTATGTATTATTTGTCAACTTCTAGAACTGTGGATAATAAAATTCTTTTTGACTATTTTAATCACATGACAAAAGTCTAGAATCTAAAAAATAAAATAGAGCTTAGCTAGCCACACTAGACTTTTCAGTGTAATATTATTTAATTTTATAACAATTTGATGATTTTTCTCCAAGTATACTGCTATAATACTAATCATTCATATAAGGAAATAACTTTTTTTTTAATCGATGTAAAACTCATTCAATAATATCCTTATAAAATATACTAAAACTCATTCAATAGTATCCTTATAAAATATACTAATCATATAATTATTTAAAGGACAATAAATTTATTCACGTCTTTAAACTTTTTTTCTTTTTGGTTTATATTCTTCAAATTAATCATGTGGTCTATGAACGTTTGATTTTTGTTATGGTTGCTTTCATTTTCTCCTTTATGGAAACTTCTTCGTCCCCTTCCAAATTTTGATTAGGGTTGTCTGAATAATTGACTAACTTGACTTGGTCTTTCCTGGATTTGATAGAAGCGATGAATAAGAGTTTAACCGTGTGAAAATTTTGTCTCATAATAATGAATTTTTGAGTCCACATATTTTAAATTTTATACTTATGAGATAAAAAGAAAGTTCATATAATTATTAATGGCATGGCCTGGCATATAAAATAATATTTTCAATTATATGAATAATGCGAAATTCAACATTGTTTATTTGTTGACTATACTTTTATATTATAAAAATTTTGTATACTAAACATAAGTTCCATGTATGACTAATGGCACACATGTATGAACAAATTAAAATAGTGTTAAATGAATTTATTAGATTTATTATTATTAATTTATGTGCATGCATCTCGCGCATGTTTCTTATATTAATAAGAATAAATTTATAAAAATAGCATAAATAATATTTAAAAGATGTATTTGTATAACAAAATAAAAATTTAGAAAAAAATTATAAATTTCAAATTGATAAATGATTGTGTTAAAGAGCAATCAAATTTAGTCGTTCTTTCTTCACTTTGTTCTAATACTGGTTTCAATGAACAAAAAGGTCATAGAAATAGCTTTTGATAAAAAGATAAAAAAATTATTCTTTTTTACATGAACATTTAAATACATGCATTAATGTATATATATAATATTAGTATTTTGTATATTTTTAAAAAAAAAATTAATACATAAAATTTAGTAAATTTTCAAATCCTAAATATTAAAAAAAATGGTTAAATAATTATTTTGTCAAGTGTGAACTTTATTTTTAAAAAGGTAAAATGGTTAATGATATTTTATCAAGAGGCTTCATACTTTAAATATTTAATTATAACTTAATTTTAAACTTTATATTTTACCCTTTATGAGATTATTTCAGCGCAACTTTTTCTTCTCTTTCTCTTAATCTATGTGTTTAGTCAAACACTTCACATAAATTAAAACGAAAAAAATATTGCAGATTTAACTAAAGGGAGAGAATAACAAGAGTACTTGATTAATTGACACAACTTAAAGTATGTTATGTTTCTATAAAAAAAATTTATTATATAATTTTTTTAAAAGAAGAAAAAGAAGAAGAAGAAATTTAGGTATTAATACTTAATAAAATTACACTCTTTAATTTATTTTTTTATATTAAAATATTATGATGGATTATTAGTTAGTTTAATAAGTAATGAATTGATTATAAGTTAATGGAATTGTAATCGAAAGTATTAAATGTTAGAACTTTTAATATAGTCCAAATAAGAAAAGATTTAAAAAGCAAAATTTTTTAGTCAATTTTTAAAATACTAAATATCAGGAGTTTTATTTTTTATAAATTAGTAAAGATCGATAATAATTAAATACTAACTAATTGAGGAAGATAGTAAATGACAATTTTATCTATTGTAGAATCTTTTAATAAAGTGCAAAAAGTTCAATTAAAATTTATAATGGCTTTCGTGCTTATATCTATAAAAAAAAATTAATTTGTTAAGTAAATAGAAGTAAAATATTATGCATGTATTGAATGTTAGATTAGTTGATGAAATCTAAAGAAATTACCAAAGATTGTTTTCACTTGGAAGATTGTATTGCCTATTCAAACGAAATAAAATTTTGTGAAAAAGTAACAGTAGTAGAAAAGGTAATTGTTGCATTCCCGAACTATAATGTTGTTATTGAACCCAACATCAATTTCCTTATTTACGGATACAAAATTAGGACTAACACTATTAATACATCCGTTTATGATGTAACAAATATTGTCTTATTGAAAAAAAAAATTATACTTTTCAATATATAATTATTGAAAAGTATAGTATAAACTTTTGTGCCCTATAAAAAATTAAACTTTAATGGTAAAAAAGAATATCAACAAAAATATAAAATATAATAAATATATATAACAACTCAAACATATATGTAAAAATATAAAATATAAAATATAAAATATAAATACATAATATAATATGAAAAAGAATTAATATCTCTTCATCAACTAATATTATAGACATTAGTGTGTCTTCCTTTATTCACTTTTTATACTCTTTTACTAATTCATCTCCAATTATTAAGCTTTTATTATCCAATGAGGATCATATCGCCTTAAGTTGTTAATTGACGCAATTTTGTTCATGAAATCTTTTTTAGATTTCATTGCAATATTATCTAAAATAAATTATACACAAGAGTTATAATTATAATAATTTATAATTCTATTTTAAAAAATTATTTTGTGAGATAAAGAAATTACTTTACCTGAATAGATGAAACTTGTAAATGTATGAGTACATGAAGAATGTCAGTTATAAATATCACAAAATCTAAATTACATAATATCAATATAAGACTAAATTAAAGGAAATAATATAGTATTAATATTAGAATCAACTAAAGAAGACAATTTAAGTTAAATTATTTTAAATACGAACAAGCTGGCATAACAATTATTATTGTCTTTTACAAATCTAAAATATTAAAAAGAATCATAACATGAAAAAAAGATAGATTAACACGAAAACATACAAGGTTGGAATTGAATCAAAGGTATTGATGTAAAAAAGTTGATGAATTAAATTATGCAATTATAAATTCTTTTATAAAAGTGAAAAAATTTATAAATTAAAAAACATTGAAAGTATAAGAATATTAGGAAATCAATATTAAAAATAAAAAATTTTTTAATCAAAAAAAAATTCATACCTATAAAAAAGGAAAAGAAAAAGAGAATTTTGTAAAAATCACTACCAATTACCATCAAAAAGGGAAAAAAAAAAAACTTTCCAAATCAAAAGGGGGGGAATTTTTTCGTGGAAGTTCTTCTTCTTTTTATTTTTTATTATTATTAATTTTAACTATAAATAGAGTTATGCCATAAGTAAAAAAATTTAATATAATAAAATAAAATCAAAAAAGAATTTGTGACTATCAAAAAATAAAAAAATTTGATATATGTTTACTTTTTTTAGATTTACACAACAAATAGAACTATGTCATAAATAGAAAATCTAATATAACAAAATAAAGTGATGTAAATAAGTTAAAATAATAATTTTAAATAATAATTGTATAAAAATAGTAAATGACAATTTTATCTATTGCGACTTTCACACTTATAATATAATACTAGTCTTATTCTATGTGCCTTGTGTGTGTCCTTTATATTAATAATAATAAATACTTAAAAATAGCATAAACTATATTTAAAAAATATTTTTGTGTAACAATATAAGAATTTAGAAAGAAAAATATAAATTTCAAATTGATAAATGATTATGTTTAAGAGTTTGATCTAATCTAGTAGTTCTTTCTTCAGTTTGTTCTAATACTTATTTCAATGAATAAAAACATCATAAAAATAGTGATTATTTGAAAGGTTAAAAAAAAAAAATTTTTACATGAGCACTTAAATACATGCATTATATGTATATTTCATGTTAATTATTACAAAATTTTCATTACTATACTTTTAACAGATTAACATTTAATATAGATATTAGCATTACGAAGACGCATTATAATATAAAGTTGTATAGTAGTATAGGATAAGTTATTCATTTAAACAAATAGTACTTACAAATTCATTTTGTGAGTTATTAGTGGTTTGTTTTGGCACTAATAAATTAACATAGTATCACAAATGCATTTATTTATTTGTAATTGATTGTCCACTAAGAAAAACTCATCAAAATTAGTGGAAACAATCATGAATGCTTGTATTAGGATAGACTGTCTATTTACACTCCTTGGGGTGTGATACTTCTCCGAACCTAGTTAATGTGAGATGTTTTGTGTAGGGGTGATCACGGTTTGGTGAAAAATCAAACCAAACCTTTAACCAAACCAAATAGATTAAAAAAACTGACATTTGATTTGGTTTGGTTTGGTTTGGTATTAAATTTTAAAAACCGATGATATTTGATTTGGTTTTGATTTTATTTAAAAAAAATAAAGAAATAACCAAATCAAACCGATAAATTTTATATGTAAATTTTTTATAATTATTTCAATATATGTTAGTAGTTCTTCATAAATAATTATAAATATTTGATATCTTTTAATCATTAATTTGGTTTTAGTATACCTTATTTCACATGCACTACAACACTTTTAAATTCTATTACTTAAAAAATATGTCCAAACCTAATACTCTAAGTCTAATTATTTATATGTGGTGTGCATATTGCCTATTTTTTTATTTTCATTTGCTAATACATTCATGTACTCTTCAATCATTTATGATTTTTGAAGAATTGACCATTCTATATAAAGTTGTATATTGTTTCTGTGTGGATATTAGATATATGAAGTGGAAAAACCTCTATGTTTATGCAAATTAAACATGCTAAAACTTTGAAATAGTGTTAAAAATAATAGAAGGTACAGATACATTCATCTCGTGATAGTAGAGAGAAATTTGTTGATTCCTAATATTCACTTGATATAATTATCTCATGTCTCTGTTGTTTTACTATTATTAATTTATCATTAGTTAGTTATAAATCGAAAAATCGAACCAAACTGAATCAAACCAACCAGAACCAAACCGATGGTTATTTATTTTATTTTATTTGGTTTGATTTTAGAAATTTAAAAACAGACTAAATTAATTTGGTTTTGATTTTAATCAAAAATGGACCCAAACCGAACCATGAACACCCCTAGTTTTGTGCATCGAATTGCCATGTTTTCAAATTGTATTTTCAACAATCTTAAACATGAGATTGATTTATATCACAAGTGCAATTTTATTCAACGTATAATTATTTCTTAAAAGAAAAAAATATTAATCACTTTTAAATTTCTAAATATTAATATTTTCTGTATATTTCAAATAAGTAAGGATTTAATACATAAAATTTAGTTAATTTTAAAATTTTAAATATTAGAAAAATAATTAAATAACTATTTTGTCAAGTGCGAACTCTATTTTTAAAAGGATAAAAAAGTGATGATATTTTGCAATGAAATTTCGATCGTGCTTTAAATATTTAGTAATAACTTAATTTTAAACATTTCATTTTAGCTCTCTCTCTCTCTCTCTCTCTCTCTCTCTCTCTCTCTCTCTAAATCAAACACCTTCACTTAAATTAAAACGGAAGAAATAGTGTAGATTTAACTAAAGAGAGTGAATAACAAGAGCACTCAATTAATTGAAACAACTTAAAGTATGTTGAATTTCTATATTTTTTTTCTTCAGACAGAAAAAAAAAAGAAGCAAAAATTCAACGTATTAACACATAATAAAATTGCACTTAAAAGTTGTGATGGGTAACTAGTTAGTTTACTAAATAAAGAATTAATATAAATTAGCAAAATTGTAATTGATTTTAAAGTTTTAAATGTCAGGATTTTTAATATAGTTCAAATAAGGAAAGAGTAATAAATATTAAGAGTTCTCACCTTTTACAAATAAGTAACAATTTAGTAGCATTTACTTTAACTAATTTTAAAGTTCTAGATATTAGAATAATAATAAAATGAAAATTACTTACACTTTGTTTGAATTGTGGTTAGCCATGGTTTCATAATGTATGGTAATGTATTGTATGGTATTGTAATGTATTGTAATGTAAGTACAATATTTGGATAGATTGTATCGTTTGCTGCTATTTAATAATATTTTTATTATTTATTTTGACTGTATCATAACTGGTAAGTTTATTTGTCCTAAATTATTTTATATGTTAAATTCATCAAAAATTTCTAATAAAATAATTTAGGACATTTTTTCCTGCTAAATTGTTATAAATTATGTCTTGTAAATATATTAAGTTGTTAAATTCATGCAAATTCTAACAAAATTAATGAAAAAGCAGGTCAAAATAAAGTGAACACGAATTTCAACAAGAAGCAAGCAGATTTGTAAGAAGTTTAAGGAATCAAATCTAGAAAGAGAGAAGACTGAACACAAAAGAGAACTGAATTCAGAAAACTGTATAAGGTAGGATTCTTGGATGGAGTTAAATAATATAGGATAAAGGGTAAAATAAAATTATGTAATATTAGGTAAGGGCATAATTGAAATAAAAAATTAGGAAACAATGGGATTACACTAAATTGGCGGTTTAATAAAGTGAGGTTTTTATGATTACCTAACTATGAAATCAAATCATACCAGCATACCATATATTTTAAGTAACAATCAAAACAAACATGGTACTCTTAGTAACTATACCATGGATAACCACCATCTAAATAAAAGGTTAAGGAAAATGGTACATGATAATTTTATCTATTGCAGAATCTTTTAACAAAGGTAAAAAGTTCAATCAACATTTCTAGAAAACTTCACACTTTTAATATAGTAGAATAAGCGTCTCGCGCGTGCCCCACATTTTAATAAAAATAAATTTATAGAAATAACATAAATAATATTTAAAAAATGTGTTTGTATAACATTATCAGAATTTAGAAAGAAAATTATGAATTTCAAGTTGATAAATGATTATGTTTAAGAGTTTGGTTCAATTTAGTATTTCTTTCTTCTAAACAAAAGCGCTATAGAAATAGCATTTGATTGAATGATAAAAAAATCATTCGCTTTTACATAAGCAGTTAAATGCATGCATTATATGTATATATAAATATTAATATTTTCTATATATTTAAAATAACGAAGAATTTAATACATAAAATTTACTTAATTTTAAAATTTTAAATATTAGAAAAATAGTTAAATGACTATGTCAAGTGTGAATTTTATTCTTAAAGGGGTAAAAAGGTAAATGATATTTTGCTATGAGGTTTCGTACTTTAAATATTTAGTAATAACTTAATTTTAAACCTTTTATTTTACCTTTTATGAGATGATTTTAGCATGATTTTTTTCTCTTTCTCTTAATCTATGTGTTTAATCACTTTTCAATATAATTATTTAAAAATATAGCATGAACTTTTGTGTCCTATAAAAAATTAAACTTTAATTATCAAAAACATATACATGAAAATATAATAAAATAGATAAGAACTCAAACATGTATGTAAAATTATAACATATAGAATATAAAATATAATACAAAAAAAAAATTATTACCTTTTCGCCATCTAATGTTATAGTCATTCGTGTGCTTTCCTTTATTGCCTTTTTATATTCTTTTACTAATCCAACTTCAATTACTAAGATTTTTATTATCCAATTAGAATCATATCGCCTTAAGTTATTAATTGACACAATTTTGTTCATGAAATCCTTTTCAAACTCCATTGCAAGATTATCTAAAATAAATTGTGCACAAGATTTATAATTATAACAATTTATAATTTTTTAAAAAAAATTATTTTATGAGATGAAGAGATTACTACCTGAACAAATGAAACTTGTGATTGTATGAGTAGATGAAGAATGTCAGTTACAAATAACACAAAATTTAAATAACAAAATATCAATATAAGACTCAATTAAAGGAGATAACATAGTATAAATATTAGACTCAACAAATGAGATAATTTAAGTTAAATTATTTTGAATATAAGCAACTTGAGCTTGAATAGCAATTACTATTGTCTTTCAAATCCACAACATAAATAAATTATAACATGAAAAAAAAAAGATAAATTGACACGAAAATGCATAAGGTTGGAGATTGAATCAAATGTGTTGATGTAGAAGAGTTGATGAATTAAATTATGCAATTATAATTTTTTTAAAATAAAATGAAAGAATTTATAAATAAAAAAGAATTTGAAAGTATAAGAATATTAGGACATTACTATTTTAAAAAAATTATCAAAAAATAAAATAAAAATCGTGACTATAAAAAAAAAAGAAAAAAAAATATCAAAAAGGAAAAGGGAAAAAAATTGTAAAAGTTCCCCGCCATCAAAAAGGGGAAAAAACTTTTCCAATCAAAAAGGAAAGAAAACTTTCGTAGAGTTTTTTCAAATTTTTATTTTTTTAGGTTTACGTTATAAATAAAAATACGTCACAAATGGAAATTTTAATATAATAAAATAAAGTACTGAAAATAATTAAAAATAATAACTTGAAATAATAATTACGTAAAAATAGTAAATGATAATTTTGTCTATTGCGATATCTTTTAATTAAGGACAAAAAGTTCAATCAACATTTACAAGGGTCTTCACACTTTTAATATGGTATAGATAAATATAGATTATGTTGTTGTTTTAATAAATTGATGATTGTTAAGAAATAGATCTTGGGTCTAACTCAACCCCAAAAGCTAGCTTATAAGAGAAAGGTTGTCCGAGTCCATATAAGGAGATCACTCATCTCATTAACCACTGAATATTAAAGTTTTTTCATTTCTTCAACATCCCACCTCACACCCGGGCTGGACATCTGGTGTGTAGGCAATTTAATTTAAGGGCCTAACATCGGGTGAGATGAGTCCTGCTCTGATACCATGTTAAGAAATGAATTTGGGCATAATTCAACCCCAAAAGCTAGCTTATAAGGGGAGGATTGCCCAAGTCCATATAACAAGATCACTCATCTCATTAACCACCGATGTGATACTTTTTTCATTTCTTCAATAATGATTGAGGTTTATTCTTTATGATACATGGAAGTTACATTTTAAATTTGAGCTTATTTGGAGTAGACTTGAGTGTTGAAATTCGAAAAATAAAATTATTACTTTTTGATTTTAAAAAAATTCAAATGGACATGACTAAAATTTTAACCAATTTTAACACGTATTTCAATTATTTACGACTAGAATGAAAAGAATGCTAAATGAACTTGTTAGATTTGTTATTGTTTTGATAAATTAGTGATTAGAGTTTGTTCTTATGATATATGAAATATATATTTTAAATTTAAACTTATTTATTAAATTAGATATTAAATTATCAGAAATGTTACAACTACTACTTTTAAGTTCCTGTAAATAAAAAACGTCTGAATTTCACTTGTGAATTTTAAAACTCAATAATAATAGTTATTTCTTAAAGATATAAATAAAACAATGACAATTTGAATTTATTTCCTGTTTAACTTTTTATATGTATTTTTCTTTCTATATTTAATTTTATAATTTTTTTCTTCCATATCTCACAATATATTTATTTTAATTTTTTGGGTACTATAAGATATTTTATATATTTACAACTAAAATAATATAAAAAAAGATATATGTAATCGCGCAAAACACAAGAAAATTAATGATTCTTTATCTTTAATTAAAGTGTATAAAACTCAAACAGAAAATTAACTATTCTTTACTTATATAAAAATCAAATAATAAATCTCTCCGAAAATATTATCCATCAAATTAAAAATATTCAAAATTGCTAATTGGATTAGGATTTTTTTTTTTCAAAAATAGAAGAATTATTTATTTATTAAAAAAAATATCACAGTGTAATTTTATTTATTAAAAAAATATAATTCACATCTCTAAATATCCATGTAAATGAACCTCTCCTCACAAAACAAAAATATTAGAGTACTACTTACAATATAAAGTTTAAAAATGCAGAAGCTCTTGTTATTACTTGCCGTCTTTACAAATTTGTGGAGTTCATTAGATGTCAAATTTTTTTTATTTATTTGGTCATGATAAATTTAGCAGAATAATTTTATTTAAAAAAAATTAATTTAAGTGACTTTATTAATATAAAATAAAATTAAATAATTTTACTAAATAATTTTTCATAATATCTACTCCATAACTTTGATACAGTTACTTTTTCATATGAGCTTCCTTTGTCAGATCATGATTTTTATTTATTTATTTGCCTAGACTTGTTCAAGGTGTTTTCTTTGAATTTTTTTTAACCTATTTGTTAATTAATTACGACCTAGAATTGCTATGGCGTAATATTGGATAAGATCATAGGCAACCAGTCACGAAATTCAAAGGAAACCACCTGGAGAACTAGTCCAAAAGGTCAACTCCCGTTAAAAGATTAGTTATAAATTTAATCGAATTTAATATTTTTAATTTAAATTATAATATTATTTTAAAATTAAAAAAATTAAAAGTAAAATTTAAAATTTTTATTCTATTATGATCAACGTTGCCCCTGTAATTATTATTTTCTTATAAAATTATTTTAATTGTTATAAATATATTTGTATTATAGTAAACATATTTGTATTGTAGTGGATACATGTGTTTATATTATAGTGAAAGTCTATCTTATGGAGAAAAGTTAGGAGAAATTGTCCTTATAAATAGATGGGTTCTCCTTTAGTGTATTTCATTCCATTAAGAGAAATAAGAATTTATCTTCTTCTTTCTTTCTCTACAATATTCTTGTTCTTTCTTTATTATTTCATAACATGTTATCAGCACGAGTCTCTGCCTTGAGCACTCACTTTGAAAGATCTGAGGTAAGAAAAATTAAAATTTCTTTTTCGAAAGATGTATTACTTAACCACAGGAGTGATATTCCTTTGGTGATATTATTGCTCTACGACTCTACTGTCTCAAAATTTGAAGGCCAAGGTATTATTTTTCTCTTTCTTTTAATATGGCTAACCTTATTAAACTTGATTTCGTTGCCCTTCAAAGTTCGGGCAAGAACTACCTTTCATGGGTGTTGGATGCTAAAATCCATATGGATGCAATGGGTCTTGGAGACACCATTAAAAATGAAAACAAAATATCAAATCAAGATCGTGCTAAGGCTATGATATTCTTGCGTCATCATCTTGACGAAATTCTTAAAATTGAATATCTCATAATTAAGGATCCACTTGTTTTGTGGAATAGCCTAAAAGAAAGGTATAACCACCTGAAGATGGTCATCCACCCAAAGGCACGATATGATTGGATCCATCAAGACTATAAGTCTGTTCATGAGTATAGCTCATCAACATTCAAAATTGTTTCTAAGTTGAAACTATGTGGAGAAACTATTAATGATGTTGATATGATTGAATATGTGGTAGTACACAAAATTAATTGAGAGTTTCGGAAGAGCTAATGTATTACTACTTGAAGGAATGAAATTATTGTAGTAAGTCTCAAAAGAAAACTTATAAGTTTCAAGGACTTGAAAAAAAATTGAGACTATAAATTACGGGAAGATCTAATATCTTCATGTTACTACAATTGAAACGGGTTATAAATATTTATGTAAAAGATTACCCGCTATTTTTTTTATTTGTAGTACATAAATATGGGTATGATGATGAAATCACATACGAACGTAAACTAGAAGTTTACTGAAATAAGTTGGCATAACTGGTTGGCCATCCGGGTTCAAATGTGATGCAAGAATAATTGAGAATTCACGTGGCCATATGTTGAAAAAAATAAAAGATTCTTCAAGAATTCTCTTGTGTTGCTTGTTCTCGTGATAGAATGATCTTGATCAGCTAAGATTGGAATTATATTCTCTGAAATTTTGGAACTTATAAAAGGGTGAATATGGGCTCATTCACCTACTATGTGAACTGTTTGCTAATAGATGCACCTATGGTACGGTCACATGTGTTTTGATATCAACTTGCAATTGATTTTTGTAAGGTTGTTGCTCGAATTATTAAATTAAGAGCATAGTTCCAAATTATAAAATCATGTTGATAATGTTGATTCATATCTATGTTGGTTTAGCAAAAATTGTATGCCTCCAATTATAGCTAAACCATTGATTATGAGAATAAAACTCCCAAATAAAATTTGGTATGAGATATGTTTATTTAACATATAGCAACACTTGAATGGATCAAGCCAACAAGGTTCCCCTATCACAATTGGTTCAGGGTCAGGAACCAAATAATTCCATCTAAAAATTTAAATGTGCAATATATGATTCAATTGATCGACCACAACGCACAAAGATGGGACCCCAAATGAGCTTGGGGGAGGGGGGGGGGGGTAAATGTTAGTTTTTCTAACATTAGAGGAAGAAGTGATTAGCAGCTGAAAATTGAGTGTGGGATGAATTATCTAGATCCTCGGAAAAAAAAAGTGAACTTAAAGTTCAATAGATAATTCACTTGCAAAATATTGCAAATCAATTGCCAGATATATTTGCTAACTCTATTTTATAATTCAGTTGCAAATGTTCCTATGAAAGATCCTTGAAAGACAGGGTCTATGAGATGTCTGAAGCGTGATAGACCAAACGGTTCCAAATATAGAACTCCTTGAAGAAGGAGAGGAGCAAATGATTAAGATGGTCATAATGATGAGGTAAGTGCTTTAAGAAAGCACCACGACATAACACTTCATAAAAACTTGGCAAAGGTTCAGGTACCTGAAAATGACGTAAAATGAAGAGATCTCAATAAGTTATGTCGCATTGAAACTGATATCAAAATGATCGCTGACGATACATTTGATATAATGTAGCGCTCAATATTATAAATATTTACGAGGATCTTGAATTCAAATCTGTCAAAAAGTATGGACAGATAAATGATTGGCCAATTAAAAATACGCAATTCAAGTATAATGTCAGTAGATATAAATGGATTCTTGTGGCATAAAGATTTTTCGTAAATTCTGACATTATTATATAGAGAGGTCCTCTTGTGGTGGATGCAATTATTTTGAGGTTCCTCATAAGTCAAGCAATATATGAAAAACTTGATATGCGCATAATGAAATTATTTTCATGTCTAGAGAGACTGAAGGATATATGAAAATCCTTGAAAGATTTAAAAGAACGAGGAAATTCTTGGTCCTAAAGATATAGTCTGCTCCTACTAGGAGACATTGGAATGAGATCAAACACATAATACGGTATCTAAAAGGGACTACTGATATGAGCTTAGATTATTCTAACAATTGCAGTCCCGATCTTGTTGGTTACGCTGATGCTGGGTATTTATCTGACCTACACAAAGCTCGATCTCAAACTGGCTACGTTTTCATATGTGGAGGTACTGTCATATCTTGGAGATCTACAAAGCAGTCTCTCATAGCTACTTCATCAAATCATGTTGAGATAATAGTTATTCATGAAACAAATCGAGAATGTGTGTGGTTGAGGTCCATGATACATCTCATTAGAGAAAAATGTAGTTTGAAATATGACAAATTACCCACAATTTTGTATGAAGATAATGCAGCATGCATAGCACAACTAAAGAAAGGATTCATAAAAGGAGATAGAACGAAGCACATCTCGCCAAAGTTTTTCTATACACATGAGCTCCAAAAGAATGGTGATATCAATGTGCAACAGATTCGTTCAAGTGACAATGTGACTGATTTATTCACCAAATCTTTACCAACTGCAACTTTCAAGAAGATGGTACAGAAGATCGGGATGCAAAGATTTAAGGATGTTCTCATTAGGGGGAGTTAATACGCGTTGTATTCTTTTTCCCTTACGAGGTTTTGTCCCACTGGATTTTTCTTGTAAGGTTTTTATGAGGCGGCCAAAATGCGTATTATTAGATATGTGTACTCTTTTTCCTTCACTAGATTTTTTTCCACTGGATTTTTTTAGTAAGGTTTTAACGAGGCACATTATCTATCAAATAGATATTTAAGGGGGAGTGTTATAAATAAATTTGTATTATAGTGAATGTCTATAAAAGTATTTGTATTGTAGTGGATACATGTGTTTATATTATAGTGAAAGTCTATCTTTTGGAGAAAAGTTAGGAGGAATTGTCCCTATAAATAGATGGGTTCTCCTTTATTGTATTTCATTCCATCAAGAAAATAAAAACTTATCTATTTTTCTACAATATTCTTATTCTTTTTTTATTATTTCATAAAATTAATTAAATAAATATTATTGTATGACGATATAATCTTTATAGCTTAATATGTATATGAATTTAAAATCATTATCTCTCTCTCTCGAGATCAAAGGATGGCGTAGAGCTTGTTAGCCGCACTTGACTTTACAGTGAAGTATTAATTTTATAAATATTGGATATTTTTCTCCAATTAAACTTTAATTTATATTATGGATTAGTCTTTATTAGGAACATGCTTTGTACTTATTGAGTATTATTTTTTTAATTAAAGCCTCCACGCATTCACCATAGTTTAAAATTGGGGTTTCTCAAAGAAGGTTCTTGTGAGCCACCTTACAGGTTTTGTTTAATTAAAGCCTCCATTCACTAATCATGTTCAACATTGTTTAATTTGGACTACTAATTGTAGCTATCGGATTAAGTTTATAAGCACTGGTAGACGTTTAGACATAACATACATTATTAGTGTAATTTAACTTTTTAGAGTGGACTGAACTTGTATGGAACATCTAAAATTTTTTTACTACTAATTTTATTTATTATAAATAACTATATATGTAGTTATTTTTTAGATGCTTGAAAATATAGGAGCACAAAAATAAAAATCATTTCAAATTGAGAAATGAGTACAACAAAGTTCATAAAAATACAAAGTTCACTACTATGAAGTTTATTGATTAAACAGACTTATACGCACTTTTAAAATTTTAAACTAAACACTAATTATTATTTAAAAATATTTTTAAAATTTATTAATAAAACACAAACTGCATACACTTTAAAAAGATACTTCATAAATAAGTCTACTTTAAAATTTTAATTTAAAATATTATAAATTTTCTTTTATAATATTCTCAATTATTTACTTACCAGAAAAAAATAAATATACATATTTGCTAAACAAATTAAAAATGGCTAAAGAAACAATAAACTGAATATGAACTGAAATGAATAATTACTTTACTCAAATTATCATACAAAGCAATTTTCTTAACAATATATCCCGCATCCTACTAGTATCTATGCCGATAGAAATAATTAGAATTCTATAAAAATTAATACATGTGAGGTGTAACTCGATTGGCAAGCTGCACATACCTTCAACCCAGTAGTGAATATCAACTCCACTGTGACTATTACCTTCCTCAAATCTACTCTAAAAAAACACGGGTTAACAAAATTTGATAATTAGAAACACCTTCGAGTAGAACATCCACTAATCAACCAAGAGAGCAACAGAAGAGCAAGTTCCTCCTCAAACATACCAAACGTCAGTCCTTCCTCTTCAACTTTCCGGTGATCTTCCACCATATTTTCCGGTATAATTATGCTCCGGCAAAGTGGGCAACTCGCTTGCCCCTTGCCGTGCATCAGCCATTTATCCAAGCAATTTTCATGGAAAATATGATCGCACCTTTCAATTTTTCTCCCTTTATCTCCGTGCTCGAAATCCGATAAACAAATCGCACAATCGAGCGGTGCGGTAGCAGCAAAACAGAGTAATTTCCTCTTTCTGTACACGAATTTAGTGCTCTTTTTGTTTATAATTTTCCTGCAATTGTATTTTTCTTGTCTCTGTACGTATGAACTGATTGAAATAAATGAAACAAGCATTAGGAATGTTAATGCTTCAGGAATCAAAGAGAAGAAGAAAATGTTGATAAGTTGATTGAAATGAGAAAACAATTTAGTGAAAGCCCGCATTTTAATTTCTTCTTTAGGATTTTGCTGAAAATAAGAAAAAGCAGAGGTTTATTTATAGTTTATATTGGAGGTGGCGGCTGCTTTATTTTACTCTACTAAATTAATGGAATATTTTAATCAAATCAATTAGTATTTTGAAATTGTAACATTTTTTTTCTTATCTACACAACGCCATTTGTATGATGTATGCTAATTGTTAAAATTATCAAAACTTTATCAAATGCTAATTACTGAGTTTTTAATTTAGCTTAAAATATGTTTTATAATTTTTTAAAATTATTTCGATCTGAGAATTTAACAGCGACGTTGCTGTGAATATTATAACGAAAAATATTAAATTTTACCTGCACCATATTGTATAATTGCATGAAAGTGACTTCCCAAAATACATGAAAAGGGGTTTAAGTTATGTAATGATACTAACAAGTTGTTGCACCATATGTGTAAATTATGATTTAACTTAATTAGGGCTTGATTAAATGTTTGGTGTGAGATTAAGAGATAAATAGTTTCAAAATTAATTTTTGGATAAGTTTAATTTAAATTTTGTTGGGATAAAATTTCGTAATAATTTATTTTGAGATTATAGTATTATTTTTAATCTATATTGAGAGTTCGATAACAATTTCGAAATAATTTCTTTCAGAATAACTTATTTTCCAACCAAACGGCCTCTCGGTGTCGGACCGGCTCAACACAAGATTTGAGGTCTAAACCCAAGTTTTAAAAAAAGAGTTTAGTGTTGATAACTTGTTGTCCTGCTTGAAATTTTAAAGAATACATCAAAAATTAATTTTTTATTTATTTTTTAATAAACAGATGATAATAGATTTTGTAGAATACAGGAGATTTGATTGTTTGAAAGACTTCGAAATATTTAAAAATAATAATAAAAAAATAAAAATAGTAAAACATAGAATGAAAAAGATAGAAATATGCATAATAATAGATATCTAGATTAAAAAAACTATAATTATATAAAAACTATGTCATCCTCCAATTATTATAACAATCCCACATTAAAAAGTAATAACATTGTAGTTTCTTTCAAAAAATTTCTTCAAAATTAATAGTACATAGAATATTTTAAAATAATACTATATGATACATCTCTAAAAAAAATGAGGCCTCAGAAAGTTTAAGATTCCAAATTATTGCTTTAGTTTAATAATTAAGTCGACTCTAAATATAATTTATCATTATTGTAAATCAGCAATTACTAATATATAAAATTATTTATAATAATATTTTAAATAATCTAATTATTAAGTAGTTTATTTATATCGTTATTGCATTAAAATTAGACTCGAACTTTGAAAGAGATGCACGGACAACCATGTCAGGGGCAAAAGTGTCGTTCAAATTTAAAGGAAAATTAGATAGAGTTGAATCGGAGCTGGTAATTAAATTAGAGAAAAATTAGTAAATAGCATTATTACTGCCTATTTTCGCAAAAACTAGTTTATTCTAATTGAAATTTATATGAATATAATATCTAATTATGTGTGTATATATATATAAAAATATAAATAATCGCGACTAAAAATTTTTACATACAAAAATATATTTGCTAAGAGTTTTTAAATATGTGGATACATTCAATGAACGATAAGTGTCAACTTCTAGAACCGTGGACAACAAGATTCTTTTTCCTATCCTTTTTATAGGGAAGTATAGAATTCGATACAAATACTAAATATTTGGTCAGAGCAGTCCCGCCGTATTATCTGAAGGCCACATATGTTTAAATTTTCAAGAGAAAATACCACGTGCATAAAGACGAAAACTTATATATCATTATAATTCTAAATCTAAAATAAAGAGAAAATTTTTTAATAAAAACTAATAATTTTTTCAGATGTTATATGTTATTTTTAAATTTTTTATATATTAAAATAAAAAATATATAAAATTTATAAAGCACTACAGAATCAATTAACCCGCCTCCTGAACACAAACATTCCGCATTAATTGTTTTCGAAGACCGTGGAGTAGATAACCGTTTCTTTCAAGTAAACCGGAATAATCAATAAATTCTACTCTCATCCTCTCTAAAACTATGTTGGGATTGGTGTTACATATAATTTTATAATGTATTATATTATATTATTTTAATAAATATAATATTTAATAAATTATATTATTTTTTATTATTATATAATGTCATGCATTAATAATTTAAAAGATAAATTTATAAAAAAATATGATACAAGATAGAGTTATTATAAAAAAAT
Source organism: Datura wrightii (assembly GCA_035772735.1). NCBI lineage: Eukaryota > Viridiplantae > Streptophyta > Magnoliopsida > Solanales > Solanaceae > Datura > Datura wrightii. The sequence goes on from JASDFA010000001.1 coordinate 14,521,614, forward strand.
AGGATAAAAGATAAAATAGAATTATTAAATAATAAATAAAGACAAAATGAGAAAGAACAACGATAACAATGCAATCACACCAAATTGATAATTATACAAAATAATATTTCTTATCGTTATTCAATAATATAATATAATATAATTTAAATAACAATCAAAATAAACCTAGCTAATACTATGATACAATATTATAGGCAACGATCATCCAAACAAGCTGTAAAGGATTCCTGAAATTTGAAAAGAAACAGCCCACATGACCCATTACCAGAGATTTCGAAACTTTGACCCTTTTGGTTTGATGAAATAATCATGATATAACCCATTACCGGAGATTTCGAAACTTTTGACTCATTTGGTTTGATGAAATAATCATGATATAAAGTTTGATTTGTCTTTTAAATTCTATAGAATTAATCTTCATATAAAATTTGATTTATTGTATTATTTTGAATAAGATTTAGGAAGTGGTTGTATCCACTATATATATATATATATATATATATATATATATATATTGTACTATATGCTTATTCACACCATTTATAAATAATTAGTGGTTTGATGTTACATTGAGCAAAAAATACATGATTTAAATATCAAAAGATAAAATAAAAGTATAAAAAAAAATATTTTTTCAATCAATTGAAATAATAATACTATTAAAAATAGTTTATATTTTATTTTTTTATCCGATTTAACCTATATTATATATAATTTAAATTTTTTTCATTTCTTAGTCCAACTTTAAAGACCTATATCTAATGTTATTTTTCTTCTTCTCCTTCATTTAGAATGTTGTACGAACATATTGTTGTAGAGTAATTTATTGAATAGCTGTTGATATCCTATAATTGAAAGACAATTAATTATTTTCCATCCTAAATTAGTTAAACTCTTTCCATTTTTACTTTTGGGAGTGAAACAATTAAACTCTATTGTTCCAAAATGTTTAACATTTTTAGCACCCGAGTTTTTTTCAGAAAAAAAAAATAAAATATTTTAATTCCTTGTGCCTTCAAGTGGGATTTGGATTTTGGCATGTTATAAAAATCGTCATCTCACTCGTAAAAGATAAAGTAGAGCTAGCTAGCCACACTAGACTTTTCAGTGAAATACTAATTAATTTTATAACACTTCGATCATTTTTCTCCAATTATACTAGTGATATATATATATATATATATATAAATTTATGAGATATATTTTTTAATTAATAAATATTTTACAACATTATTAATATTTTAATTTTTATTGAATCTTATACAAAAAATTCACACAAAAATATATTCTTCTACTTAAAAATATATTTGTTTTAACGTAATTTTAAAATATAGTAAAATCTTATACCATTTTTAAAAAAACTTTAAGGGGTTATTTGGTTGGGAAATAAGTTATTTTGGGATAATTAATTTCAAATTTAGTTATTTCGTGATAACTAATCTCAGATTTAGTTATTCCAGGATAACTATTTCAACTTTAGTTCACAATAAGTAATAAATATGAGTTTATTCTATATGTTTGATTGAGATAAAATCTCAGGATAACTATCCCAGGATTATAGTGTTATTTTTACCTAATTTTATTGCGGGATAACTAATTTCAGAATAAGTTATCCCGAAATTTTATGTCAACCAATCATAGAATAAATTAAATTCATATTTATTCTTTATTCTTCATTTAAGGTAATAATTTCGAACTAGCTAAACTTATTCAAAATTAATTAACCGAAAATAATTTATTTCCCCATTAAACGATCCCTTAATTCAATCAAATTACATTACATAAATTAAGATTAATAAAATATAAACTAATTGCTTTGTGGGTAGTGTGTTCTACTTTTCAAAGTTTGGCTTGTACTCAAAAGTCTCCATTTTGGGATTTTCCAAAGAAGGTTCTTGTGAGTCCACTTACAGCTATTGTATATTCAATTTATTTATTTATTTATTTATTTATTTATGTCTTGTCAGCCGTGGAATAAATTGGCATATGCTTGATCTGATTGAGACCTAAGTATAGTACGACGTTATTGTATGCATGCCCTCACATCCGTTTGGCTATAAAACAAATTCTCTTTAGTATTTTTCAAAAGAATAAGTCTCTTTATTTAAAAATTAAGTCATAAAATTTTTTAATTTAATTTAAAATTATATCTCATATTTTTTTTAACATTATATTATTTATATTTAAAATATGTCTTATAAAGTATAATGAAATATAATTTCATTTTCAATTTTAACCCAATAAATTCTAGATAAAAAGAAAGAATATTTGAAATATGTGTCCAAATGTCAATTTGGCACTAGAGCAGTCCGAGGTACGTCAATTTGGTAGACTATTCTATTCTAAATATGTTTTACTTTTCTTTTTTCCTTATAGAGTACTTCTGTGTGTCGACTTTGTTTGGGCTACTAAAAGCAACTGGAGTATTAAGTTATAAACACTGATAGGTGTAAATGAAATGTCCATTATTCTAAGTTGAAGGACAATATTTATTTTTCGTACCTCAACTATTAGTAATTTTAAATTTTAATTCTTGTGATATTTTATGAAACATATCTAATTATAAGATCAAATTGTGATTAGTGAACGCTACTTCGATGTGAAAATCATTTTAGTTAATTATGGCTTAGAATATGTGTAATATGATATATTAGAGAGGACGATGAAAAATTACATTCAATGATCTTGAAAATAAATGATTCTGAACTTTTGACCTCTGCTTGCTCCGTGAGCAAATTTTAAAGGTCAAAATTCAGGGTTTGTTAAACTTGAAACTTTACTTGTGGGGCAAGGGAGGTCAAAAGTTCAAGGCCACGAACTGTCGAGATCGTTCTTGCAAGAGAAAATTTCAGCAATAGCTATAACATATGAGCGAAATTAATTAAGTCTCAATAGCTATAGTTTAAGTATTTACCGTTCATAGCAATAGTTTTTAGGGTTTGGGGGGGGGGGGACTTTCTCTCTCTGCCCTCTCTCTCTCTCTCTCTCTCTCTCTCTCTCTCTCTCTCTCTCTCTCCCTCTCTCTCCCCCTATTTGTATACTATATTGTCACCCCTTCTTTTTCTTTGTATTTTGTATTTTCAACCTTCTCTCTTTGTCTTTCTATATTTTTTTGAGGTATCAAGTAATTGTATCTGTTGTATTTATACATGCATTTAGGTTGTATCATCTCTCCCCTCCTCCCTCTCTCTTTGTATTATGTATTTTCACCTCTCTCTCTGTATTTGTATATTTTCTAAGATGTCAGACAACTGTATTTGTTGCAATATACGTGCATTTAGGTTGTATACCCCTCTCTCTCTCTCTCTCTATCTATCTATCTACTATCTCTCTCTCTCTCTCTCTCTCTCTCTCTCTCTCTCTCTCTCTCTCTCTCTCTCTCTCTCTCTCTCTCTCTCTCTCTCTGTATTCAGTATTTCCTCCCTTCTCTCTCAATGTGTATTTCTATATTTTAAATTTGAGTAGTCAAATAACTGTATTTAATTTGTCGTATTCATACATGCATTTAGGTTGTATTATATATTTCCACCTCTCTCTCTCGCTCGCTCTCTCGCTCTGTGTGTCTGCGCGCGCGCACGTGTGTATTTTTATATTTTAAATTTGAGGTGTCAGATAACTGCATTTGTTATATTCATGCATGCATTTAGGTTGTATTCTATATTTTCACCTCTTTTTCCCTCTATATTTATATATTTTTTGAGGTTTTAGACGATTGTATTTGTTGTATTCATATGTGCAGTTAGGTTGTATCGGCGAACACATATTCTATTGATTAATGCAGTCTGTGTGTATACAAAAATACAAACAACAAAATATTCAAAGAACTATATTCATTTACTCTAATTGAACTTGTATCATTCTCTCTTTTATCACCAGTACTAATTCGATCTTGTATCACTTGTATTCATGTGAGCGTTTAGGCTATATCGATGAATGCAGTCCGCATAATATACAAAGATACAAACAACAAAAAATACAAGAGATTGTATTCATTCACTCATGTATCACTTGTTAAAAAATACAAGGGACTGTATTCATTCACTCATGTATCACTTGTATTCATTCAATATCGTATCACTTATATTCATTCGTTCTTGTATCACTTGTATTCATTTGCTCTAGTTTCACTTGTATTCATACGCATATTTATGTTGTATCCATTTGCTCTTGTATTCACTCACTCTAATTTCACTTGTATCCATACGCGAAGTTAAGTTGTATACTCCTTCAAACAATTTAAATTTATGAAAGAACACCACAGGTTATATCAATTACAGAACCATTGTCCATACACATTATACATTATTTGTATACTCCTTTAAATAATATAAATTTATGGAGAATACGACAATTGCAGATTCATTTTTCATACACATATACATCAGTAAATATATCACTGCATATAACACAGGATTATTGCAGTAAAAAACAACAATTCATATGCACAGCCAAATCAAATTTTTAGAATATCTGGGGAAGAAGGGAGTTAGAGTATTAAGGAAACTAGAAAATATTAAAATAAATGAAAAATATATATTTTTATATATGCGATAAAGAAAATTAATTACTTTCTATTGAAATAGTACCACAAAATAGGACGTATAATCTCTAATCCGGATTTTGTGCCAACTTTTGAAAAATAACAATGGGTGCGTTTACTATATATACTCATATTTTTATAAATAGAATTTGATTTTAACAAATACAAGAAATTATTGATATATTTTGTAATTAAAAGTTTTAAATGATTATATTAATTTATGCTATGTAATTTTCCCATTACATGGTGGGCTTAATTTTTCCATTACATGGCGGACTGCACAACTAGGCTTGCTTGGACTGTAATCTTGGGCTGAATGGGCCAGGTCCATTTAGAACTCCAATGTTGGAATATTGAGGTAATTGAATAAATAAAAAGTCATACTTCAAATCAGTGTTTTAAAAGGCGGGTGTGTGAGGCGAGGTATTTTACGCAGTGCAAGACGAGGCTTAAGCTTCGAGTATGAGGCATAAGTCTCATTAATCTGCGGAGATCTCTCTGCCCTTGTTAGTAGTAGCGAACATCAAGTAACTTCGTGTTGTAAAACGATAGATTGTTAATGAAAGGCAATATACTAAAAAAGTGCAACTCTATTAGACCTTTATCTGGAAAAAGCTGGAAGAAAGGTGAGAAAGAAAGGTTGCCTACTACTAATAAGGGTTCCGATGGATCAGAGCAACTCAAAAATCGTGATAGATGCTTGAGATCAGAACTGCTTACAGCAACCCTGACCTGGTCCAATGGAAAGGGAAAGCTGAAATAAAAGAGAGTTTCACAATTTCATTCCTTGCGTTTTTCCATATTTAGAAGTTCCATATTAATTAGTTTCACTCCAATCGATCAGTCGAGATGGTATCTCATATATCTTCAATTTTATAATTTTATAATGAAAAAATAAGCAAAAATAATATTTTCAATAATTTTATAAATAAATCACCAATAATATTTTTACAAAAATATTATAATCATTATTTAAGAAAAGTAATAAGAAAATGATAATAACTGAGATAATCTTTAAAATAAAATCACCATTTACTTCATCATCAATCTCCACATCTACTAGTCCTTCTCACTCTCAACTAATATATGCACTAATTATTATTTATATATATTTCAAAGAATAAGAAGGATAAATAATGTAAGGGAATATCAAAATATAGATAAAGTTATCTCATGAACACAGGGTTATGAAATTTCTATCCTATCAATTTTAGACAAAATCAACTAAAAAACTATTTATGACGACGTCATTTTCTATGAGAGTTGCTTTCTTTATTAATATATTTTAGAAAGAATCACTACAATATAAAAACATGATAGCATAAACTATAAATATGATTATACCAATAATAAAAATATTATTTATAGCAAAAATATTTTTAAAACAATAAAAGTTTAATTTAACGTCCGAGGCGTATGTTTTTACGCCTGGGACTTACACTTTTACTTTCAAGAATTACACTTTATAAATCTATCTCTTTTATTTGTGTCTCGATTGCATTTTTGATACGTTCCGCCCCGAAACTTACCTTGAGACCCACCATGAAAATGCCTTTGAAAACATTGCTTCAAATTCTGATGTAATTGTATGTCAGGTGAATTTTGCTTCTAATTCACATTTAGGGGTGACAATTGGGGCAGGGTAGGGCAGGAAAAAATATTATTTCTAAAAATTTTTAATGGGTTAAGGTAGGGCAGGGTAAGACTCAAGTTAAACAAAAATTGGGATTGCCAGTAATAGTTTATACCTGAAAGGACGTGACCTTTTTGTGCAATATAATGTCAATATTTAAAAAATGGGAGGACTATCATCTTTAGTCATAGTCATGAGAGAAATGAATTTTCTTATTTAAATATACTTTTGGTTTTTTTATCATAAAAAAATTATTTGCCTTAGTTACTATTTAAATAATTAAAAGAATATTTTCTTTAATCATAATTTTTTCAAATATTTTGAATGGTAAATTATTATGTCTTATAATAGTTTTTATGTAATTTCTAAATATGTAAATTTTACTTTTTAAAAACTGAAGATTGTATGTTCATATTCACACCAAACATTAGTTAGTTTAATCTTCGTATCCGAATCAAGCCAAATAAATTATAACAAAGAGTAAATTTTACTTATCAAATTAGAATAATTTATTTTTGTCAAGTTGAAGGATGAAAAGTAAGACGTCGCAATAAAGTATTTATCCAATTAACTTTCATTTAAAGATGGTAAAGAAGTTTAAAAAATTCATGTTGCAAAAAAAAAAATGAAAGATAACATAACCGGGCAGAGCGGGATAGGGCTTAGCGGGGCAAGGCAGGACAGGACAATTTTTTTGAAAAATGCTCAATAGGACAGGGTTGGGCGGGTAAAAATCTAAATAGATCAAAGCTTGCCCTGCCCTAACTCGTCCTACTGCTAGCCCTATTCACATTAGAATACCTAAAGACCCCCTAAACTTGACGTGTATTCTTCATATCCCCCTAAACTATCCGTTGTTTTAATTACCCCCCCTAAACTTAGCTATTTGTTGTCTTTAACCCCCTGCCACATCTCATCCTAAGAGAGTGAGATATACGCTCCTTCCATGTGAACTTTTTATCCACGTGTCATTTTAAAAAATATTTTTTTTCTTTAAAATTTATTAATCTTTCAATTAGTAAAAAAAATTTTTTGTTAGGCTCTACTTTTTAAGCAAACAAAGAAATTATTTTGCTAAAAATAATGAAATTATAATATTTTTTTTTTCAGATTTTACTCGAAAAAAAATTCATTGTCGAAACAGATAGTCATTACATCCGAGTAAAATATAATAAAAACTATACAGTTGAAGCATCATTATTCTGCTAAAAAAATTTATTTCACTGAAAATAAAGGAGCTTTACCCAATTTTTTTTTTATTTTAGATTTGGCCTGAAAGAAAATAAATAGTTATTGCATCTTAACAAAAGATAAACAGTTACACAATTGAAACATCATTATTTAGGTTAAATTATTTTTTATATGAAATAAAAATGATGAGACTCAAAATAATTTTAATTTGATTTAGGCCTGAAAAGGAAATACACAATTAAAATAAATAGCATTTCATCTTAAAAAAAATACATAGTTGATACTTCATTATTTTTTAAAAAATTAATTTTATTTTGCTAGAATGATGGAGTCCAACCCAATTTTTTTTAATCGGCCTGAAAAATAAAAATACATCATTAAAATAAATAATTAAGAGCTGATTCTTATTTTATTTTTAATTCTCACATGCTTAAAAGAGAGTGTAGTCACTCTCTTTGCCACATCAGCACATAAGGGGTTGAAAACTATCAAATAGACAAGTTTAGAGGTAATTAATACTACTGATAATTTAAAACAAATTTAAAAAAAACACATTAAATTTAGAGAGGTCTTTAAATATTCTGCCTAATTTTATTCATAGCGAATTGATTCTCTAATCTTAAACCACAATGCATATTTGTATTATATAAACTATGGGCAAGTTAAACCATAGATTGAATCTACAACAATGAGTTAGTACTGAAAATTTTGAGAAATATTTGAATTTTGAATACAAGGGATGTGGAACCATGGAAGAATAAAAAAAATTAATTAATGCCAAAAACTGAAATACTAGAAATGCAATTAGCTATGATTTATCGCTAAATTACTGTTAGCTAACAGCATTTTGCGACTAATTTGTCATTAAATTATTACTAAATAAAATTAGAAATTAATTTTACTATTTAACTATAAAATTTAATCACTAATTTTTATTTTTAAAGGGAACTACTTAATACTTCAGGGGACCGTTATTAAGGTTAGAGTTATGAAGATATTAGAAAAAATAAATTTGTTATAAAATAATAAAGAAAGAACAAGTATATTATAGAGAAAGAGAGAAGAGGAAAAGTTCTTATTTCTCTTGATTGGATGAAATACAATGAAGGAGAACCCCTCTATTTATAGAGATAATTTCTCCTAACTTTTCTCCAAAAGATAGACTTTCACAATGATATAAACACATGTATCCAGTACAATACAAATACCTTTATAGACATTTACTGTAATACAAATATGTTTATAACACTCCCCGTCGAATGTCTATTTGATAGATAATGTGCCTCGTTAAATCCTTACTAGAAAAAACCCAGTGGGAAAAAATCTAGTGAAGGAAAAAGAGTACACATATCTAATAATATGCATTTTGGCTGCCTCGTTAAAAAACTTATAAGGAAAACCCAGTGGGACAAAACCTCGTAAGGAAAAAAGAGTACAGCGCGTATTAACTCCCCCTAATGAGAACATCCTTGAATCTTTACATCCCGATCTTCTGCACCATCTTCTTGAAAGTTGCAGTTGGTAGAGATTTGGTGAATAAATCAGCCACATTATCACTTGAACGAATCTGTTGCACATTGATATCACCAGTGTGTAGAAAAACTTTGGCGAGATGTGTTTCATTCTATCTCCTTTTATGAATCCTCCCTTTAGTTGTGCTATGCATGCTGCATTATGTTCATATAAAATTGTGGGTACTTTGTCACATTTCAAACCACATTTTTCTCTAATGAGATGTATCATGGACCTTAACCACACACATTCTCCGCTTGCTTCATGAAAAGCTATTATCTCAGCATGATTTGATGAAGTAGCTATCAGAGATGCTTTATAGATATCCAAGATATGACAGTACCTCCACATATGAACACGTAGCCAGTTTGAGATCGAACTTTATGTGTGGGTCAGATAAATACCCAGCATCAGCATAACCAACAAGATCGGGACTTGCTAATAAATTAACCGAATGTTATGCCTTGTAGTATTAGCAAGATATATTAGTGCATCAATCACACTAAGATATGGTACTTCAGGATCAAGGATTTCCTCATATAAGAATTATGAACAAGTTTAAAGAAACTTGTAAATGCTTCAGGCATTTCGAATCCTTCATGATTTTCGTACAAATTTTGTCAAGTGATAACATTAATTAGTATTTAAATGCGTGACATCTTCTAGTGTCTGGACTACAGGTCCAATAAACTTTATGCTTATCAATACGCATCATTTCACTTGATAATTATTTCTATATCAACATGCTTTAATAGACGTAGAATTCAGATCCTCACAATCTTTTACAATATTGCGCACTATATTGTATCAAAAATATCGTCGACGATCAGTTCTAATGCGACATAACTTATTGAGATCTCTTCATTTTTCGTCATTTTCAGGTACCTGAACTTTTGCCAAGGTTTTATGAAGTGTTATGTCATGGTGCTTTCTTAAATCACTTACCTCATCATTATGACCATCTTAATCACTTGCTCCTCTTCTTCTTCAAGAAGTTTTATATTTGAAACCGTTTGGTCTATCACGCTTCAGGCGTCTCATAGACTCTATCCTTCAAGGACTTTTCATTGGAGCATTTGCAACTGAATTATAAAATAGAGTTAGCAAATATATCTGGCAATTCATTTGCAGTATTTTGCAAGTGAATTATCTATTGAACTTTAAGTTCACTTTTTCTTTTTCCCGAGGATCTAGATAATTCATCCCACACTCAATTTTCAGTTACTAATCACTTCTCCCCCTAATGTTAGAAAAACTAACATTTACTCCCCAAGCTCATTTGGGGACCCATCTTTGTGCGTTGTGGTGGGGCAATTGAATCATATATCTCACATTCAAATTTTAGATGGAATTATTTGGTCCCTGACCCTGAACCAATTTTGATAGGGGAACCTTGTTGGCTTGATCCATTCAAGTGTTGCTATATGTTAAATAATCATATCTCAAACCAAATTTTATTTGGGAGTTTTATTCTCATAACTAATGATTTAGCTATAATTGGATGCATACAATTTTTGCTAAGCCAACATAGATATGAATCAACATTATCAACATGATTTTATAATTTGGAATTATACTCTTAATTTAATAATTCGAGCAACAACCTTACAAAAATCAATTGCAAGTTAATATCAAAACACATGTGACCATTGCATAGATACATCTATTAGCAAACAGTTCACATGGTAGGTGAATGGGCCCATATTCACCCTTTTATAAGTTCCAAAATTTCAGGGAATATAATTTCAATCTTAGCTGATCAAGATCATTCTATCATGAGAACAAGCAACACAAGAGAATTCTTGAAGAATCTTTTATTTCTTCAATATATAGCCACGTGAATTCTCAATTATTTTTGCATCACACTTGAACCGGGATGGCCAATCGGTTATGCCAACTTATTTCAGTAAACTTCTAGTTTACTTTCATATGTGATTTCATCATCATACCCATATTTATGTACTACAAATAAAAAACCGGCGGGTAATCTTTTACATAAATATTTATAACCCGCTTCAATTGTAGTAGCATGAAGATATTAGATCTTCCCATAATTTATAGTCTCAATTTTTTTTCAATGTCCTTGAAACTTATAAGTTTTCTTTTGAGACTTACTACAACAATTTCATTTCTTCAGGTAGTAATACATTAGCTCTTCCAGAGCTCTAAATTAATTTTGTATACTACCACATATTCAATCATATCAAAATAGTTTCTCTACATAGTTTCAACTTTGAAACAATTTTGAATGTTGATGAGCTATACTCATGAATAGACGTATAGTCTTGATGGATCCAATCATATCGTGCCTTTGGGTGGATGACCATCTTCAGGTGGTCATACCTTTCTTTTAGGCTATTCCCTAAAACAAGTGGATCCTTAATCGTGAGATATTCAATTTTAAGAATTTCGTCAAGATGATGACGCAAGAATATCATAACCTTAGCACGATATTGATTTGATGCTTTGTTTTCACTTTTAATGGTGTCTCCAAGAACCATTGCATCTATATGGATTTTTGATGCTTTGATTTCACTTCAGGGACTAGATCTATATTAGATCTATATTTGTAACATTTATCAAAAGTTCTCAATTTCTCATTCTTCAGGAATGGAACATGATCATCTAAATATGCCTTAACCACATAAGGTATGATAGCTTAAAACCTCTTTTAAGATATTGCTACTTCAGGAGCAAATCGAGGTATGCATATAACATAGATGATTTCTCTTACATATTTTCACAATATTGTTCTGCTGGAACAAATATATTTTGACAATATTGTTCTTCTGGAACAATTATGAGGCATGAATTGCCAAGTGAATCAATAAGTCGTTCCTCAAGTTCATATACAAAATCGATATTGTTATTAGTAAATACATAAATATCAAGAAATACGAACCTTCATCTTTCTAAGAAAACTTTGATTTTTCTTACCTCAGATCTTTCAAAGTGAGTGCTCAAGGCAGAGACTCGTGCTGATAACGTGTTATAAAATAATAAAGAAAGAACAAGAATATTATAGAGAAAGAGAGAAGAGGAGAAGTTCTTATTTCTCTTGATTGGATGAAATACAATGAAGGAGAACCCCTCTATTTATAGGGATAATTTCTCCTAACTTTTCTCCAAAAGATAGACTTTCACAATGATATAAACACATGTATCTAGTACAATACAAATACCTTTATAGACATTCACTGTAATACAAATATGTTTATAACAAAATTAGTTTTGAGAGAATTTATGTACTATTTTATGCAGGGGTTAATATATATTACTAAACATAATAACATTTTTTTCTTATTTACAAAATATAACAAATATATTGCAGAACATAACATATGTGAAGAAAAGAAAAATGATTATTTCCCTTCTCATTTTCCTTCACGAGACTTCCTCCCCCCCTCCCCCCCCCCCCCTTTCTCCTCCTCCTCCTCTTCTTCTTCCTCCTATACCATTTTTTCTTTGTAAATTAAAATCTCGAATTTCACCACTGATGAAGTTTTGAAGCTTCAAATTAAAGTTGAAATTTGATTTTGAAAAATTAAAATAATTTCAAATTGAGTGTGGTTTCAAAAAATTGAGAACATCTTAGGGAGTTTATATCTCAAATTTAGAATGATTTAGTGTAGATTTGATGTGGTTTTGAATAAAATTTCATATTCAATTTTGAATTCCACCGTAAATAAAGCTTGACGCTTCAAAATTGAAACTTGGGTTTGAAAAGTTAAAATAATTTTGAAATGATGTGGTTCCAAAAGTTAGAGATCCTTGGGGAGCCTATATCTCAAGTTTAGGATGATTTAATGTAGATTTGATTTGGTTTTGAATAAAATTGTATGAATTTAAGTTTATGTTATTGTAGTCGTATTAAATTTGTATGAATTGTATACAATATTTGTTGTAGATGTATTAAAATTTTAAAATGTAATATAAATTTTTATACAAATTTTGTATTATTATATACATATTTCATATCGAGTTTGAGCGATTTTTTTAATCCTTCAGCGAGATATATATATTTTATACTAATTTTATATAATTTTTATCCACAAAATTTTGAATGAGATATATATTTTTTATATCCTTTTTATACATAAAAAATTGAGTAATTTTTTTGTGTGCGCGCACTAGAATTTGACTAAACAACTATGACGTGATTATATTTTTTTCACGCTCTCTAGGAGCTCTCACTCCTTATGATACGATCATAGTGATCAAGATTGTAAATATTACTATATGTTTACTTTTATAATTAATTACGTCCAAGTTATACCTTAATATTGGTGAAGTAATTGTAATCAAATATAATAACTTTTTAAAGTTGAAATCAAAAATATCTGAATTTGTGATTTTTAAAGTATTCTCCAAATTTATATATAATAAAGGGAGGTCTTAAGCATGTGATATGACACCTCTCTTAGGTCACCATTAATATTTATCTTTTTTATTATTTGTTTGAATATTTTCTCTTATATTTTCTTATTTATTTATCTCATTATAAAATAAAACTCTTAATTATTATTATTATTACTCTAACTTTTCATATCCTTATCTTTAAATCATTAATACCCATCATTACTTAATTTTTTTAATGATACTTTAGAATTTATATTATTTAAAATAAAAGTTAATATTTTTTTATCATAAAATAATGATTATATATATATATATATATATATATATATATATATATATATATATATATATATATATATAAAATTATCTTTAATTTCATCTACTAAATGTATAAGTTAAAATGTGTAAATTTATTACTCAATTAAAAGGTAAAGAAGATGAAGAGATTTTAGGTAATGTTTAAGTATTGTCTAATACTAGAAGAAATTCATATTTTTCGGATGTTGCAGATGTTAGCAAAGGCGAAAGAGAATTTTTGGTATCTTTCATTATTATTAGTGAGCTTTTCTTGACAATATTTTCACAATACATATTGCATTGTGATACCATAAAAAATAGAATAAATTATTACTTATTACCGTGGTTTCTTATCATTGCTATTTTTTTTCCAAGAAATTCTTAATTAATAATTCTTTATAATTTCTTAATAGGTTTCCGCAAAATATGTCTTATATGCAATTTTTGTAACTCTTAGTATCAATGATCGATAACAGTTGTGGTGGGATAGATAAAATCCTTCTATTTTTAATTAGAGGTCTCGAGTTTGTCCCTTATATATGAAAAAAAAATCTATTAGAAACACTTTCCGATTAAATGAGCCTTACATGGCGCGAATTAGGGCTCCAATATGAATATCAAACGCCCAATAGAAAAACTCAGTGTCGAAGAATTTGCTAGTAATTTTGTATCGAATTTTATTTGGTGGACTCTTTGAATTTATAAGAGATGATGCGGAATTTTTGGATGACAGAAGGATCAAATAATGTGATAAAATTATTATTTGAAAATTTTGGAGAAAAATTGAAGGGAAGAGGTAAATTGAATTGGATATTTAAAAGGAAGAAAAACTTTTGTTCTTTTAAATTTTAAATATTAAGCAGAGAGGGAAGAAAATTAAGAAAAGAATTGAAGAAAGAATAAATGGAGAAACAAAAGAAAATAAGAAGGAAAAAAAACGGTCATAAAAATGATGTCACACATTCCTTTCTTCATATTTCATAATATATATATTTTGATTTGTAGTCTTTGAAGATCATAAATAATTATGTCTTTTCTAATAAATTGTCATTTATTGAATATATGCTCAATATAAAGTCGCTCGATTAATATAAATTATAATAAAATTCTTTAAGAAATGATAGGATCTCTTAGGATAGTTAAAAACTTATGAACATCGAATAATTATATCAATTATATTAGTTTATTATAATTAAGTTATAAACGAAAGTGAAAATATATAATTAAGTAACTATGATTTGTTGATAGGGATATACGAAGATATATATTGCATATGATTGTATAAAAATATATCAACATGACAATTCTCTTAGATTAAAAAAGTTTTCTAATTTATTTTTTATTTTTATATTTTTTTATGGGGAGGGAGGTCATTTTGTATTATAACTTTTTATTCATTTTATTATAAAAGGCTTAAAATTATTTAATTATATTACTTAATTAACACTATGAGGTGTAAAAATACGTGCAAAAAATATGTACTAAAGTATTAAATATATAATAAATAAAAAATTAAAAAGTTGTGTTAATCACTTTTATATATAAATCTTTAAGAGGCTATAAGAAAATAAATACTTTTATATGAATTTTTTTTTGTGATAATTATTTTTAAAAAAATTTATTTAAATAATTTGTTAATGTTATTTATGATCGCGCAAAACGCAGAGTGTTCACTAATAAATAAGTAATTGAGTAATTAATTCTAAAACTTGACTATTTACTAATTTAGAAATTTAATCGAACACTTTGAATATAAGAAAAATATTTTAGTTTTAATTAAGCAAAGAATTGAAATTGTAACCCCAATAATTCATAGGCATAAGTATTTTATCTAAACACATAGAATTAGTGATTATCATCTAATTGCAAACTATCCACTATTTTTTTTTTTTTAATTCTAGCAAGCTTTTTTCCAAGAATCTTTCCAAATCCAAAGAACAATAATACGACGCAATTGATAGACCCAAATAGTAATTTTTTTATTTATAATTTGATTTCATGCCAAGCATAAGTCATAACGAATTTCTTGATATATTTTTCAATTTTTATTCTTCTTCGCGAATTTATCAGAAATAATATTTTTATTTTTATAAAATACAAATAAAATTTATATTTATATATTTTACTTACTCCAAATTCCATTTGTGATATTACATTCAAGTTATTGTTATTTTATAGATTTCCAGTTTTCTCTGATGTTAATTCTCATAAAGAAGAAGAAGAAAACGTTTGTCCTTCATGTAATCATTTAATTACTTGATCTGGAAAAATATTTGATGTATTATTAATTGTTTGCTTGACAATTAAATATTTTTATTTGGTATTTTCTCATGAATAATAACTGTGATATTAATAATATATGTATTGGTATAATTGAAAACACAATTATATCTAAAAGTGTATAAAGCTAATTAATATGAAGAGTATTTTTATAAATACATATTCTTTTTAAAAAAATTATTCAATACATTTTATTTTTAATATGTCAAATTAAATTGAGGATAAAAGATAATATTAGCATAACTTATTTCTACATTACATAAATTATATTCAACATTATTTTTATATGCACCGTCAATTTTTTTTTTTAATCATACACCCTTATGAATGAACAAATCTAAAAAATTAGACTCCTAAATTAATTTCCCTCCTCTATTTCTTCAAAAACAAAGATACGGGCATACAACTCCAAAAAATATAAGATCTAATGAGGCTATTATAAAATATTTACTCGTGATATTCTGATTCATAATTGTTACCAACAAAAATTCTCCGCTCCGAAAGATATGCTTTTGTTTGTGTGAATCGTATTTCAATATGAAATTGATATGTTGAACCACTTACACAAAATCGATTAGGTAACCTACTTCTGAATGATTAATTTTTTAAAGTTGTCATATCTTTTCAACCCAAGATTGAGAGATTGACTTTGTCTTTATTTAAGAGACGTATATACACTACACTGTTGGTTTGTTGACATGTAAGCTACACATACAATACAATAATGTTAATCATTTTTTAAATCTATATATGAATGTTAACCTAATACTACGAGGGCATATTTCTATGAAATTTTTAAAAAATATATCACTTAAAATAAAATATAATATCATATAATTTAATATATAATATATTAATTTATATAAAAATAAATAATAATATAAAAGTAAATACATATAAACATGAATTAAACCAAACAGCAAACATAAAATATGAATTATTATTGCATAAATATTTTCTCAAAGAAAACATAGAGCGTAATATTAACTATTTCTATTAAGAATTCATTTTTGCGTTTTAAATAGTCAATAAAATACAGCGGAAACTGAAGTTTTATATTTACAATAACTACATAATACTTTCTTTTTAATTTGTTTTAGAAATATATTTTTTTCTATATTTAATTGTGCAATATAATTTTAAAATTTTATTTTTATTTAATATTTAACAATATAAGTTACAGTCAGACATATTATAAATTTTAAAATATTTCTTTCTTTTTTAAACCTCAATCAAATAACGTAATATTACGTAATTAAATGGAATGAAAGGATTTATAATTATGAACTATAAACGAACCCCGAAGACTTGTTTGGTCGTGAGTTTTTAATACTGACTTGAATTCCAACTTTCCAAGTAAAATGTTGAATATTGATTTAAATGATTTTCAGGTAAAATACTACTTTGAATGTGACTAACAAGTATTCTTTTTGTTCCATTAATTGTCAGGATTTACATAATTTTTAAGAAAAAATTAATTAAAAATATAATTTAATTAATATATATTTTGATGTTTATTTGTGTATTTTAATTTTATAATAATTAATACTAAAAGATAAAGTTAAAAAAATATAATTAATTTTATTTTAAATTTTTTAAATTAATAAATATTTTAAAATAATTATTTTAATATAGATAATAATTAAAAAAATAAGCAAAGGAAGTAATATTCAATTTCAATCGCACATTAAATGATAGGCCCTAGTTGTCAAAAAATTTGAAATTGATCAGATGGAAGATTGTGGTTTAATCTGTCAGAAATTTAATTCTAACTTCCTATAAAAATATTTCTATTTTTATCACAATTTAGAGATTGATTTATTTTATATATTCAATTAAAAAAAAGAGTAAATGAAATGATATATTCTTTTGCAAAAATACAATAATAACAATAAATTTAAAGTAACTTCATAAATGGAGATTTAAACAGAATGTTGTATACATAATTTTATCCTTATTTTATAAGGATAGAAATATTATTTTCAATAAATTCTAAGCTCAATAAAATATATCAAAGCAAAAACAAACACCAAGAGAATAATAGCAATACAAATAATATATAGGATTGTTGAAGCAATGAAATAACATATAATACTAAAATTAAAAAATAATATATAATAAGACTAACAAAATTGAAAAGAAAACTAGACTCGGTCGATTGCATACTAATCTTGCACCCTTATTCCAACTTTCACATCTTGTTATTTAAATTCATGTCCTCAATCAATAAGCTATAAATATATTATATTCTATCTAATTAATGTTATCCAATATTTTTTTAAATATTGTCACATAAATAGAGGAAAGAAGGTTTCCATGTACAAAAAGAATAAAAGCAAGTTCCCGCTTCTTGCTCATGACTCATGACTCATTTTTCTTCCCCCCCCCCAATTGGCCATATCTCTCTCCTCTGTCATCAAAGCCTCCATTTCTTACTACTAACGACGACGGTTTCCATTCAAAGTCCTCTATCTTTCTTACATTTCTCATTTATTAATTCCCCCCTTAAATCCTCCAGATTTCTCTCTGTTCCCTATTTTATCGCTTCTCAGATCTGTAAGTTTCTTTTTTCCCTTTCCTATCTTCCTCCTACCTTATCCCCATTCCCTGCATGTGTTTTTGATTAAACCCCGTTCAAATCCATTTTCTTTTTAATGCCTTTATTTCAGAAAATTTATCTTTTTTTTTTTTGTTCTAATCCAAATTAATTTTACTATTGATAGGTGATCCTTTTATCACGGAGTAGTTATTTGTTCCCGTTTGGGGTTTTTTGGTTAATTCTTTATGTTAGAAGATTTAGATTAACTGATGTTTTAATGTTGGGTGTTGGAAGATTGAAGATTTTTGTTCTTGATTGTGGGGGATGGGGTGGGGTGGGCTGTTAGCGTAGAAATGTCTAGTACAGTGTACTTGAAAAGTGTAAACAGTTAAAACATTAATATTAGTAGAGGAAATAAGTTAATGTGGCTAATTCTGCTCGCCATAGAATGATTCAGTGTAGGAATTACAAGTCTCATATAGTTGTGTTGCGATTGGAAGTAGAGTAGAAACTAGATTTTTATTTAAAAGTGCTCTCAGATGAGAGACGCCTCCTGCTTTGTTCATACATATCTCGGAACTTATTACCTTATTTATTTATTTGGTTAGTAATTGGCAGCTTCCATATTTAGAAACTCACTGCGGCTGTTAAGTGTTCCCATGATAGTAGACTCACGTCATGGAAAAAGAAGATGCTATTACAGAAGGTGCAGTCAATCATCCTGCTCCTGAACAGGAGGAAGAAAACGAATCCATTCTTAACAATGAATCTGTTAAAAATAAAGTTTCTAGCCAGAGGAATTTAGGAAGTACAGCAGATGAACCGCAGGAGGCAACTACAGTGAATGCTCGGATAAATGAACAGGAAAAGAAAATCTCTGCAGATAATTCTATTTTACATTCCGGTGCTGTGAAGAGTCAGCTTGATACAAATAATGAATCGGGGAAGGAGAGTTCTTCAGGCGAAAACAACTCAAGTTCTTCACTTGCTAATAAAAATGAGATTGATAAACCCGACTTAGATCAAGTTCTCACCCAAGGGGAACTGAAATCATTAAACAGTGGAAAGGAACGCTCTGAAGCAGAGATGTTTGGTTTGAGTGGAAAGAAGACTGATTGTGTGAAAGTAGACTTAAAAAGCCTCCGCAAAACTAACAAGAATCTTGAAGAAGTTGTTTATGAGGAGGAAGCAGAACCCGTATTTGATGGAACAGAAGAACCTGGGATGGGTGTTAATAGGAGTTTATCAGCCCGTACTGTACATCGTGACTCAGAAGCACAGGGATCTATTTGGCCTGAGAAGGCAGTAGCTCTTACGAACTTTGTTAGATCAAAGAGTACAGTTGCGGTGAGTACTGTGCTACGCCGCCTTTCTGGTAAAAGTGATGATGGGCAATATGTTACTGCTGAAGAAGATAATAGTAAGTTCAATGAGAAGAATGCTGTTGCATCACAAGAACATGAAATGCAAGCCATGGCTCAGAAAACTGCAGACCGTCCTGGGTGGAATCCCCTCAACTTAATTGGGATTTTACGTGATGATACTGGAAACAGACTTGTGGAGAAGGAGGTCTCACCAGAAGCAGTTTTACCAATAGCCATGAAGGGAAGGATTATATTGTATACAAGGTTGGGATGCCAGGAAAGTAGAGAGGTAAGACATTTTCTACACCGGAAAAGACTCAGATATGTTGAGGTCAACATTGATATGTATCCTAGTAGAAAGATGGAACTGGAGAAAATTGCTGGTGATTCTGTTGTTCCTCGAGTATTCTTTAATGAAGTTCTAATAGGTGGATGGAGTGCACTAAAGAGCTTGGATGAGTCTGGAAAGCTCTCTGAGAAGATTGAATATGTACTTGATGAAGCACCATCATTTGAAGCTCCTCTACCACCACTTTCTGGTGAAGATGATTTGTCCACTAGTGGGTCTGTCGATGAACTAGCTGTTATTGTTAAAAAAATGAAACAGGCTATTGCTTTAAAAGACCGGTTTTATAAGCTGCGCAGGTTCACCAACTGTTTCATGGGATCAGAAGCTGTGGACTTCCTGTCAGAAGATCAGTACTTGGAAAGGGAAGAGGTCAGTTTTCAAATTGCATAAAAAATTAGCTTATGCGAGCTGGGTTAAAATACGCGACCATAGAAATGGTCAAAATATTTGTTTTCTATTACTGTCAGCTATTAATAATATTCTACAGATGCTGTACTCTATAATTTGATTCTTTTAAAGCTCAAGACTCCTTGAGAACAAACTAATTAAACTTAGGGGATCTTCTAAAGCAGCTTATTGACCTCAACTTATGGTAACCATAGCAAAGTTTTGCCACATATGTATTATGGCTGTTAATACATGTCTATTTTGGTTTTGCTTTGATACTTCGTGCTTAATAGTTTCATGTCTTGTTGTCTATAACTATTACTAATATTTTCTTCATAAACAACAGAGTGAAACTTTTCCTTGAAATCACTATGTGTGTGTGTGTGTGTGTGTATTATCTGCTGCTAATACTCAATAATATATGTAGATATTGCTCCTGTAGGGTTATTCATATTCTGTATTCAAGTATTTCTTTCCTGAACAAAACTAAATTCTTTTCTCGTGTCTTTTTGTTACATATTTATTTCTAGGTGTAAAAAAATAGTTTTCATGCATCAGCTTTTCTTGAAATTGTACTTTAGTATTGTTATATAGAACATGTTCATTCCATGATCTAAATTATTGGACAGAAAACTAAAAATATTGGTTTGATGCATCTACCGTGTTATAATCCTTGCAAAATAGTACATTGACTTTACACACATATTTGATGTGATTATTTTCCCTTTAAAACCTGAAAGTCTCCTTTCATTATGTTTACTCGAAATATGACTTAAGAGTATCAATGTTCACATTTTTCTGATAAAATACTGGAGAGTTTAATGTTGAAAAGAATAATAAAGGAAATTTAGTTGGGGAGTGAACGGAGTACCAATGGTCACGGCGTAGTACCATGCCATGTTTGGATGCCCTCTAAATTTTTTATGTGGATTCCATAGTACATTTATGCATTGGTGCGAATTGGTAGACGAAGAAAAATGGAATCACAAAAAATGAAGAAATCCATCTAAAGTCCCACTTCCATAATCTTTGGAAGATATGGAACTAGAAAGGATGAAGAATCCATCTAGTTACTCCACACCGTATCTGTGTTCTGTATTATTACAAGTCATCTCTTCGCCAGTTAAAGCGATAGGGAGATGCTACGCAAGGAGTTATTCCTTCATGGGTGAAGCAAGTGTATGTTCAGACGACAAGGTGCAAAACATTGACTCTTGAGTGTATGACCTTAAAATATGAAAAAGAAAGAGAAAAAGTATGAAATACGGTTTTCTGCTATTTAAGTACCAAGACTCACCTCTCTAGTCTCTACCTGCATTTCAGCATTCTCTATATCACTATTGTCTTCTTCTTCTCGAATTTGTAATGCGTCACTTTTTATTAATTCAGTTTCTCTATTCCTTTGATATGCTTCTCTCTCTGCATTTTTCTTCTTCTATCAATGAATACTTCTTTCTTCTTACTCTAGTTTTGGGTTCTCTTCTTTTGCTACTATTGATCTTGGACTTCTCTTTTGCTTTCCTCTTCTACTTTCTTATTACAGATTCATTGTTACTAAAGTAATTAAATACCATACTGACTGCAGCTAATAATTTTTATGGTGGTTTTACTGAAATTTAAAAAATCAATTTTGTGATTGATTTTATCTTTACATGGCCTTGTAGAAATTACATAATAATAATATTTTATTCAGTTGGATTAGTATTGTCATTATTGTATACTAGATGTTGGACTTGGTGTTTCAATTGCAATCTGATGCTATAAGTCTAAAATGCATATTTGTTAGGCAATATGTGTATTTTTTGGTAAATAGCATGCTTCATTTCAAAAGCATGTCTTTTGCTTTTAAAAACATCTTTAATGTTGTGGATCATAATCATAACACTTTGTCTTATTGATTTTGTCCTTTAGGCTGTTGAATTTGGTAGGAAGCTCTCAAGCAATCTTTTCTTCCATCATGTACTAGAGTAAGTATCTGGTCTTTCTTTTCTTGTATCTTTACATCGTGTTCGTGTTTTTGTCTGCTGTGTCTCAGTGTCTAATCTGTCTAATATGTGTGTCCGTTCCTTGTCTTTCCAGTGAAAATGTGTTTGAAGACGGTAATCATCTGTATCGTTTCCTTGATGATGATCCCTTTGTATCTCAGTGTCAGAACATTCCAAGGGGTTTAACAGAAGTGAAGCCAAAACCCATAATAGAAATTTCATCTAGATTGAGATTTTTGTCTCATGTAATTTTTGAAGCTTATGCATCAGAAGATGGAAGGCATGTTGATTATAGAAGCATCCATGGCAGCGAGGAATTTGCAAGGTTTGTTTCATGGATTCCATAAGTTGACAGGATTACAGGATACTATCCAATGTGTATTCATACTTGGGTACACTGTACACATGCTTATAGAACTTGTATTTCTTGGTATTGACTGAATGAGGCTCTTCTAGGTATTTGAGAATAACTGAGGAGCTTCAAAGAGTGAACTTGAAAGACATGGCCAGGGAGGAGAAGCTTGCCTTTTTTATTAATCTCTACAACATGATGGCCATCCATGCAATATTGGTTTGGGGACATCCCTCTGGACCAATGGAGAGGAGAAAATTATTTGGAGAGTTCAAATATGTCATTGGTGGGTGCACATACTCACTATCAGCTATCCACAATGGAATCTTAAGGAGCAACCAGAGACCACCATACAATCTAATCAAACCGTTTGGCGTTAAAGACAAGCGTCTTAAGGTAAGACTCTGTTTACATGGTCACAGTAATATCTTGAATTCCTACATATGCAGAATTTGGGAACCGGATATTCGTTTGGATTGTAATTTACTCTTCTTCACCGTCAGATATCCATTTGATCATATCCAAATGTGGTCCAGATGATAAAATATCAGCCTATTGCCTGTTTTATTTGTAGGCGTTCGTATTTTACATCAATCTGTTGGTCAATTCTCCTGAAGAAACACCACATTAATTTTAGGTTTTGCACCAGCACCATAAAATAGTTGTGCACCTGAAGACCTAGCTCTGACTAAGTCTCCACTTGTTTCTTTAAATTGGTTGGGTATGATTGCTGTGTGACGTAGAAGTCATTTGATTCTTCTTTGACTAAATAAATTTAGATTAAAATGACATTTTATTTAGTCCTACTCTGGCTAAAATGTAAGATCCTGCAGTATATAGTGTATCCTCGAATGGGTGCAAACTAATATACAGTCCAGCACAAGTTTTCTCTGGTCTGTACTAAATGTAATGTTTAAATTGTGATGAGATTGGACTTTAGTATGTTAGGTTATGGTTAAAAGGGGAAGAATTAGAGGAGGTGAGGAGGTTTAAGATGAGGGATAAGGGTTATCCTCCGTTGATTTGTCAGAATAAACAGGTGTGAGCAAAAATTACAGAGGATGCTTATCAACCCCTTCAATTGCATAAAAAGTAGAACACAGATCTTGTAATTTCTCTCTTTCTCAGTAATCAAAAGTGCTTTATTTTAATGGGTGGATCAACCAGTCTCATTTCCTTATGTCTCGTTTCCCTAGGACCAAACTAGGCAAGCGGGGAATCCAAATGAAAATTCAGCAAACAAGAACTATGTTTGCTGCAGTAACTTCAACTAGATTCAGTTATTGTATTGCCGAGCACTATCCCCATCTAATTACGAGCTAAATGGTAGCTAGTACAAATGGCAAGGTCCACAACTGGAGGAACAATTAATATATGTGATCCTTGAAGATAAGCAAAGCTATCATAATTTGTTGTAGTTTTCTTTGGTTAAGTTTTTAGTAGATGAAGTACTTTTAATGACTAGCATTTTGTTCTAGTTGAAACACTGGAGTAACAGATTTTTAGCTTTTCTTGGATGGAGAAAGGATAGAACTTTTTCTGCTGCCACTTTCAACCATTCCCTTTTCTGGAAGGAATATACTCTAACTAATGCTGATCGCTAATCTTCATCTTGAGAGGGCTGTTGCCTGTCTGCGTATATTGTTGCTCTTGAGTAATCTTGCATCAGTACCAGTTGTTTCTGTTCTTGTGGGGTTTCCTTGAAGCAGCCGTAGCAGTGAACTCATCATAAATTTGACTTGATATATAATAGTACAAGTTTTTTATTCCATGACTTCTGATGCAAAATGTTGACAGCACAATCTGGTTATAGAATTGGAGCTGCAGTAATTAGTGGTTGTGCTGACCAGTGTTGTCAAAGGTGCGCTTAAGCCCTGAAGCGAGGCTCAAAACACGTTAAGCGCTTCCCCTCGCTTAATGTGCGTTTTAATGTCATCATCAGGACTCTAAGACAAACTTTTCCTTGCAAATGAGCGTTTCCCGAAGAGTCGACACTAAACAATTGATATTTCACTTAATCCTAAAAGAAATTCAATTCTTTATCATATATCTGTGATTCATGCTTATAACTATTAGTATTGGGCTATATATATATATATATATTTGTGTGTTTCCTCCCTTTGTGCCTTTCTCATTAAAGCCCTCGTTTTATTTGCGCTTAAAGCCCCAATGGACCTTAGAGTTTTTTTGCGCTTTTCTCTTTTGATAACACTGGTGTTGACCTAAATGGTTGCATTTGGAAATCCTTCATTTATATTATGTGATGTTTCTTGATCCATTATCTGTCTAATCCCCCATAACCCACTTCTGGCTTTCAGATAGCTCTTCCTTATTCGGAGCCTCTTGTTCATTTTGCTCTGGTTAATGGTATGCGATCTGGGCCTGCTCTTCGATGTTATTCACCTGGAAACATAGATAAAGAGTTGGTGGAGGCTGCCCGTGATTTCTTAACATCTGGAGGACTAATGGTTGATCTTAGTACCAAGGTTGCATATGTTAGTAAAATCTTGAGATGGTAAGTTATTAATTCATTTGTTTGATCCTCAGCGATACGTCAGGTGTGTGTGTCCCCCCTCCCATTCAAGTAACAACCCTATGCAATGATCTGGACATGAGTATTGCGGACAAAGTAGAGGATATCTGATGATTTAACTTGCACCATACTAAGAAATGGTATTTCTTTTGTCAATTCTCAGGTTTAGTGTTGATTTTGGGAAGAATGAGGTTGAAGTATTGAAACATGCTGCAAATTACTTGGAGTCATCAGTATCTCTAGCTTTGCTAGAGTTGCTCGCCAACAGTCAGTTGAAGGTGGTGTACCAACCTTACGACTGGGGATTGAATAACTAGCGCTGGATTCTACCTCCTTGCTCAGTCACTGTTAACTTTATATGATGCTATTACAAGAAAATTCAACATGATATATTATGTAAAAGTGAAAAGTGATGCTTCTTTGGTGTCAACCCAACTTGGGTCTTGTCACTGGAATCTGAGGGTTTGGTGAAATTGCGTCATAAATAGCAAAAGTAATAGTTTAGACACATATGTTATATCTGCTGGTTCCCAATTGATTTCTCATTATCTATTATCATGTGAGTTATATATAATGTGTCATTCCATCCACTCCTCCCACATATCTATTATTTGGCCGAAAAACTCCCAAATAGGTGATATGATATTTTGTGTATATAGAAGTTGAACTCCTCTTATAAAATCAGTCAATTGTAGTATTTATGGGATGTTGGTTAGAGACAAGCCTAAAGAACAGTACAACTATCTGTCTTGTATATTTAATTTATTTAGGCGTGTACTATTGATGTTGCGTTTAAGTATACCTTACACGCTATGCCATATGTGATAAGAGTTAATTTATACTCCAAAAAAATTAGTGTTCGTTAATATATTGTCCATTAATATGAAAACGATATTTATCAAGTAGTTGGTTGTATATAAAAAAAAAGAGACTGATATACTGTATCATTAATATGAAAATAAAATTGAACAATTTTCATATAATGTGATAACTCAGATACAAGATGAAGATAGCTTGTATCCATATGTAACAATCTGATAACAACTGATACATAATGTATTAATTTGTCATTGATACAAAAATTTTCTAGCATCCTATGTATCATTAATTTGAATTTCTCGTTTCTAAGGTGAGCTTTCAAAAATCCGGCCATCAAAGTTGCCATCATCGCCATAACTGCCAGGGAATTGGTCTTGCTTGCCCATGGTAGTCATGCTACTATTTCTTTGTTGAGGAAGAACACATCGCAATTAGCGCTCATAAAAAAAAAGAGGGGGGGGGGGGGGAGGGGGAAACTATTATGCATCAATACCGTAAAATACTTACACATAAATCACGAAAGTTTTGAATATGAGTTGAAATCGTGGGAGATAAAAATGCAGGAAAACTTGGGATATTAATGAAGATGGACAATCGGATTTTGAATGGAGCAAAAATCGGATGGTGAGATTGGAGAGAGAATGTAAAAATATTGATACATATTAACCCCATAGTAAAAAAAATTAAAAAGCTATTTGTGTAATTATTTTGCTATTTTATGTATTTTTTTAAATATTGTTATATAATGTAATTATGTACGAAGATTTGCTTAATTATGTAATTTTCTATTTATTTTATGATGCTTTTTAGGCTTGTTGAGTATGACTCAAATATTAATAATTCAATTATTTGTTTAATATTTTATGAGTTGAGCTATAGTAATTTCATATTAAGATTATTTTAGTCTAATTCACGTGAATGAACTTATTTTAAAGTGATTTTTAATTTTTATCTCTCAAATTCATGATCTTTAAATTTTGCCCTTCGACACTTTAAAAAGTGATCAAAAATGTCTTTAATTA
Source organism: Datura wrightii (assembly GCA_035772735.1). NCBI lineage: Eukaryota > Viridiplantae > Streptophyta > Magnoliopsida > Solanales > Solanaceae > Datura > Datura wrightii. The sequence goes on from JASDFA010000001.1 coordinate 14,548,776, forward strand.
GCTAAAAAAAAAATCACAAGTCAAACGAAAAATTCGCAAAACATAAGTTTTGACACGAGTTATGCCCCATAACATAAATTCACATAGTTTAGTAGTATGACATAAGTTTAACAACATGAATTTGAAGCATAAATTGAGTAGCATGAATTTGTGTTTGAGGCATAAATTCAAAAGCATGAATGAATTTTATGCCTGAGTATAAATTCAGCAGCATGAATTTGTGCATAGGGCATAAATTCAGTAGCATGAATTATGAATTTGTGCTTTGGATATAAGTTAGCAATATTAACTTGTGTCTTCTAGGGTTATGTGCCTAATGTATTTTTTTATTTAAATAATACTAAGGGTAAAAGTATGCTTTGCAAATTAAATAACACTTGATATATAAAAAGATTTTTCTAGTGAAATAAAGTCATAATTAAGGATATTTTGGACATGAAATTTTCATTAAATGAACTGTAACTGTAAAAATTAAAGGTCACTAATTTAAGAGGCAAAAATTAAAGACTACTGCACAATAGAGGAAGTCCTTAAATAATATTCAATTTAGCCTAATACTAGCTCAATTCTAGCCCACATTTAAAATTAACTTTAATTTGTATTTACTAGTCGAGTTCTGTGTTAGACCTCACACTACTAAACAAGTTTTAAAAACTGACCTCAAAAGATTGAAAAAATGCAAAAAGACCTTTGGAGGTCAATTTTTTTTAATTTTTTTTTTATTTTCTTAACAATAACGATCTCCGAATATCTGTTTTTCTTAGCGCCAAAAAACAGAAAAAAAGACCGATTCTTTAATTATTTTTTTTTTGTAAAAATAACCTCTGAAGGTCGCTTTTGCAACAAAAAGAATTGAAGAATGACCTCGGGATGTCTATTTTCTTTACGAAAATATGAACTTAAAGAGAATAAAGACCAACCTCGTGAGGTTAGTTTTTGCTCCTTTTTTGTAGTGTCAGATTAGAGTTAAATCTCACTTTTCGGATTGGATCTCGAGTCGGGTCTCTCATCTCATGTCTCGAGTTTCAAATTGTGGCTCAATTTTCAGGTCTCGGGTTCGGGTTATGTCGAGGTTAAGTCTTAACTCTCAAATTGAGAATGAGGGTTAGAGTTTGAATCTCTAGTCAAGGCTAAATCCTGAGTTAGGGTCGAGGGTTGGGTAGGGGAGGACATGAGTTAAAGGGGACATGGGAAAGGTGGACCATTCAAAATGAGTTAAATTGGACGAGTCATGATCCACCCATTTTAGTCCAAGAAGCTTTTAGGTTAATTTTAATCAAATTTATTTATTAATTCAACTCATTTTAATTTGCTCAATTTCAGCCCAATCCCCATTTAACACATGTAAGTGCTTATGATACATACCTCTTCAAAAACAAACAATTTTCCTATTTCTATCGAAGTGAAAGTAAATTATTCAAAATTATAGAAACCAAGAATACCAAATAACTCCTTTTAGTCCTTTTCATATAAGAAATATAATTTTTTTTTAAAATTTAGAAGTAATTTAATTTATATTTTTCATTTTAATAGTAACAAATTTTTTTTTATAAACGAAAAATATCGTAATATATGTAATGTAATAAATTTCAAAAATTTAAATTGCGTACTTATTCAAAATTTCCACGTGGAGAATAATGATTTTTAAATTTTTCAATCATTTTAAAGAGAGAATGAGACAAATTTCCAAACCTGCCACCTAACAAAATTGACCCCAACGAAAATGAAGTTATATAATCATTGTCACAATATGAGGAGATGATATGTACATTATATATTTTATGTTAAACAAAAATACAACACGTATTATTCAAATTTCCTGGGGAAAATCAATTGAATTAGGGTTTCCATCGTTATTAGATTAACTATACAATGCTTAAAATAGCACTCCAGTTGAGACTAAAGCCCAACTTGCAGTTTCCGGCCCGCCAATAGATTCAACTACCGCCACTTGCTCCTCATCCCATCTTTCTCCGGCGAAAATCGATCTGTAAGTTCCTATTTCTTTCTCTTTTTTCCTGTATATTGACCCTAATTCCAATAAATCGGGACTTATGAATGTATTACTATGTTTTTGTATGCTGAATTCGTATTTTTGAGGTATTTGGAGTAAATAGCCCCCGAGATCCCAGGTTCCAATCCCAGCTAAAGCTCATATGTGGGTTTAATTGGATTGTGGTTAGTCTGTTTGGTGGATTTGTCATGTTTGCTCAAGCTGGCTTGGATACCACCCTCATAAATAAAAAAAGAAAGTGAAATATTCATCATAGAATTGGGAGTTCTACTTCTTGGTATTTGGGTCTTAATGTACTAAAAGAGATTTTTTTTTTGTTTATTACAGTTTGTTAGAGGATACCCTTTTTGTTAATTCGTTTTACTGTTACCCAAAATGCCCCATTAAGTTAAATGCTAATCCTAATTAGTGTATCCAATAGGCCTTTTGAGTTAATGTTATTATGTTGTGGATTAGAATGTTTTGTATACTTGAAAACTTAGAAAAGAAAAGAAATGAGCTTCAATATATTAAGATACGTGCAGAGTGAAGTAAATATTCTGTTTTTCTATTGGAAGATTGCTTGGTTGATAAATTTGTTCTGAGCCTGAGTTGTTATTGGTTTTCTTTGTTGTCTGAGCAGATTCTTGTCATATACCATTCATGTAGCTGATGCTCTTTGGTGTAGGAACGGCAACATCATTTTGTTCCAAAGGAATATATACTAAATCTACTGTTATAGTTGGTTATATTTTCAATACAAGAAGTTTTAGTACAATGAACGAAGTTGGAATTGATAGTGCCTCTAGTTCACATACACTGGAATCTGTGGGAGAGGCTCCTGTTCTACGTCCCGTGTCTGTGAGAACAAAATGTTCTTCAAATGTTCAATCTACCCCAGAAATTGAAAAGAAGTATGTCCATGGTGTTTATGATGCCATTGCTCCCCATTTCAGTTCCACTCGGTTTGCAAAGTGGCCTAAAGTATCAGCTTTTTTGAGCTCATTATCTCCTGGTTCTCTCATCTTAGACGCGGGATGTGGAAATGGGAAATACTTGGGATTAAATCCCAATTGTTTCTTTATTGGCTGTGACATTAGTGCTGCTCTTATTAATATATGTGCAGATAGAGAGCACGAAGTTTTGGTTGCAGATGCTGTGAACCTACCATATAGGAGTGGTTATGGTGATGCAGCAATTTCTATTGCTGTGTTGCATCACCTAAGTACTGAAAATAGGAGGAGGAAAGCGGTAGAGGAGCTCGTCCGTGTTGTTAAAAAGGGCGGGTGTGTTTTAATTACTGTCTGGGCTAGGGAACAAGAAGACGGGTCGTTAATTGACAAGTGGACACCACTTAACCAAAGGTATCTAGAGGAATGGATAGGACCAGGGAGTCCTCGTGTTCGCAACCCTTCATCTCCTCGCACCCTTGAAAGCATCCCAGAAGCAGAGGAAAATGGTGCCGGGGAGCAGTTGAAAGGCCTACGTGCAAAGTCTTCAAAAGTAAAATCAGCTGAAATTATGCACCCAACCTCTCTGGATGAAGGTCATTCTTTGCCTACTGGATCTGAAAAAGGTTATGCAGAGCAGCAGGAATTTTTTGTTCCCTGGCACTTACCTTATCATCGAGCTGAAGTAAGTGGGGCTTCAGCCGTTGCCTTGGCTAGCGGTTTGGCAAAGAAAGATGATAAGAAGGGTTCCGTGGTATATAATAGATATTACCATGTTTTTAGTGAAGGTGAACTTGAGAGGTAATTTCTTTTCCATTTTATGTGACAAAAGTTTTTTTTAAAATAAATCTCTAATTTCTTTTTTGACTGATATCATTCTGCCAAGTCGCTATATTTGCCAAATGCTTATCATGGTTAGTAATTTTCCAATCTGTAACATAGACAACCAAATTTTCTTTGTACTTCTCATAAGGGTTCCATTATGTCTTTTTTGGCTAGGATGGTTTAAACACTTTGTATCGTACTTTGAGTAGAAATTTCGCACACAATCAATCCTCTGGTAATAATATGGTCATAGAAATAGAGTTAGAACCTGTAAAAACATATTGATATTCAGGAGGTCATATGTAAGCTTTTGGAATTGTATTGACCTCAAGAGTAATGAGCTTTAGAGTTCTGGTTATCTCATTGTAAGCAATGTGTAGGAGTCTCTTTCATCCTTATTTGGGAGTAATAGTGACAAGTTTACCGTTCACCCCCCTATACTAAAGTGCCTGCATAGAGATGTATGAATGAAACAAAACAAAACCTTTGCTTCCAGTTGATCAGTTTCACTTGATAAATAAAATTTAATTTTTTTCCCATTATCACAGGGCTTGTACTTGTTTGTCTCTGATCTATTCTGAAGTTCTTTTATTGTTTCTTTCATACACCCCCTCCCCACCTTTTCTGTTTGGGGTTAGGAGGCTTTTGAGTAGAGGTGGGGGCAAGATGAGGTGATACCTCTCCGTTTAGCAGTTTCCCAAATTAGAAGTTTGACCAATTTGTAACAATGAGCTGCACTAATCAACATGTTCCCTTCTTCGACAGGTTGGTGTCTGGTCTGGATAACGCCATTCTTGTTGATAGATTCTATGATAAATCAAATTGGTGCATCATTCTTGAGAAAACATCGTGATAGTGTTGAACTTTTCAGAAGATTCTTGCACTTCCATTTGTCTAGTATATGAAGTCAATAACCCTAGTTGTGGAAGGGTGATATTGTCTTTCATACAAGGAGTATATTGATACATTTTATGTTGGAAGAAACATATGTCTAGTCCTTCATTCTCAGCTGCTCGCGTGGTTGCCTGTATCTCTCATCCTGGTGTGATCACCTGCCTCGTTGTGGTTATGTATGACACTGTCTTGTAAAATGCCATTATTATTGAGACTTTGGGGACAGACCTGAGAAAAAGGGGTTTGATATCCAAATTACTTCAATTTTGGGATAAATTTATGGCTGTGTTTTAAGGAACTGAATGAATTTCACAACGCGTGTCTGAGCTTAATATTGAACCACAAACCACCCCTTAAGTTTACAGGTTGGACTAAACTCACTCCTAAACTATTACTCTATTCATAAAATGTTGTTGAAGTATGCAATGTAGCACTTTTAGTCCAACCCCGAAGGGTATCTGTAGTCCTATTAAAGTTTCTTTGTGCGTTCATCTTTCGGCATTTCTCAGTCCAGTTGAGCACCCGCCAAGTTCTGCAGGCTGATTTTATCCGTCTTTCATAAGCAAATGAGATGTCATAGCTCATAAGAGTGTTTTTAGGTTTTAAGCTTTCTTGCCTTCCAAAGACTAGTCATCTCTTCAAAGTAAGCACCGAAAGATTTACCAACGGTATGTTACACTTTTAGTGATTAATGAAGTGGGTGAAAGCTTTGGAGATTATGAGATAAACATATTGATATTTTGTCTTATCTGTCTTCTGTCTAAGTTTTGATGGACAAAGTTAATTGATACTCGTGTCGATGATACACAAGTTAATTCAGTCACTTCTGGTATTGAAAAGAAAAAGTAAGCACAAAAATATCAATAGCAGATTGATGGAATGATGATTTTATTTAAAAGAGATTTGTATAGGATTTCTATAATGTAGAGGTGTAAATATTTAATTTAAAATATATCTATAATTGTGTTACTATATTTTTGTAGAATTTTTATAATATAAAGGGTTTTTGTATTTATGAACATTTAGGTAATTTACCCAAAATTATAGTATTAAAATTACCTTCATTTTATAACAAAATGATTTTACACGAGACTCGTACGACTAGGCTAAAAATCAAAGGCGTAACTTAACCTTTGTGTCAGTAGGATAAGATTTTTAAGCAACAAGAGCCCAGTTGCTTCTCCAGTTTACAAGAAGAATACAAAGTTATGATAAACAGTAATATTGAAGAAATAAATATATTAAAAATAATCAAAATAAAAATAGTAATAATAAAATTACAAAATAATGTTAGTCTAATAACAATTACATTGATAAGGAAATAAATCGTGTACCACTTCGTAAGTGTCTACTTCCCTGCTCTTTAATTAGGGTCATATTTTTCAGTGGGCGGAGCTGTCCAATTGACCCGCCCCGCAAAGCTGTTAGCTCGACCCGACCCGTTTCTATTCATCCCCCCCCCCCCCAAGTTTCATAATTTTGGCCTTTCCTACTCCCTGATATTTAGAAAAAACAATGAACAGAGAGAGTGTTGAGCAGTTCCCTCTCAAACCCGAGTTCATTTGCTTTCTTCTTCACTTGTAAACCCTTAAAAAAATCTAACTTCTTATAGGATTAATGGTGCTAGCAGCTTCCATTAGACCTTGCTGCTATGCCGTTTCCGTTCGGCCGTCCACTTCTGCTTCTAGAAACTTCTCTCCTCTTCCGCCGCTCTCTCTTATCCGTTATCCAATTCAACAACGTCAGCCGCACCTCGCCGGAGCTAATTCCGCAGGTATGTAACTTCCCCCAGCCAGCAATCATTATTTCTTCCTGCTCCTGCAACTTGGATAATTTATCAATTGGTTTCACCTAGCAAGTACACTACCCTCAGTCTCTCTTCATATGAACACTCTGTCCGTTGAGAATACCTTGAAAATATTCTATTACTGATATTATCTTGATAAACAATAGTTTTCAATTCGAGAATTCTAATCCATTTAATTATTCTAATTTTGAACTTAGATATGCTTATCACGAATAAATAAATAAATATTGAACCTAGGTGTGATGTATTTTCTGTCAAAGTAATCTTGCGTTTGGAAAAAAATTTGTGGTGAAGTTGAGAAAAGCTTTGTCTGAGTTAATATTTTCCTTCCAGTATCACTAATTTAATACTGCCTAAGTTAACATCTTAAAATCTGGGATTAGTCAGAACTCAATATAAAATGGGATGGAGGGAGGGGAATAATTTGTCTATTGTTTCGGTGAAATTGTTTGGATAATAACGATGTGGCTCAAAATGTTAGGTTCTCTCTTATCTATAAACGGAGTGAGGTTGCGACAGTCATCTCTTGCTGCTGTAATTGGTGATACAACTGCAGTGCCAGATGGTGCAGTTAACGAGAAAATCTCCACTACTAAGTTATCTGATTCTGTTACTAGTCAAGAAACTGATGTGGAAAATGGAGAGGACAGGAAAGATGCTTCTGAAGGGTTGGATGAGAATAAAATGATCCGAGTATGCGACAAGTTAATTGAGGTCTTCTTGGTTGACAAGCCCAAACCTATTGATTGGAGAAGATTGCTAGCATTTAGTAAGGAATGGAACAATATTCGGCCTCACTTCTACAAGCGGTGTCAGGAACGAGCAGACAGTGAGAGTGATCCTGGAATGAAGCACAAGTTTCTCAGGCTCCAAAGAAAGCTGAGAGAGGTAATTAACTTCCATAGCGAGCATGAAGTTCTCATTCTGTATATGTCAGATCATGAATTACTAATTGCTTTTGCTTTCAATTTCCGAAGAGACTCAATTATGTCAAACTCTTTTTGGAATAGTTTCAAATCCTCATGAATAAGATCAAACCTTATTCTGTTGTATTAGTTGAGGTTCCTCTTTAAGAAAGTCCAAATAAGTATTCAGTTGACTCATAAATATGAAAATTAATCAATTATTTTTAGTTTTTGCTAACTGCAGTGCTCTATTGGGATGAGATGAACTTTTATGATCAATTACATATTACAGATCAAAGGGTTGAGGATGATTTGAGGATTATTAATAGATCTCTTGCAATATTTGTCTTATTTTCTTGTGTTAAAATTTTCAGTTTTCATGTGAGCTTGGTCTGTTTTTATTGAAATTCAACTGAGAAGTTTCTTTTCCAGGTTGATGATGACGTTCAGAGGCATAACGAACTTCTTGAGGCAATCAGAAGGTCACCATCCGAGGTTGGTGATATTGTTGCCAGACGTCGTAAAGATTTTACAAAAGAGTTTTTTGTTCATCTTCACACTGTCGCAGAATCCTATTATGATGATCCAGCGGAACAAAATGGTAAATATGCCTCCTGCCTGGAATTTTCTTCTTCTTTCGGGGTCATACTACTGATAAACTTTTGTGTCTTAATCTGCATTAAGACACTATTTCCTTTTTGCAATATATACATTCTTGTACATTCATTCCAGAAATGTTGTTTCCCATATATGAACACATTTACTCTTCACCACTACATGCGAATTCACTCCTAAGGCCCAAGGGAAAGAAGTCAAAAAGTTTCAACTAAAAAATTTCTCCTCTTGCCATAACAAGCAAATGCTAGTATGCGACAATATAATATTTTATTTTAATTGAGAGAGAAGAAGCTTTGAAAAATTTCTGAATCTGGAGTGTAAGTTTCTCTTAGTGTAAATTTAGAAATTGAAAGCCATGAGTTAGTTCCTTCGGAATCGGTAGTTAATCCTATTTCTGATAGTCGAAACAAACATCATTTCCTTGCTTTTCACAACACTATTATATGTACCCGTGCAATGCGCGGTTAGTTTATAAATGTAATAGTAAATATATGTTTATTGAATAATGTCAAGATTCAGCTTGTTGTAAAATCTTAAAATTATTAAGTTTATATGAGAGAATGTTAGTGTATTTAGCACCTCGACAGATTCTAATAGTTAATACTTATCAATTACAAATCAATATATAAGCTTAGTTCATTATATTGAATTTTAGTTTTAATTATTGATATAACCTACATATGAAATTAAATTATATATATTTATTGTTTATTAAGATTTCAGTTAGGTTTCCTTATCTGTAAAGATGATTTTTCGGATCATAATTCAAAAACTTTCTCATCTCAATATTATATTCATTCCTAATGATCCAAAACACAAATTTGAAATACCTTTTGACAAATAAAAAATTGTCAAATTGAAGTAAAACTGTGAAGGTAATGAATGATTATCAAGAAAGAAACCATAACACCTTCCAAGTGCAATGACAAAGTGACTAAAAATTAGATCTATTTCAATTTAAAGAAGATCAAAAGCATTCCTTAATTAGCCCCTTGATCACCTCTCTTAAAAATTACAAAATTATAGCTTACTATCAACTCCTCACATAATATTTAACCATCAAAATAAAACAATAACAATGATAATTACTATGTCTTAATCCCAAATAAATTGGGGTATTGTGAAACAAAAATAATAAAGAAAATAAGTTTATAACTCAAGGACATGACTCAAATCAAAAGCATAAAATTATTCAAAAATCTAATATTGACCAGCTCCATCAATTTGTTTTGACAGACATAAAATTGATAAATATAACATAACAATGATCATATAACTGGTGCATCAGGAGAGGGGAAAGAAACTGATCACTTCAAGATGGGACTTTTCCCTTGAAAATTGTGAATCTTTAGCCATCCACTAATTGTTTTGCTCTAATAGAGCCCAAAAAAAAGTTTTGATCATTTCCAACCATTTGTGTAGCTGCCAGCAAAAACTCAAACCAAAACATATAAAAGATTCTTTTAAAAATCAATGGACGAAAACCAAGAGAATAATAATAAATAGAAAAAACCTTCAAAGCATGCAATTATGTTTCATTTGAATTACTATCAAAAAAATATCATGTATATTGTATTGATTTAAAAGTGAGAAACTAATTTCAAGATAAAAGAAATAAACTAAGCCATTCGTTGATAAGAATTATGAAGAAGCCATCTGTTATCTTTATTAGTTGAATTACAAATCTGATAAATTACTTACTACTCTCTCTCTCTCTCTCTATCTATCTATCTATCTATCTATCTATCTATCTATCTATATATATATATTTCGAGCTCCTCTCAATTTCAATCTTTTAATTGATGGGTATTACTTGCCTTTTTTGTTGGTATCATCCTAAACTTCTACATGTGCAGAGGTTTATGGAATAATAAAAAGTTGCTTACTGAACCGATGACTACTCATAGATGATTTTATGTTAAGAGTATTAGTATGTATTACCATAGTTCTTCAAGCAAGATGATTGCGTAAAAAGAGAACCTGTATTGCCTTTATGAGCATCGAAATAAGTGATTTCCTGGGCAGTAAACATATTCAACAATTATTTTTTTTTTTAGTTAGTTCAAGTTTTAACTGTAAATCAATTTTATATTAAAAACCTTAGGCTGCATTCAATTTGCAGTACTACAAATTTAAGAAGTATACGTAAATGAAGAGATGACTGACAATAGTAATGATTAAATCATAGATGTCTTATGTTGCTGAAAAAAAATACAAAAGAACCCTCCAATTAATTAGAACACATTGAATAGCCAAGTTGCTTCATTTACCTTCTCTGCTGATGTGATGTCATTTAATAAGGTAGCCAACCTCAACAATCACTAGTGTAGTCAACATTTCCAAACATAAATCCCAAGAGTAGAATACCAACGCTATCTTCCTCATATTTATCCTCATCAGTTGCAAAAATCAGACCTAGTTGTCAGTTAATTAAACCACATTGAGATTGTCAGTTGTCTCACTTTACAGAAACAGGTAGAAATAACGAAACACTATGAAGGAGAGAAGAGCTCAACTCTATAGGCCAAATCAGATCGTTTTTTGATGATTCGTGAGAGTGAATGTATGTGATCATGCATGAGAAATGGATAAGTTACTAGACGTGGGTGAGGGCTAATTGGGTTGGTTTAGGTTAGTTAATTTATTTTGGGCCTTTTTCTTGTTTTATCCTTTCTTTTTTCTCTCCTATTACTAATAGATAGATGTTCAATTTTAGAAAGCAGATTTTTAAATAAAATAGGCAAAAATTAAAAAAACGAAAAAGATAAATGACTGTTTTTAGTTAACTGTAGTGCCACATTCCTCTCACGTCATTATGTCCACTAATTAACAATTCAAATGTAGAATTCTTTGCTTTTTCTTTTTAATAAATAGCAAACTTCTCTTGAACACTACATATACATTTACATATGCACACACCCACGTTCCACTACCTTTCACACGACACACAAAAATCACATACATTCATGTTCTAAGACTCTACTCCTTCCGTTTCAAAATAAGTGGTGTTTTAGCCTTTTGATTTTGTTTCAAAGAAATTGGTGTTTTACATAATCAAGAAGACATTAATGATGTTCTTTCAATTTTATCCTTATTTAAATGGAGAGATTTTTACATAATCAAGAAAATATCAAAGAGTTACATCTTTTTCAAGATATTTATTAGGGGTAAGTGGGTAAAAATACATTTTTCTTTTCGGGAATGAGCAGTTTTCTTAAGGGGTGTTCCCAAGCTAAAAGCACCACTTATTTTGAAATGGAGGGAGTATCTTTTAGTTAATATTTAAAATATTTAAATATGTAACTGCATAGATTTTAGCCACTTGGCTAATTTTCAGCTTTGTCCTAAAAATTTTAAACTTTATCCTAAAATTATATACGTGTCAAAATTTATTATTGCCACTTGGTTTAATTCTAAGCAAGACTTTCTTCCTTTTAAGTACATATAGATTGTTTCTGCTGTTGATAGGTTTCACTGACAAGATTGTGCTTTTTCTTAATTATTAGCTGTGGCAAAACTGGGGAATACGTGTTTGGCAGCTGTGCAAGCTTATGATACTGCAGCTGAAAGTATAGAAGCGTTAAACGCTGCAGAGTTGAAATTCCAAGATATAATCAATTCTCCTTCCGTGGATGCCGCTTGTAAGAAAATAGATGATTTGGCCCAAAAAAATCAACTTGATTCAGCACTGGTGCTCATGATTACAAAAGCATGGTCAGCAGCCAAGGAGTCGGACATGACAAAAGATGAGGCAAGATCATTCTTTCCTTCCTTCAGATACACATCTACATCTCACTTCTTCCAGTATTTTCTTTATTCTAGCATAAACTAGATTTTTTTTTGTTGAGAGAAAGGTCATTGTATTATAAAAAGTAAAAACAACTCTAAGGGAGTGCTAAAAAAACAAAAAGAGGTTGATTTACAGGTTGAGCAAAAAACCCAAAAAAGGAATCCCCTTCTAATCTTATAGGAATTCTTAGAGGCCAAGAATTGATACTGCATCATTCACAGACTCCTCACACCAAAAAGAGAACAAAATTATACAATTAAACTTGATCTCTTGGATTTGTTTGCCTTTTCTTCGAAACATCTATTGTGTCTTTCCCTTCACTCTGTCCCCACATATGCATTCTAGAATAGTCTACCACCACTGTGTTTTATTCTTCCTCTTTTTTGAACAAGTAAAGTGATGTTTAGCACAATATTGGGAGCCTGAGACTAAGCTAGTGCCTTTTCTTCATCCGTGTTTTCTTTGTTCCTTTTTCTGCAATTGTTACAACAATGTAGCAGTTCTGCGGTGTCACTTTGCATTACCCATTTTAGGAGAAATATGTGCCAGAGTAGGGCTGTTACTTTGCAATGAATGAGCAAATGGTTTATATTTCTGCCTCCTTCCCGCATAGTTGACAACTGTTATGTAGAAAGATACCCCTCCTTTGAAGCTTTTCATGAGTCAGTTAAGCATTATGGGCTAGTAAGTATTGACCAAGAGAAATAGGCCACTTTATATGGTGCTTTTGTTTCCCAAATCTATTGCCAAGACCAAAAAGTAGAATTTTGTTGGTTGTGTGACTGAGTATAGGCCTGGTAGCAAGACTTCACAGAAAAATGTCTTTGCTATGTTGCTTTCATATTAAGACATACTCTGTGATTGAAGCTATGGCAAGGTTCCAAAAGATTGAGCAAAATTGTAAGTCTTCTAACTTTCCAATCATTGGGATGCCTTCTGAAAATGAAGCTTCAAGTGTATTGGTCTCTGTAGTTAGCCACTGTGGTATCAGGCTGATTTTGACAGTTGAGTTGGTCTCTTAAGAAGGGGAAATTGCCAATTCAATTGTCATTCCAGAAGGATATTTTCCTGCCATTGCCCACTTTGAAGCCAATATTTTCAAAACAGGGAAGGAAAAGTATCCTTATGCGTCTCCATATACCCACTCCATGTGGTAAAGTTTGCTTTGATACGCCAAAAGCTGTTTGCTCCTTACTTTGGGTGTGTTTGGTATGGTGGAAAATATTTTCCTATTTTCTTGTGTTTGGTTGGTCAAAAATTTTGAGAATGTCTTTTTTCTAGGAAAACAAGCTCTTTTAAAATAAGGAAAATAACTTCCTTAATAAAAGTAGGGAAAACAAGTCGTATTTGTCTACTCCCCACTCTCACAACCACCCACCTCACTTCCCACTCCCCACCCCTCAGCCCCACTCTCAACCCTTCAGCCCACTTCCAACCCCTAACCCCGCTCCCAACCCAACCCACCCACTTACACCCCTACCCCAACCCCACAACCCCCTGCCCTCCCCCCTACCCCACCCACATCACTCTACCTTCACCCCACCTCCTCATAGTTTTGTCTTAGATATACAAATGTTTTTAGGATAATATTTTTTATGTGCATAACGATCACAAGAAAATAAGTGAGAAACCACTTGTTTTCCTGAGAACATTTGCCTTCATACCTGACACACCCTTTGTGTTGATTACATTCCTCCATAGAGCACCAGTGTCAAGATTGTACCTCCATAGCCATTTGGATGCAAACTTCTGTTATGCTTTCTCAGTTTTTTAATCCCTAGTCATCCATCTTTCTTGCTAGCAGAAACCTTTTTCCAGTTGACTAAATGGAAGATCTATTTCTCTTTGTTGCCTTGCCATAAAAAGTTTCTTCTCAATTGATCCATTGATCCTGCCTTTTCTAAACTTTTGTTGGTAAAGGAAATGTGGACATAATATATGTAGCGAAGAATCAAGTACCCTTTCCTTTTTGTCGATGTACAATAATCTGGAAAAACTAGGCCCCCAACAAAGTCAAATGCTTCACTTGGATTGTGGTAAATGATAGATGCCTCACACTTGACAATCTACAAAAGAGAGGCTTACAATTATCCAATAGAGGTATTCTTTGTGAGGAAGATGTGGAAGATACTAATCACCTTTTCCTCCATTTTAAGGTCTCGAACGAGCTTTGGCATTTGGTTTTGAATATCTTGGACATCAAATGGTGTATGTCGAAATCCACTTTAGATCTCCTATTGCATGACATAGGAAAGGCATCACCTGATCAGATTTTAGTACTTGGAACACGTTATTTTTGGGTTATTTGGAAAGAAAGCAACACGTCAATTTTTGAGGAGAAGAAATATACTGTGATCAAGCTCAAACCCAATTGTTTATCTTCGGGTAGTTTTTGGTGCAAAGCCATGTTGGACTTTCTCTGTTCATTACCTGACTTGTGTAACACACACAACTTTTTGGATGTACAATGAACTAGCACCTTGCAGGATCACATCGATAAACTTACCTCATAAAAATATTAATCCAGTACACTGTTTATAAGAATAAGTTTATCACTAAGAGAGAGATATTGAAGAGAGAGAGATTGACATTTCCATTTAGATGGATCTTCTTTTCACATCTTTCAAGTACCCCTTGCCAAATACGATACTTTTTGGTATGCTCCCAGAGATGAGCCGAGATATGTTGTAGGTAAGTTCCCAGTGTCACTTCTAACATTAACTTGATGAATAAATAGATGCTGACTGATATGACAGCATTCAAAATGACACAATTCTTAGTGATATACAAATAATTCATGCTTTTCCTGTGGTAGCTACTTGAGATTTTGTTGGAGAATTTTCCTCTCAACTCTCAAGTGTACAACCTCTCCATTTGTGAGGCTATAGAACAAGAAGTATGAGGCAAAGGTGACAAAGAATTTATGACTAACTGCTATAGATGATGGTAATTCATCTCATTAGCAAATGTCACGTGTGCTAAACAACATGAAAGTTAATAGCCTAATGCCCACAAGCTAAAATTATCAAGCTGGAATTGATCTATTGGGATAGTGATTGTTATCCTACATATTGACAGGAGTGCTTATTTCCATTAAAATAGTGTGTAGTTAGTAGCTTCTGTGAGTTCATGCACCAAGTTGCTTTGCCCTTGTTTTGCTTATTTCATCTTGAAATTGAAGAGAACCTATTGTTGGAAACTTGGTATGCTTATATGTTGAGGTTGCTATTGGAATTTTACAGGTAGCATAGCAGGTCTCCATCTTAGAGGCGGTAGTTTTATGTTTTAGGATTTCAGGACAGATAGACGTACTTAGCGCTAAAAGATAACAGTCATTTGGCCTTTCTTATCTAAGTTGCATGATTTCATGTTTCAACCCTAGTGTTTTGATGATAACTTTCGCATGGCAGATGCAGTTCTGTATAAGTATGTTGACTCAGCAAGTTTTTAGCTCTACTCACCCCCCGTGTCAAAAAATTGTTCCTTTTTTTTTTTCTAATAGGCAAATGGTTAGGCTCGTGAAGTCTTTTTTTTCTTTTCCGTTGTTTTTTCAGGTAAAAGATGTTCTTTATCACTTGTATATGACAGCAAGAGGAAATCTTCAGAGGCTTATGCCAAAAGAAATCAGAATTCTGAAATATCTACTCACAGTTAAGGATCCTGAGGAGCTAATGTGCGCTTTGAAAGATGCCTTCACACCAGGAGAAGAACTTGAAGGGAAAGATGTAGATTGCTTATACACGTATGTATTAATTCTAACTGTACTTTCTACGGCTTGAATACTACTTTCCATTAGAGACTGTCTTTTTCTCTTATTTTTGGTTTCTTTAACGTAGTTTTATTTTTTAACTGTGATTAATAAATGCCTAATCATTACAGGACTCCGGAGCAGCTATACAACTTGATAGGGACAGTGGTGGATGCATATAATTTCAGTAGAGAAGGCACTCTTATAAAAGAAGCCAGAGACTTGATGAACCCTAAAATAGTTCAGAAAATGGAGGAGTTAAAGAAGTTGATAGTAGATAACTTCATGTAAGCACTTGTTTGCTTTTAAATAGGTATGATCTTTGCTGCCAGTGCCATCAATCATCCATATGCAATATATCCCTGCTCTAATCTGGTGACTACATGATTGTATTGCAAAATGGAACATAAAGTCTGACGGGTCCTATCTGCACAGATCGTTGAACTGTCCTTAGTTCGAATTTGTGGATAGTCCACAAAATTTGAATATCCTAGAACGATTGAGAAGCATAGGGATGTTGCCGAAAATGGCATTAGCAGTCGCTGGTTGTATAGAACATTTAAATTTTGTGTGTATGATAGAACATTTCCTTTTGATGCTTAGTGTTGCGTCTTTAGGATGATTTTTATACACGAATGTATCATTTACTATGAAGCTTATATCACTATAACAAGACGAATATAACTAACAACCAACTAGGCCTCTCTTACCTCGTCATGTCAGTATGTCTTTTACCAATTAGTCTTGACCGCTTTTTTTCTTTTCTTTTTTTGAAGTAGTTGTCGCATTGTTTTTCAACAATCAATGCGAAAAGGTAGAAAATTAACTTACATTTCTTTAACTTATGAATCCATTCATTGGGTTAAATTGTAGCTAGCACAAATGGCAAAAGTTCTTTACTTATTTTTTTTCCAAATCATGTGAATTATCCTTTTTCGCCCTTTCTTTTTCATCTAAAATGTTTGATTAATTCTGCTAGGTGATTTCCAAGGATATTACTTCTCTTCTTTTATATAGCAGAGTGAATAAAAAAAGACATCTCCAATTTAAATGTTCTGATTTGTATAAAAACGTTACTATGAAAAATTTGTAAGTGTGAGTCCACAAATTACGATAAATTATCTAAAATAGGTTAAAATATATAATTAGTGAAGACGAAAGAAAGAAGTTGTTGGTGGTTCGTAATGGATTGTGATGCTATCTAAGTGGTTTTAATCTTGCTAAAAGAATATTTATATTGTTAATTTTATTGTGCAGTTCTGTAGTATTTTATTTTAATAAAATAATATTTTATTTTATTTCATTTTTAGTATATATTCCAAAAAGTTATAAATTAGATCAGTATCTATTTTGAATTTTCTTATCTAAACTTGAAGCTTAATCAACTACTTTAAGAAAAATAAGAAAAGTTAAGAGTTGAAGACCTAAACGGTAAAAATTACCTTTAAAAATTTCAAAACAGTGTACTAAATTGAGTAAGGTGTGACACTTGTCACGACCTGAAAATTAATTTAGGAAAAACGGCATCAATTCTGTTGTTCGATCACGATAAGTATTACAATCTATAATATTATTTTTGCCAAAATTTTCTTCTGGATCGTGGTGCTATTCACGACCCACCATATATTTTTTAAAAAACATTTCCATGTTGATTGTTGCACACCATTGGAACTTTTGGAGCTATTGGAGAAGAATTAACTCAACCTATGATGGCAGTTATTTTTGACCAAATAGTTAATTCTTTTGGTGCTATATACTTCTTCTTATGAGATTTTTCCTCATGTCTCCAATGTATCTAGCTTATTAATTACAGCATATAAATATTTATAGTGGTCTAATTTGATAATCTAGAAAGTGTGGTAAAGTATCTAATATAATTAATTAAAATGTATATTGATAATACAATTTTTTAGAGAACTTTTAAAATATAACTTTTAGAAAATTTCACTGAAAAATATAATTTAGAAATTTTACTAAAAAAATATAATAGAAAATTTTAAAAATATACTTTTAATTTTTTAAAAAATTATAGCGTTCTCACTTATAACTTTTTAGTAAATAATATTGTGGTAAACAGTCCTTCAAGGATGGTGTACATCACCTTTTTCACTATAATATTTTAGTAAAGTCAAGTCTAACCTTCCCACTTATATTTTTTAAAAGTCAACACATTACCTGGTGATATTAATTTCTAAAAATTTGTATTATCAATATACATTTTAATTGATTATAATAGATTATTTACCCCAATTTCGTCTAATTATCATATTATACCACTATAAATAATTATATGTTGTAATTAGTAAGCTAGATACCTTGGAGACTTGAGAAAAAAATCTCATCATCAGAAGTATATAGCACCAAAAGAATTAACAATTTGGTTAAAAGTGACTGTCATCAAATATTGAGTTAATTCTTCTCCATTAGCTCCAAAAGTTTCAATGGTCATTAGTGCAACAATCAACATGGAAATATTTTTTCCAAATATATGATGGGTCACGAACAGCACCACGACTCAAGAAGTAAAATTGACGTCATTTTCTCTAAAATCAATTTTCAAGTTGATCGTGGCAAGTATCACGCCTCACTCAATTTGATGGAATTTTTGAAGGCAATTTTTATCGTTTAGGTCTTGGACTAGAAAAGTTACATTTAAGGAGCGATATAGAACAGAAAAACCCCACATTTCATAGCTACAATATAAAAAACCAATAAGATTTTGATTAAATTAAATATACAATTTTGGAGAAACATTTATAATTTGACCCTGAGAAATAAAAAAAAGTCAGAAGATAATCAAATTTATCTCTATATTTTACTCCGTATCCTTAGTTCTGTTAGGACAAAGGAGCATATTTGATCAAAAGGCTAATGACGAGGGCAAATTTGTTCGAAGGCTTAAAATAAAAGGTAAATAAGAACAATTTCTAAAATTATAGGAGTAAATTTGATTGGATCTTATAATAGTCTTTACAGAGTTGGATTTTTCCTTCTTAGTAGTTTCTAACTTGTGATAGTTCTTGGGGGTTGTAGTATAGAGTTCTGCGTCGTATTCTACTTAACGGCTTAGTTAAAGACGGACAGATAAACTGAGCGTATTTTTTTTCTTTTTAATAATCGTGGTGTCCGAACCAGAGCACACACACGTCCATAAATTCACGGGATACCTGCTACCTCCCACCAGCAACAGTTCAAAAAGACACTTTTTCCCAGTCTTGCTATGACCGTCGGGGCATGGAGCTCGGTGCAGTTTTGAATGATAAAAACGGAGTCGTCTATGAGTGGAAAAAGGGTAATGAAAGATTTTTTTACTTTTACCGTGGGTTATGAACATATTTTGAGTTAATTTTTCCATGTCGACAAGAAAGGATGTCTCTTTTGTGAGTTCAAAAATGATCAGCTTGCAATAGTCCCTAACTGAAGCTCGATACATATGTGATTTATATGTACCAGCTTGAATGGGAGTCGTCTCACTGTCCCAGATGGAAAAAGATTATAGGTACTACTATGTATAAATAAAAGAAAAAGGCTCAAAGTAATAATTAACTAATAATACCGTGTCTTTAATTCTCACAGGAACTCAAGTCTATTTGTTTTCTACTTTACACCCTGCTCATGAACCATTAGTGGGGGGCTCATAAGAGGATCTCACGTATAAGGAGAACGTTTGTATTTAGAAGACCTATCCATTCTTTAAAATTCATAACACAATACAAGACCTTCATGTGAGATATTGAACATATTGAGCACAGAAAAGGATCATGAAACCTGAAGATAATCTTGTATCAAGAAGTTTGCTACTAAGAGGATTCCAAGTAGAAATTTGTTGTATCATGAAGAAGAAAAGCTTGGTACTCAGAATACCTATACAATGTTTGTCTCATATGTGAAAACACCTCCATTTCTCTGAGAGATTTTAGAGTAATAACACAATACATACAGGACATTCATGTTTGAGAGTTGAACATTACTAAGCACAGAAATGGCTCATGGAACCTTTGGATAATTCACTCTTCTTGCAAAAGCCCATCATGCCTTTATTCTTATCACAAATGAACCTGTAACATCAGAACCACAAAAAACCATTTCATTATGAGCAAATCCTTTGTACGATTGGAACGTGGGAAACAATGAGTTTTCAACAAATTTGTCTAAAAACAACTAAAGATAATAGGGATTTTCTGTCATTTGCAATTTTTATGTATAGAGAATATGCCCTTTTAATAAATAATAGATAGATGGATGGAAGGATTTTTTGAAATAATAATTATCCCTCTACCATAGACGCCGGCTTGGTGTGAAATTCAATGAAGATATTTTGATTTATAAAAGAAAAAAGGAGTCTATATATACTAGTTTAAGTTTCTACACAAGTAAGTTGAACAAACAAAACTACACAAGTCAGACATTTCAGTTACCCGGTGATCATATATTGAGACAGAGATATACCTGGCAAATAGAAAATCTAAATCTTCCACTTAAAGCTACCTTGTAGTTTAATTTATCTATCACCATCCAGTTTCCAACTAAGGCTTTTTCCTAAATGGCCAGGACAGTGATGTGAAAATGGTCTTGAGATATCTTTATCTAATTAATAACAAAAGTGTGACTTTGAGCGTCTTCAACTTTGACAACTGTTTGTGCCCAAAATGTGTGCTTCTAGGCAAAAGTAGACAATGGCAAAATTACCAATCAGATAGGACATTTCTTGCTCACCCACTTTTCAAATAGGCACGGAAATTATACAAATGGAGCTGCTCTTAGTTTCCTCTTCAGTTAAGAGAATAGCAGAATAAAAGAACCCAAAGTGAAAAGACTTACAAGCAGGAAGATTAGATATATCTGCAGAAACTGCACAAGGAATTCCAAGGTTTGAAAGTGCTCCCCTTATGATTCCACATGGGAAATAGAGATGCATTCCTATGGCTTGTGCAGCTTTGTTTTCAGCCATGGCTGAAGGGTCTTGAATAGAACCAAGAGTTTCTATAGAAGGATCAACTGACATCCGCGACAGCCAACGAAAACGATTGTCTTGCAACACAAAGGTGCCCTACAGAAACCGGAGTTAGAGATCAATAGCTTAAGCAGCAAAGGCACAAATTCTCAAACTTACTCTGTGATTTGTCTTCAGGTTATCTATTTGCTTCTTGAAGACCTCAGACCAGAAATCCTTGCATATGAATTTGATAGCCTCCAGATGATCAGTGAAACGGGGCCTATCCATGGTATACCTAGCAAAATAATTATATAGAGGTGTTACAGAGAGTAAAACATGGTCCAACTTAGTAATACTGAGCATTGTGTAATCATACAGAGATCAAGATAGGAGTGACAGATATTCTCAATGAAAAATCACACTCAGAAATTTTTTTTTAGATAATGTTTATCCAGAGACTACATCACACTTCAAACTAGAAATCAGTGCAAGGACAGGGGCCGCAACTTGAATGACAAGCCACAGAGGCCCGCACACTCAATAAAAGCAAAAGAAATGACAAATAGGAAATATGGAGCATAGAATTTCAGACTGCCAAGTTATGTATGCTTACAGCATCATGATCTTAATCCCAGATATAAGAGATACCTTCACACAACACTATCAAAAATAAACTAATGTAGCACCCAGCAGGAAGAAGGGAAAAAGGTTAAAGAAGAGAGAGTAAAAGGAGAATGAGAAAGAAAGAAAAAAGGAGATTATCTAGATCAATTCATGGAATATTATTCATCAAGTGAACTGTGTCAAACAAGTGCAAATGGGTCCTACTGATAGAGAAGAGAACACAGCTCAAGCTAGACTCTTGGAACAGTTAAGGTTATCTCTAATTAAAATATAAAGATAAAGTCATATATAAAGATAGATATAAGGGAAATGTACAAGGATAGATTCTAATCCAAATAATGATTTATCAAAATCAAAGTAAGAAGATGTAAACATTGTTTAAAATCTTAATGTAGGCACAACCTACTCCAGCTTAGTGGGCAGGATAACTTTGGAATTTGTGTTAGTGGGCTAGAAATGCTGCCTAATTGATTAGTCAAGATGAGCGTAAACTAATCCAAAAATTGGTATAAGAAAACCCTAAAATCAAATAGTTAAAACAAAAATCTAGAACACTTCTAAAATTGTTCTTTTTATTCAATCATAAAATCTTCGAAATTCAAGTACACCAAGCATCCTGGTTGAGACATAAAGAGTAACAACCTAAAGATTCCAGGTGCGACTCCTCCTAGCTACAAAACTTGGTGTGAGTTCACTGCTCTAACCTTGATGAACAGGATTACCTTGACAACCTGTGCTTGTTGGTTGAATGGGCTACCAGGTGGATTAGTAGAGGTTCATCCAAGCTGGCCTAGATGTCGTCAATATCGAAGTTAAAGTGCCTAAGGACCAGGTCAGCTGAAACTAGTCCTTCATATCCAAGAAAGCTCTGGCATCCTTAGCATACTAATGAAGATATCTCGTTCAACGCTATCAGTGGTAGAAGGCATGAAGGTACTAAAATTCTTAATGAACCAACTATAGAAGGTTAACACATGAACACTACAATCTTGAGAGAGAGTTTTGGGTTAAGGTCATTCTCTACTAACTCTAACCAAGCACAGTGAAGGGATTACCTAGGCAACCTGTGCCTGTGGGCGGGACAGTCTGCCCAGAAGATCATCCCAAGTGTGTGCAAGCTTGCACAACACACTGATCAGAAAAGCAATTAACATAAAATTTTGCTTCCCTAAAAAATGATCTTTTTTTAGGCAAAGATAAGGTTAAAGGATAGAAGTGACATGCACGAAGGTACTAAGAGCTTTAGACTACCAATAGGCAGGCAGGACTATCCATGCAAACCAACCGTCTTGTGTTTTAAAAGTAATCTTTCATTCATTACTTGGGTCTTAGGCAGACTTGGTTTTGATGATAACCACCACACAAGTCAATGTTAGAATACCAAGAAGAGCCGCCATGTAACATGTCTTAAATATCCTCAAGTCTCGGGATGAAAAAACTGCACTTAATAGTCATCACATCAATGCACATTCTGCACGTGTCTTTCCTAGGAACAAGAACAGACTGAACAGCACAAGAACTGATGCTATATTAAGCAAAGTCAATAGTCAAATCACTCGTAGTTTGTTCAGCTCAGCTTGCTTTATAGGACTCATCCTATAGTGAGGCAAGTTAAGTTTAAAAGCCAAGAATGAAGCCAACAACATATTGAATGTCCCTAAAATAAGGTAGCTCATCTCAAAGTTCATTGAAATCTCGAATGATATATCCACAAAATCATAATTGCATGGGTTTACCTTTTTTGTGAAGCATGAACTAGAAATGCTTGAGAGATAAGGTCTTTAACAACAAGGTCTTGACAAAATACATTCTCAATTGAAACCCCTTCACTAGCAGTGGATGTGACAATATGTAAGCACTTAGAAACAACTTTTCGGGCCATCGACTCGCTATTGGACTTAGGAAGTATGTCATGAGGTTTGGTAAACTTGAGAGTGACTGTCTTGCCCATGAGAAAGTGTTTTCCTCACCATGGATAATTACATATCTATAGAACAATCAATGCCAACTAATTGAGTATGTGGGTGACATCTATGAAGAGCACATAACCATACACTTCATCTTGGTAAAGCATTATATGAATGAGCAAGGAATCTTTTTTTTTTGGATAAGATAATAAATGGACAAGGCATCTTTGAGTAACTAGTAAGGTTATTCTATTAACCAAGCAACCTTGAAGGATAGGGTAAGGCTCTATTATCAAGTTTAGGCACTATATAGCATCTTTAGCTATGCCATCCATACAATTTTTTTTTTTTGAAACTCTATGCCATCCATACAATTAATCCTGTCAACTACAAGTTCAATAAACTTCCCATTAGACCATTACTCATGCAACTGATCCTGTCAACTACAAGTTCAATAAACTTCCCATTAGACCATTACTCATGCAACTGGTGGTACAGGTGGATATATACTTCCACTTGTTATCTATTACCAAATTGGCTATAACACACACTGAACCACATTGAGATGGGCTTTATCCCCTAGGCTACAGTCAATCTCATCCCCAGAACTATTCAAGTTGAACTAAGATCTCATCGTCATCTTTGGAGTCCTCGAGAGATAATCCTATCCCAAGGCAATGGCGGCGTCATATTACGGGATTATGAAGATAAGAATTGTTACTAGACGCATTGGAATGGGAGGGAGAGAATTTGGAAAATGACAATTAAGAAGTATCATTGCTAACATTTCTTTGTCTAAGAATAAATGGGGTAGTGACTCGGATCTAATGGGACTGTCCAATATAAACTGTCCTTGACACAAGGAGCAGGGTTTGAACTACAAGTAAAACACTACGGATTTTGGTTTGGGTCCTCCACAGAATCAGAGAAATAAAGAGTAATTTCGTTGGTAACATCGAGTCAAGGCCCATTTATGAACCTAGCAACAGTGACATATTTGAGTTCTTTTGGCCAAGATATAAGTTGTAATGTTACTAGTTTCAAAAGAAGATATAGGTATGTTCACTTTCCAAATGTGTTTCCAAGGCCAATGAGCTATTTTTGATTGTCTTGGTTCAACAACTTGTATGTTGAACTTACTTTACAGAGTCCTCTATTATCTTCTTTCTAACAGACAATTTATTCCCACCTGTAAACCTTTGAAATCTTCAAGCATTTTGTAAAACTCTGTCATTGTGTCCATTTCCCTATCAT
The DNA here is from genome assembly GCA_035772735.1 of Datura wrightii. NCBI lineage: Eukaryota > Viridiplantae > Streptophyta > Magnoliopsida > Solanales > Solanaceae > Datura > Datura wrightii. Next base: position 14,573,027 of record JASDFA010000001.1, read on the forward strand.
TTAAATTCCTTCTGAGTTGTATGTTCCCCCCCTGTAAGGACCATGCATCTGATTTTGCATAGCAAGTACATGAATACTACGATAAATATCTTTGAGACACCCCCTACCCAGCCGGTTATCTTTCCAAAATGATGTTTTGTACCAATTGTTCACCTTTATGGAGGTGTGACTTTTAATAAAAGGCCACGATGTTCTTGTAGATCTCCACAAACTAACTCATTATTCATCCAACTGTTGCCTTCCCCATACTTTCCCTCATAATATCACTCCAATAGGATGAGGGCTCTTGTTAATATGATAATATCTCCATAGACATATTAGTTTGAGAGTTCCGTTGTGCAACTTTAGATTCCTAGTGCCTAGTCCACCTTGCTTTCTGCCAAGTAAACTGATCTCCATTTACTAAATGAAAAGCCTTCTTCTCCTTGTTTCCTTTCCATAAGAAATCCCTTCTAAGCTTGTCCAATATCTCAATAATAACCCTTACTGGAATAGGAAAAAGCGACATCATATAAGTAGGAAGCGCATCAAGCATTGAGTTTATAAGAGTGGATCCTTCCTCCCAGATACAAGTACCGGGTTTTTCAACTGGCTAGTTTCTTTTCACATTTCTCTACAATGAGTTCCAAACCCTCCTTGGAATTGGCTCCTAAGGGCATTCCAAGATAAGTAGTTGGTAGGGCTTCAACTTCTCTGCCCAAGATCAAGGATAGCTGGTTCATATTTGCAACTTCATTAATATGGTATAAGTGACTGTTTCTCCAGCTTATATGCACACTTGAAACCCCTTCAAATAGCACCAAGATGGTTCTCAGGACTCTTATTTGGTCCTCTTCAGCATCACAAAAAATTAGTGCATCATTAGCATATTGAAATTGTGTGACTTCTGTACTGATATTTGTGTTCGTGGCCATCTTAAAACCTCTAAGCCACAAATTGAAATTTGCACTTTTAATAATATTATTCAGTCCTTCCATAACTAAGACTCTAAGATGAATAAGAAAGGAGATAGAGGATCTCATTGTCTTAAACCTCTCTGATCTAGAAAGAATCCTACAAGGGAGTATTGAAAATTTGACAGTTGATATACAAAGCTTCATCCATTTGATCTATTTTCCTCCAAATCCCATACATGTCAACACTTTCAACAAAAATTCCCAATTAACAAGATCGTAGGCCTTTTCAATATCTAATTTGTACAAAATTCCTGGCTTCTCTCGTTTGATCCTGGAATCCACGACTTCATTTGCAATCAAGACAACATCCATTATTTGCCTACCTTTGATAAAAGTCATTTGATGAGAGTCCACCAACTTGTCAACCACCTTCTTCATTCTTTCTATAGGACTTTTGAGATCATCTTATATACACTGTCTATCAAGTTTATAGGCCTGAAATCTCTCAATTCTTTTGCCCCTATCTTCTTAGAAATTAGAGCTATATAGGTAGCATTATAGCTTTTCTCGAAAATCCCATGAGTATGAAAGTTATGTAAAGTTTTCATGATGTCGTGTTTATGTATCTCCCAACATTTGATAAAAAAGTCATTGTGTAGCCATCAAGGCCAGGAGCTTTATCCATGACACACATCTTCAGGAAACTAAGCACCTCCTATTCCTCAAAGCCACCCTGCATGAATTCTTTCTCTTCTCCAATAATGGAAGGGCAGTTGATAAGATTGTTGGCAGGTCTCCATTCAACGGTTTTAGAATAGACGTTTTGATAGAATTCGATGATCTCTTCTTAATTCCTTCTGACTACTCCACTATTTCATCTTGTATCACTAGGTGACTTATGTGATTGTTTCTCTTATGTACATTGGCCACTTTATGGAAAAAACTAGTGTTTTTGTCATCTTCTTTGAGCCAAAAAAGCTCTAGATCTCTGTCTCCATGCTATTTTTTCATTTTTTATGTGTTCAGAAAGGCAGCCTTCTGGATTGATTCCTCATTTGACAGTGCTAATTATGTTGGACAATATTTATTGTAGCAAGTTGATTCAAAATCTGAGCCTTTTGTAAGCCCAAAGTCATCTTTGAGATAAGTAAATTCTACTCGTCTTTTAAGATCATTTGCATATCAAGTAAGCATATTTTTTTAAAAAAAATGGTACCAAGAAGGTACTACATAATCTTGCATCTCCTACTAAATTCATACTTGATTTTGTTATGTTTTACTTGAGCAGAGAGTCTATCAAGAACAGCCTCTCTACCTTCAAAAGGTAAGGTTGCATACACCCTAGCCACCCTTGACCCCATTTGTGGGATTACACTGAGTATGTTGTTATACCTTTTTTTAACTAAAGCCCACACTTTAATTACCCTTTGCGCTTAAAGACCAATAGACCCGGAGTACTTTTTAAGACTTGTCCGCTTTAACATTGCTTTATAGGAACCCATCAATTTCTAATTAAATATCCTTTTTGACTTTCTGACAATATTTGAAGCTATTCACTGTTTGAAAGCCACAAATCTGCAAGTAGCCAATGCTCTTCGGATATTCTCTTTTTCTCTTCGTTCTGTAATATGCAAGTACCGAATCAAACTATCTAAGTAAAAGCCAATAGACCTTAAAATGATACAGTATCAGTTCTGGAACAAGCAGATTAGAGTGTCAGACTGGAAGAACAAATTAATTGTAAGTTGGAGTCTTTAAGAGCCTATTCTTTCAACTAATTTCAAAAACATTCTTTTCTCTCGTTAAAATGTAGATATGTAACCTAGTTCCTAGCCAACGCTCCTAATAGCACAGGCACGAGACTATGCATACTCAAATCACTCCAAATCTCTGTTACACATCAATGTACTGAACCGAAAATGGTCAAAAACTCAAACAACCAATAGCCTCTCCCTCCACCAGCCATCAGCCAATATGATATACCGTCTTATGAGGAAAATTTGGAGCTGTATCATTTCGTAAATCTAAAAACAGACAGTAAATTTTCGTAATAAATTCTTAACAATACAAATTTTAGATACTTGAAAATGCCATATCTCTACTTGAACAGAGCTATGAACTTTATCCCCAAAAACCACATCATGTAAAGCAGAAATAGGGTAGTAAATACACCAAATTACCACTATAAAATGATCTATCCTAATCAACTTAAACTCTTTAGGGAGATTATTGTTCTCCGGGCACTTGAATCTGCCAAAAGAAAATAATGTAAAAGTTACCTCTCGGAAAGTTGGTGGCCGACCTGAAAACCGATGGCTTCGATCCGGCGGGCGGCGAGCTCAGGTTTGTCGGCATAGAATCCATTGCAGTAGGAAGAGACGATCTCTGTTAGTAAACTCTCCACACAGCTCTCAGATACCTCTCTCCCCATTTGTACCACTTCGACCCGTTTGACCCCTCTGTTGCTGTCCGTCCTTTACAGAGTTCACAAGTGGAAAAGATTTTACAATGCGTGAATAATGAGGATATTGACCTATTTAATTTTTTTTTAAAAACGATGAAATCAATTCAACAACTATATAAATGTTATAAACATATTTGTATCACAATGAATATCCATAAATATATTTGTGTTATAATGGATACATGTGATTATATTATAGTGAAAGTCTATCTTTTGGAGAAAAGTTAGGAGAAAATATCCCTATAAATAGAGGGGTTCTCCATTGTATTTCATTCCATCAAGAAAAATAAAAATTTCTCTCATTCTCTCTTTCTCTATAATATTCTTATTGTTTCTTTATTATTTCATAACACGTTATCAGCACAAGCTCTATCTTGAGCACTCACTTTTGAAAGATCTGAGGTAAGAAAAATTAAAAATTTCTTTTTCGAAAGATGTATTACTTAACCACATGAGTGATATTCCTTTGGGGATATTGTTACTCTACGACTCTACTGTCTCAAAATTTGAATCTTACAAAATTTGATTTTGTTGCCCTTCAAAGTTCGGGCAACAACTACTTTTCATGGGTGTTGGATGCTGAAATCCATATGGATGCAATGAGTCTTGGAGACACCATTAAAAGTGAAAATAAAACATCAAATCAAAATCGTACTAAGGCTATGATATTCTTGCGTCATCATCTTGACGAAATTCTTAAAATTGAATATCTCACGATTAAGGATCTATTTGTTTTGTGGAATAGCCTAAAAGAAAGGTATGACCACCTGAAGGTGGTCATACACCCAGTGACACGATATGATTGGATCCATCAAGACTATAAGTCTGTTCATGAATATAGCTCATCAACATTCAAAATTGTTTCTAAGTTGAAACTATGTGGAGAAACTATTAATTGATGTTGATATGATGGAATACGTTGTAGTACACAAAATTAATTGAGAGTTTTGTAAGAGTTATTGTGTTACTAGTAAGTCTCAAAAGGAAACTTATAAGTTTCAAAGATATTGAAAAAAAAAATTGAGACTATAAATTATGAGAAGATCTAATATCTTCATATTACTACAATTGAACCGGGTTATAAATATTTATGTAAAAGATTACCCGCCATTTTTTTTTATTTGTAGTACATAAATATGGGTATGATGATGAAATCACATACGAAAGTAAACTAGAAGTTTACTGAAATAAGTTGGCATAACTGGTTGGCCATCCTGGTTCAAATGTGATGCAAAAATAATTGAGAATTCACGTGGCTATATATTGAAGAAATAAAAGATTCTTCAAGAATTCTCTTGTGTTGCTTGTTCTCGTGATAGAATGATCTTGATCAGCTAAGATTGGAATTATATTCCCTGAAATTTTGAAACTTATAAAAAGGTGAATATGGGTCCATTCACCTACCATGTGAACCGTTTGTTAATAGATGCATCTATGATATGGTCACATGTGTTTTGATATCAACTTACAATTGATTTTTGTAAGGTTGTCGCTCAAATTATTAAATTAAGAGCATAATTTCAAATTATAAAATCATGTTGATAATGCTGATTCATATCTAGTTGTTTTAGCAAAAATCGTATGCCTCCAATTATAGCTAAATCATTGGATATGAGAATAAAACTCCCAAATAAAATTTGGTATGAGATATGTTTATTTAACATATAGTAACACTTGAATGCATCAAGCCAACAAGGTTTCCCCTATCACAATTGGTTCACGATCAAGAACCAAATGATTCCATCTAAAAATTTGAATGTGCGATATATGATTCAATTACTCCACCACAACGCACAAAGATGGGTTCCCAAATGAACTTGGGAGGTAAATGTTAGTTTTTCTAATATTAGGGGGAGAAGTGATTAGCAGCTGAAAATTGTGTGTGCGATGAATTATCTAGATCCTCGGGAAAAAAAAAAGTTTACTTAAAGTTCAATAGATAATTCACTTGCAAAATATTGCAAATCAATTGCCAGATATATTTGCTAACTCTATTTTATAATTCAGTTGCAAATGTTCCAATGAAAGGTCCTGGAAGGACAGGGTCTACTGAAGCATGATAGACCAAACAGTTTCAAATACAGAACTCCTTGAAGAAGGAGAGGAGAAAATGATTAAGATGGTCATAATGATGAGGCAAGTGCTTTAAGAAAAGCACCACGACATAACACTTCATAAAACCTTGGCAAAGGTTCAGGTACCAGAAAATGACGAAAAATAAAGAGATCTCAATAAGTTATGTCGCATTGAAACTGATATCGAAATGATCATCGACGATACCTTTGATATAATGTAGCGCTCAATATTATAAATATTGACTAGGATCTTGAATTCAAATCTGTCAAAAAGTATGGACAGATAAATGATTGGCCAGTTAAAAATACGCAATTCAAGTATAATGCCAGTAGATATAAATGGATTCTTGTGGCATAAAGATTTTTCATAAATTCTGACATTATTATATGGAGAGGTCCTCTCGTGGTGGATGAAATTATTTTGAGGTTCCTCATAAGTCTGGCAATATATGAAAAACTTGATATGCGCATAATGAAATTATTTTCATGTCTAGAGAGACCGAAGGATATATGAAAATCCTTGAAGGATTTAAAAGAACGAGGAAATTTTTGGTCCTGAAGTACCATATCTTAGTGCAATTAGTGCACTAAAGTATCTTGCTAACACTACAAGACCTGATATAGCCTTTCAGTTAATTTGTTAGCAAGGTATAGTTCTGCTCCTATTAGGAGACATTGGAATGGGATCACACACATAATGCGGTATCTAAAAGAGACTACCAATATGAGTTTATATTATTCTAACAATTGCAGTCCCGATCTTATTGGTTATGCTAATGCTAGGTACTTATCTGACCCACACAAAGCTCGATCTCAAACTGGCTACGTGTTCATATGTGGAGGTACTGTCATATCTTGGAGATCTACAAAGCAGTCTCTCGTAGCTATTTCATCAAATCATGCTGAGATACTAGCTATTCATGAAGCAAGCCGAGAATGTGTGTGGTTGAGGTCCATGATACATCTCATTAGAAAAAAATGTGATTTGAAATGTGACAAAGTACCCACAATTTTGTATGAAGATAATGCAACATGCATAGTACAACTAAAGGGAGGATTCATAAAAGAGATAGAACGAAACACATCTCGCCAAAGTTCTTCTACACACATGAGCTCCAAAAGAATGGTGATATTAACGTGCAACAGATTTGTTCAAGTGATAATGTGGCTGATTTTATTCACCAAATCTCTACCAACTGCAACTTTTAAGAAGATGGTGCACAAGATCAGGATGCAAGGATTCAAGAATGTTCTCGTTAGGGAGAGTTAATACGCGTTGTACTCTTTTTCCCTTACGAGGTTTTGTCCCACTGGATTTTCTTTATAAGTTTTTTAATGAGGCAACCAAAATGCTTATTATTAGATATGTGTACTCTTTTCCTTCACTAGATTTTTTTCCCACTGGATTTTTTCTAGTAAGGTTTTAACGAGGCACATTATCTATCAAATAGACACTCAAGGGGGAGTGTTATAAACATATTCGTATTATAGTGAATGTCTATAAAGGTATTTGTATTATAGTGGATACATGTGTTTATATTATAGTGAAAGTCTATCTTTTGGAGAAAAGTTAGGAGAAATTATCTCTATATTTAGAGGGGTTCTCCTTCATTGTATGTCATCCCATCAAGAGAAATAAAAACTTCTCTCCTTCTATCTTTCTCTATAATATTCTTATTCTTTCTTTATTATTTCATAACAATAAAAAAATATTTTTTTAAGCCCTAAATGGTAATTGAAATTCTTCAACTCAAATTAAAATAATATTGAAATAAACACTTCATATAAACGAAATAAATATTTTTTAAGAAGAAACTGTACTGAAATTCTTCAATTCAAATTAACATAATTTTAGAAATAACACTTCATATAAACGAAAAGAAACATAATATTTGATTTTAAGGACTTAAATAATAAATTTAAAAAATCATTATTTTGCTAAAATTTAAATTTTGAGTGCAAACAAAATCTCAATTAACTTATATTTATTGTAATTGTATTCAATCTTTAATTTTCTTTTTGCGGGGAATAAATATGAGATGTTTTGAGATATTTTTATCCATCAATGTCTTATACAAATATAAAATTTTATCACAAAATATTAATTGATTTTGAGCCCTTTAAAAATAAATTTATATTTAAAAGTTGTAATTTGAGTATTTTTTAAAAAATTAACCCAAATTATGATTATTAATTTTCTCTAGAATGAGAGGTAGTAATGTCACATACCTTTAAATAATCTTTGTTAAATTCAATTCTCATAATCTAAATAGTGAAAAAAACTAATAAAATAGCAATACATGTCTGATATTGTAATCAAACACACAGTCTACTATAAAAGTATATATATATATATATATATATATATATATATATATATATATATATACATACATATTGTGGCATATTTTGGCTACATTAAAAAGTATTTTGGAGATATTAATTTGTAATAGGTATGTGCTTAACAAAAAACTTTTGATAGAGAAAATTTTTTGATGTCAAAATCTGGCTCATGTGGAGGAGATTATTTTGATCTTTTTTTGAATTTTTTTTTTATCCAACTTGAAGCTCAAGTTTTGCTTCTATAAAAGGAGATAACTTCTTTTCATTTAAAACACACCAACCAATTCAAGAGTCTTTCATTCTCTGTGTCTTTGTTATTCTCCTTTAGAGTCTGTTTGGAAAGTCACTGTGTAATTGGAATTGGTGTAATTACTAGGGTAGTAATTACACAGTGTAGTAATTACAATGACCTATTTGTTTGTCATGATGTAAATACAAGTCTACTGTTTGGTTGCACAGGTGTAATTACGCAGTTAGATTAATTTTTAAAATTAAAAGTTAATATTTGACAAATATATGTCTTTATAAATGATATTAAATTAGGTATTTAAGATATATATTATCTCTAAAAATATAATAATTAATAAATATTATTTTTAACTAATATGATTAAAAAAGTAATAGTTATATTAATTTTTAAAAATAAAATTTAATTATCAAAAATTAATATTTGACAAATATATGCCTTTATAAATGATATTAAAATTAGGTATTTAAGATACATATTATCTCTAGAAAATATAATAATTAATAAATATATATTTTAACTAATATGATTAAAAAATAATAGTTAGATTAATTTTTAAAAATAAAAGTTATTTATCAAAAATTAATAGTTGACAAATATATGTCTTTATAAATAATATATTAAATTAGGTATTTAAGATACATATCATCTCTAAAAAATATAATAATTAATAAATATATATTTTTAACTAATATGATTAAAAAATAATAAACACATATTTTTAAATTGAAATATTTCAATTTAATTAATTATAAAACATAAATTTCATATTTTTTTAAGAAAATCATAGAATGCATGTTTGGAAAAAATATTAATATTATAAACATAATATAACAAAATTATTTAAATATTTGACAAATAATAATCTATCAATTCTAACTAAAAAATGAGTGGCATGCAATGTGAAATAACAAGTCAATACTACTAAAACAAACAAATTAGAACTGAAAGTTTAATATAAATTAAAAAAAAACATAATACTCCAATATAACTCAAAATAAGTTTCAATATAACTTAAGTAGATATAATTCAAAAGAAAATCAAAACAAGTCTATAACATAATTAAATAATGAAATTCTATATTAATTCAAAAATTAAGAATAATAATATATTTTTAAAGTAAAAAATAAAATTAAAAAATAAAATAAAAATAAAAAATATGAGCAATTACATATAATCACAAGAATTAAAGGTTGAAAAATTAGAAGAAAGAAAATAAAAGATAAATAATATAAAACAAAAAATATTTTAAAAATAAAAAATTAAAATAATAAAAATAAACTAGAAATTAAAATGAAGAAATAAAGAAAATAAATTAAAATAATAACAAAAATGAATAAATTAAAAAGTAACATTGTAATTGCACCATGTAATTACCTGCAATTCTCACCTCCCCCCTAAGAATTGGAGAGTGTAATGACACCCTCCCAATTACACCCAAGTCCCTGTTGACCATGTAATTACCTGGCCAAACAAACATGCCAAACTGTGTAATTACACCCAATTACACTCAAATCCAATTATCAGATGGCTTTCCAAACAGACTCTTATTTTAGAGTATTTTGTAAGAGAGTTAGTGTTGGGAAACACTTGTGTGAACCTTTTCTTTGGAGTGATCTTGTGAGGTTATTCTCTTAGGGTATTTGGAATATTGAAATATTTGCTCTAATTTTGTACTCTCTTTTATATTCTTGTTGGTATAATGAAATTACTCCTCTACGCATGTGGACTAGGTCACACTGATCGAATCACGTTAAATTTGTGCTTTCTTTATTTGCTTTAATTATTGTTATTATCAATTTATTATTGTGTTTGTTATTATTATTATTATAACGTTGTTTGACTAAATTTTGGCAATACCCGTGTTCTCAATCCTAACAAACTGGTATCAAAGTCGAATCTATCGGGTTAATTTCAGTAGCCAAAATGACTATAACAAAGACTTACATTGAGATATTTGACCGAAGTGCAAATTTTAATATGTGGCAATTAAAGATGGAAGCTATCCTGATTTAGGATGGCCTAGATATAGTGTGGAAGAAAAGGAGAAGAAGTCAGAAAATATGACAGATTCAGAGTTTATCATCATAGACAAAAAGGCAAAATCAGGTGTCATACTAAATTTCTCAAATGAGGCTTTACGTGAAGTGTCTGTAGAAACAACAGCCAAAGGCATGTGGAAAAAATAAAACCCCTATATATGAAGAGGACAGTGGAAAATAGACTTTACCTGAAGCAAAAGCTTTACATATTTCGTATGGATAAAGGTACTTCTATACTCTCACATCTTGATACATTTGATTCAGTTCTTATGGATTTGAGTAATATAGATGTTGAAGTTAACGATGAGGATCAAGCCGTGTTATTACTTATTTCCTTACCCCAGTCATCTAAACATATAAAAGATATTATGCTTTTTGGAAAGTATAATATCTCTTATAAGGAAATCAAATCTATCTTAAAATCAAAAGAACATATAGATAGAGATATTACTGAAAAAATAATAGTATATATCCATGGGGAAGGATTATTTGTAAGAGGTAGATCCAATAAGAAAGAATCAAGTAATGAGAGGTCTAAATTAAGGTCAAAGTCCAGATACAGAAACGTAGTATGCAAATATTGTCATAAAAAAAGTCATGTTATTTTCGAATGTTATAAGCTAAAAAACAAAGAAACGCATAAGAAAAAGAAAAATGAGCACCAAAATACTGACTCCGCTTAAGCAAATGTAGCTGCTGATGAGACTGAGGGAACAATATTTTTAGCTACTAATAGTAGTTTTAAATCTTACGATGAGTAAATTTTGAATTTTAATTGCTCTTATCATATGTGTCCCAATAGGATTTTATTTACCACATATGAATTTATTGGAGATGGAGTTGTCTTAATGGGCAATAATGCTCCGTACAAAATCATTGATAAAGGTAAAATTCGAATTAGAATGCACAATAGTGTGGTGAAAACTCTCATCGATGTTAGGTATATACCTAACTTAAAGAAAATTCTCATCTCATTGGACATTATAGAATCTCTTGGGTGCAAATACACAGGTAAAGATGGAGTTCTGAAAATATCTGTAGGTGCTCTTGTGATCATGAAAGCACGCAGATGTGGTATGCTGTACACTTTATCAGGATCTACTATTACAGGTGTTGCTGCAGTTTCTACTTCAAATCAATTTGATTCTGACAATATCAAACTGTGGCATATGCGACTAGGGTGTATGAGTGAGAGGTATTTCAATCCTTAGCAAAAAGGTTTCTTGTGTGGACAAAGTACTGAAAGTATGGAGCGAACACTGTATGTTTGGAAAGCAAAAAAGATTAAGCTTCAAATCTCCAGCAATTCATCGAACAAAAGGTACTTTGGACTACATTCATTTAGATCTTCGGGGTCCTTCTCGTACCCCATCAAAAGGTGATGCCAGCTATATGTTAAATTTCATTGATGATTATTCAAGAAAAGTTTCGATTTATTTCCTGAAAAATAAAAGTGGTGTTTTCTTAACTTTCAAACAATGAAAAGTTTTGATTGAGAAACAAACAGGAAAACAGGTCAAGCGGCTTTGAACAAATAATAACTTAAAATTTTGTAATGATGAGTTCAACGAATTTTGTAAAAATGAAGGAATTGCTCGACATCGCACTGTGAGGATGACTCCTCAGCAGAATGGTATTGTAGAAAGAATGAACAGAACTCTTTTGGAAAGAGCTTGTTACATGATCTCAGATGTTGGGTTGACAAATGCTTTTTGAGCAAAGACAAATGCTTTTTGAGCAAAAACTATCTCTATAGCTTGTTACATTATCAACCCCGCTCCTTCTGCACCTTTGAATTTTAAGATTTCGGAGAAAAATGTGGTCAGGTACTCCTGCTAATTATTTTGACTTAAATTTTTTTTATTGTCATGCGTACATGCATGCAAATGATGAAAAATTAGAAACAAGGGCTAAAAATATATTTTTCTTGAATATGTATTCGAGGTGAAAGGATACAAACTTTGGTGTCCTAATCCCAAATCACCAAAATTTATAATTAGCAGAGATGTAATCTTTGATGAATCCTCTATGTTACATCCCAGAAAAGATTCTTCTAGTTCTTGTAACAAGAATAAAGAGTAGGGTATACATCCGCAGGTGGAGGTTGAGCTTGGCATTCCTTTTGAGCCAAACTCACCAACTGTGGAACAAAATACAATTGAAACTCCAGAAACTGAAGCTCCAGAAGTTGAGCCTTAAGTTGTGACTTTTGAAGTTGAATCAAATAAGTATTCCATAGCATACACAAATCAAGGAGACAAATTCAAAAATCTAGAAGATATGAAGATTATGTTGCATTTTCTTTTTTCAGTTGCATAGGAAACTAAAGAAATTGGAGAACCATCAAATTATTCAGAAGCAGTTTCTGATGCCGATTCAGCCAAATGACTGATTGAAATGAATGAAGAGATTAAATCTCTCCATAAGAATGGTACTTGGTCTCATGTGAAGCCGCCATAAGGAAAAAAAATTATTGGTTGCAAATGAGTCTTCAAGAAAAAAGATGGAATTCCAGGGATTGAAGCTACAACATATAAGGCACGATCAGTTGCAATGGACTATAGTTAAGTACAAGGAATTGATTTTAATGATATTTTCTCACCTATTCTTAAACATAACTCTATTTGTGTCTTGTTTGCTTTAGTTACCATTTAATGATTTGGAATTAGAACAACTAGATGTTAAGACAATTTTCTTACATGGCGAACTTTAGGAACAAATATACATGCATCAACCTGAAAGATTTGAAATTGAAGGAAAAGAAGATCATATTTGCTTGTTGAAGAAATTCTTTTGCGGATTAAAGCAGTCTCCAAGACAATGGAACAAGAGGTTTGATTCCTTTATGTTGGATTATGGTTATTCGAGTAACATGTAATGATAGTTGTGTTTACTTTCAAAAGTTAAATGATGGTTCATTTGTTTACTTGTCGTTATATGTTGATGACATACTCATTGCTGCTAAGGATTTGACAGAAATTCACAATTTGAAAAATAAGCTAAAAAGTAAATTTGAAATAAAAGATTTGGGAGCAGCTAAGAAAATTCTTGGCATGGAGATTAAAAGAGATCCAGGAGCCAATAGGCTATTCCTGACCCAAAAGTACTTGGAGAAGGTCTTTGAGAGGTTTGACATGAAAGATGCTAAACCGATTAGTACTCCTCTTACTGCTCATTTCAAGTTATCAGCTGCTCAATCACTGCAGTCAGAGGAAGAAGAGAGGTATATGGCATAGGTACCATATTTCAGTGCATTGGCAATATAATGTATGTAATGGTATGCACATGTCTAGATATTTCACAAGTAGTTAGTGTTTAAGTCGGTATATGACTTATTTTAGTACATATTACTAGGGTGTGAAATAAATTCTCAGAGACTTGCGAGGTACTTCGAACGCATGGTTGGAGTTTGAGAGAAATACTAACACTTTGGTTGATTTTATAGGCTCAGATTATACAGGCGATCTTGACAAAAGAAGATTGCTGACAGACTATGTATTTTTCATCGACAGTTGCGCTATCAGTTGGAAAGCTACATGACAACATGTAGTAGCTTTATCTATACTAAAGCAGAATATATGATAATGACTGAGGCGATCAAAGAAGCCTTATGGTTGAAGGGTCTATTTGCTGAACTCAACTTACACCGAAGTGGTATTATCATTTTCTATGATAGTCAAAGTGTCATTCACTTGACTAAAGATCAAATGTATCATGAGAGGACAAAGCATATTGATATCAAGTATCACTTCATTCGAGAAATCATTGCTGAAGAAAATTTTTTTGTTTAGAAGATCAACACTAAAGACAATCTTATCGACATGTTTATGAAGCCTCTTCCAATTGGCAAGTTCAAGCTTTGCTTGAACTTGATTGCTATTTATGAATAATGATTTAGCCCATATGGAATTTTGCGGAGAAACTGGAATATATTTACTATATCAACCAAAAGTAGGCCAAGTTGGATTTGTAATGTGGCCATATTTTGGCTACATTAAAAAGTATTTTGGAGATAATTAATTTGTAATAGATATGTGCTAAATAGAAAACTCTTAGCAGAGAAAATTTTTTGGTACCAAAGTTTGGCTCATGTGGAGGAGATTATTTTGATTTTTTTTTTTTTTTTAAAATCCAACTTGGAGTCCAAGTTTTGCTCTTATAAAAGGAGACCACTTCTTCTCATTTGAAACACACCAACCAATTCAAGAGTCTTTCATTCTCTTTTCTTTTTTCTCCTCCTTTATTTTAGAGTATTTTGCAAGAGAGTTAGTGTTGGGAAGTACTTGTGTGAACCCTTTCTTTGGAGTGATCTTGTGAGGTTATTCTCTTGAGGTATTTGGAATATCGAAATATTTACGCTAATTTTGTACTCTTTTTTGTACTGTTATTGGTATAGTGAAATTACTCCTCTCCGTCTGTAGACTAGGTCACACTAACCAAACCACGTTAAATTTATGCCTTCTTTATTATTTTACTTGTTCTTATTATCAACTTACTATTATTTTTGTTAATATCATTATAACATTATTTGACTAAATTCCGCAATATCCGTATTCTCAATCTGAACATATATATTAATTACTGTTTACGAAGTGAGAGTTATTTGGTACGACAAAGATTAACTTTCTAATTTCACATCCCATTTGTTCTGATTGTTTAAATTTTTAGAGCATTTTTTATATTCAATTGTACATAGTTGAATGTTAAAATGGTCATTCGATTTATACTAGTTGATCACTGTAGTCATTCAATTTATTTAATCTTTTAAAAGTTGTTTGGCTTGTCCTAGTCAATTTTTATGGTTATTCAATTTTACTTACTTTTATGTATATTTTAGTTGAAAACATAATTTCGATATTTATTTAATAATATGAAAATTAAACTTTTAGCAAAAGATACTTTATAAATTAAAATTAATATTTAAAAATTTATTTAGAACTCAATTCATTCTAAACTTTATCCAATTTTTACTATGGCCTACTTAAAATAGGTTGACTATATACGAGATGTTCTTAATAACACTTAGAGGTAATTTTAAAGACCTTTTTTTAAATTTAGCTTTATAATATTAATTTTTTTTATGCTCATTTAATAAAATTATATAAAAATTAAAGAAGGATTATAATTGAGATTCTCAAATTATAAAATGAAAAAATTTAAATTATATATTAAAGTAAAACTTAATTTAAATCATGTTCAAACGGCAGATCGGAGTCAGATGGATCCAAAATTAAGCCAACAGAAACTATTCTAGTACTTTACAGAACTCTCACAAACACAATCACCAAAGAACCAATTTAACAAAAAAAAAAAAAAAAAAAGAAGAAGAAAGAAATCCGTTCAAGAAATGTGTAGATAGATAAGACCACCGATGGAAGAGTTTAATAAATGAATGAATTAGTATGTCATGAAAGACATGTGTCTCAGAATTCATACTCCTAAACATAGTAAGCATCACCCTTTTGTCCCTATAAATAAAATAGTGCCCTTTCACTTTCCACTCACAGCTCTTTTCATAACCACAAGTCCACAACACTGCTATAAACCAAAAAAGAAAATAAAAATGAAGCTTTTCTCTACAGCTGCTGTGCTTCTCTTCCTAGTGCTTCTTCTGTCAACAAATGGTATGATATGGGTATAGCTAGTTAGCAATTTTATTATTATACATACTTGAGAAAATAATTTATTATGTGATTAATTATAACGTACTAATGCAGAAGAAATAGGAGGTGCAATTAGAAAGACGGAGGCAAAACTATGCCAGTACCATAGCAAAACCTTCCACGGGGTTTGTGTGACGGGTTCCGTTTGCAACCAAAAATGCCAGCAAGAAAACTTTGACGGTGGGCGCTGCCACGGCCTTCGCCATTATCGTTGCATGTGCTACAGGACTTGCTAGTTTCCCTTACAACCTGCTGCTACGTCTAATAATAATATGCTTTATTATTATTATCAGGAATAAATAATACATGTAATGATGTTCATTTTCTTTTCTTTTTTCTATAAATAATAATATAAGTGATCCATGGGATTTTATATATATGCTTCCTCTTCCTATTAGTAATGTATTGAAAATATATATGGCAGTTTCAGAGAAACTCCTTACTAACATAGCTAAAAGAACATGCAAATAAATAGTTTTCTTTATTCTTTTGTTTTCAATCTGTATAAGTGAAGAGGAGAGAAGAAACAAGAGTGAATAATTAATCAAGGTGAGCTAACTAAACAAAATCTGCACCATTTATTTTATAAGGAACACATGTAACAATCTCAATAACCAATTTGGGGAAATGAAGGAACCAACTATTTGGAGGGGAGCCGGACTATTAATTGCTATTTATTTTCAAGCCAATTAATGTAAATGAGTATATTAATTAATTTTATTTTAAAATTTTATAGTAAATAAGTGTGTTTAATCAGATGCTTTAATGACTGTGACAACTAAAATGAGACGTACACAGTATCACCTTGAAGTCCACTTACAATTTAGAGTCTTTGGTCTGCACGCACATTTTTTTCCAAAAGGGTAAAAATAATTTTGTTATATTATTTTTCATGATCACTTATAAATTATAATTATAAAAAAAGTACCTATAAAAATACATAAATTATGTGCGCTAAACATGATTATGAGCAACAAAAGATTACAAGTGTTTGAGCTAATTCTTCCCACGATTACGAGTGAGTTTATTTCACGTAATAAATTGAGAGTATTATTAATAATTGAGACGGTGTGAATTCTGATGTGATATGTCTTTAATGTCTTCATTTTTTTTCTTTTTTTTCGACCTTTTTTCTATTTTAAAATTATTTTTTAATTTTATTTACTTAATTAATATCATTTAATGTTATGTCATTAAATAAGTTTTACTAAATAAAATAAATAAATTATAATAAAAATAAATTAAATTAAATATATAATAAAAATAAAATTCTTTAACTTTAAAGTTGCATTACTATTTTAATCCTCCACTAAATAAAATAAATAAATAAAATAAAAATAGATATAATATATAAAAATCATCATCATATCATATCTATATTCTATTAAAAGTGTGAGACCTTTAGAAATGTTAATTGAACTTTTTGCCCTTCATTAAAAGGCTTCGCAATAGACAAAATTGTCATTTACTATTTTTATACAATTTTATTTAAATTATTATTTTTAATTATTCCATCAGCTTCTATTTTTGGCATAACTCTATTTATAATGTAAACCTAGAAAAAAATTCACTGAATCTTTTTATCTATAATCAAAAAAAATTTCTACCTTATTTTATTATATTAACTTTTCTACATAACTCTATTTATAGTATAAATCTTTAAAAAATTAATAACAAAACACAAAAAGTAAAGATTAAAAAGTTTCTTCCACGTTTTGTTCCTTTTTTATAGTACAAAATTCTAATTGAATGCTTTTTTCTTTTTTGATATTTTTTTCTTTTTTATAGTAAGAGAAATATTTTTTTTCTTTTTTACAGTAATGTCTTAATTTCTTCTATAAAAAGATTTATTATATAATTTAATTTACCAACTATTCTACATCAACATTTTTGATTCAATCTTCAACCTTGTACGTTTTTATATTAATCTATCTTTTTTTTTCATGTTGTAAATTTTTTTTATATTGTGGATTTGAAAAAGACAATAATAATTGTTATGTCAAAACTTAAATTATCTCTTTTAGTTGAGTCTAACATTGATATTATGTTATCTCCTTTAATCGAGTCTTATATTGATATTATGTGATCTAAAGTTTATGTTTCGTAACTGACAATCTTCATCTATTCATTCTCAAGTTTCATCTATTCAGGTAAAGTAATCTCTTCATCTCATATTTTATATTTATATTTTATATTTATTATATATATTTGAGTTCTTATTATTTTTATCATATTTTATATTTTATATTTTTTTTACCATTAAAGTTTATTTTTTTGTAGGGTACAAAAGTTCATACTATACCTTTTAATAATTATATTAAAAAGTGAAAAAAATATTTACAAGAAGATAAAATCGGTTACATCATAAACGAACGCATTAATAGTGTTAATCCTAATTTTGTATCAGTAAACAAGGAGATTGAGTCACTTTTCTACTGTTACTTTTCAAAAAATTTTGTTTCATTTGAAGATGCAATACAAGCTTTTGATGGAACAATATTTGGTAATTTCTTTAGATTTCATCAACTATCTAACATTCAACATATGCATAATAATTTGCTCTTATTTACTTAACAAATATTCTTTGTAGATATACTTGGCATCTTCGTGAGTTATAAGATCTTCAAATGTGAAGGCCCTTAGTAATGTTGATTGAACATTTTTCTTTTCATTAAAAGACATTGCTATAGATAAAACTGTCATTTATTATTTTTCTTAAATAATTATCAAAATTATTATCCTAATGTTTAAGAGTTTGAAATTAATCAAAGTTATAGGTATTAAATCTTATTTATTTGAAAAAGGTAAGAACTCATAGTTAGTATTTTAAATTTGACTAAAAATTTTCTTCTTAAATCTTTCCTTATCTGAACTAAATTAAAAGTCCTAATATTTAAAACTTTAAAATTAGTTATAATTTTGTTAATTTATATTAATCTTTTATTTATTAAACTAATTAATTACTCATCACAAATGTTTAACTCACGGTAAGAAAAAATAAATCAAAGAGGGTAGCCTAATTTTATTCGGCATTAATACGTCGAATTCCTTCTTTTTCTTTTTATTTTTTATTTTTTAAAAAAACGAACAATTGAAAAAAAGAAAAATATATATAGAAACACAATATACTTTAAGTTGTTTCAATTAATCAAGCGCTCTTATTATTCACACTCTTTAGTTAAATCTACACTATTTTTTCGTTTTAATTTATCTAAAGGTGTTAGATTACACACATAGATTAAGACCAAGAGAAAAAAATTGAGCTGAAATTATCTCATAAAGCATAAAATAAAAAATACAAAATTATGTTATAACTAAATATTTAAAGTACGAAACTTCATAGCAAACTATCATTCACTTTTTTACCCTTTTAAAAGTAGAGTTTTATTTCTACTAATTTTGATGAGTCTTTATTAATTTGAACGATCAATTACAAAAAAATAAATGCATTTGTGATATGATATCAATTATTAGTGTCAAGGCAAGCCAATAATAAATCATGATATGATTTTGCAACTGCTAATTGTTTAAGTGAATAACTTATACTATATATTCTATTATACTATACAACTTTGTATTACAATGCGTCTTTATAATGCTAATATAAAATAAATATTAGTAGTACAATTTTTTTGTAATAATTAACATGAAATATACATATAATACATGTATTTAAATGCTCATGAAAAAATGAAGGATATTTCACCTTTCAATTAAACTCTATTTCTATGACGTTTTATTCATCGAAACGAGTATTGGAACGAACTGAGGAAAAAATTACTGGATTATATCAAACTCTAAACATGATCATTTATTAACTTTAAATTTATAATTTTCTTTCTAAATTCTTATATTGTTATACAAGCACATCTTTTGAATATTATTTATGCTATTTTAAAATTTTTATTCTTATTAATATGACGAATACGCGCGAGGTGCATACACTAAAACTAGTTATTATATAAGTGAAAAGCCAAAAAGTGAAAAGTTAGATTACCATTTTGCCCCTTCACTAAATTAAAATTTAATTAAATACATAATTAAATATTAATATTTTATCATATCATCTCATAATTATATATCATATTATATTATAAGTAGGAAACCTCCAAGTCAAAAGTTAAATTACGAAAATATCCATTGCCTATAAAAAAATATTTATTAGAAGAGTAATTTTACTATAAAAATATTTCTTATTATACTCTTAATATTAATAGATAAATAAGTCTTTCAATGCAAATGTATAAAATTTAAAAAAAAAAAATTCATAATAAATAGTCTTCTCATAATATGATGTTTAATCTCTTCACTTTCTTCTAATTATTATACTCTTGAAAGACATTATCTATTTGATATTATTACAAATAAACAAATTGTATATTCTGATTAAGCTTATTATTATTGCTAAGGATTAAGGCCTAATTTTCATTAATGACTTTAATTGGTTAGAGGAATAAAAATGAAGATGAAAATTTAAAAGGAAGAAAATTAAAGAAGATGGAGAGGAAAGATTAAAGACGTTTCAGTTTCTTCAATTTAATGGAGGACCTTTCAACTCCTCTTCATTAAGAACCATTTTTTACTTTTTCACTCTCCATTTTTTTTTCCTATATACATCACTTACAATCTTCACTTGCAATCACAACTTCAAACCTATTCTCATCTTCCGTTGACAAGTATAATAATCATATATAAAACAGACAAAGGATAAAAGGTTCTCTTTTTTCATTTTTATGTATTGGTGTAGTAGACACTCAAATATCAACTTTCGATATCTTTATAATTTCTAATTTGTTACTTATTAGAAAACTTGGTAGGCCCAATTATTATTATTATATATTCTTCTTCTTTTAAAGTTTTCAAGTGTAAATGAGCTTATTGGTACATTGTGTATCCTTCGAAAATTTATTTTAAAAAATACAACAACAATGAATTTTGTCGAGAATTATTAGGACGTCTACCTCGAGATTCTTGCTCCAAGCCTCCAGCAGGCAACAGGTTGGAACTAAGAAGACAATATATTAGTTTTTACCTTTTTGCATTCTTCAATTTTTTTCTTCAAGTTACATTTATTAGTTTATTTTCTTTTATTTTATTTGTTTAGCCTTGAAATTTGCTATTATTTGAAAAAAAGAGGTTTAAGATTGGATTTAATTTAATTTCGTGTGGTTGTGTGTGTGTGTATATTATGCTCTTTATGTTCTTCAAGTTTTTTTTTCTATTAAATTTGTTTTTTTTGTTTAATCCTAAATTTGCTATTTGGTGTGGTTATTAATACTTTGTTCTTTGATATTTTATTACGTTACAATTTATTTGTTATTTTTATGTTATTTGATTTATATACTCGTAAGGTCTGTCTTTTAGCTAGATAAGATTCTATCTCTTGGTATTGGTTAATTTTGTGTGATTATACTACGTATTTAGCTCTGCAATTTTTTTCGCGAGTTGTATAACACTCTAAGAAAATCTATCCGTTACTTTTAGTATTTCAATTATCATTAAATATGCTTTTATTACATTCCAATTTAAGTTCATGAAATGCTCCCATTGAGAAATGGAAATACTAATGGCTCGATCAGAGAGAAAAAAAATCTCCTTCTCCCTGTTATCTTGATCGGTATGTTGTAATAAAATTCGCAAATTTTCTTCTTTTGAAATATTAGATTGAACATTTAGATTACTTGAGATGTTGTACTCATAATGTTTAAGAATCCAATTATATTAATATATTTTGCTCTCTTTCATGTAAAATAGATTTTCAGCATATATAGAGTGCTAGCACTTTTATGTCTAATATTATTTAGGGAACGTAAATTTAAAACGAGATGATCTAAAGAATTTTTGTTCACTAGATTAATCCGCTATCCTACTCAAATATCCATTTCTTTATTTTCATTTGTTTAGCTCCTTTCACAATTTATGTTTAAAGTTTTCTGTCTCATCTTGGAATTTCATATAGTTTAGTATTTATTCATTTATCTGTTCTTTTATTAAAATCTTCAATATTTGTATGATCTATATTGATTTGCCTTTTTTAATTATTATTATTGAAAAGTTTTAAATAGAATCGTCTTTTAGTAAATTTGAGGTCGAATTATTTCACTCTTGGTTAAATACCTACGCTGACAAAGTTTTGTCTTATAAGCCTTATAGTTTTCTGAAACATCATCAAATTCAAAAACTTCTATTGTATATATCTTTACCCATTGAAGTTTGTACAAATATTTTAAATATCATATATATTTAACATTAGAATATATGCATTTCTTTTATCATATATATATGATTTCCCCAAAAGAAAAATATATGCAATTATTGCCATGATATAAGTTAACATGAGATATACGTGCAACGCACGTGACATTTTCAAGAAAAACTTACCATGTATAAACCCTTACAAATTCTTTAAAGTTCCATATCTGAACTAGAAATTACTGTTCCATTAATTTGTTTTTTTCATTTGATGTCTTGTAACCGCGTTAGGCTATCTAAAGCATAAACTCTCATACAAGAAAGATAAAAAGAAATAGTAGAACTTCTGTAACCGTTCTACTACATATTGAGATCGGGATTGTAGTCGGGTTCGAGTTGAGGTTGGAGGCTCCATCCATGATAAAAAAAAAAAATTTAAGTCTAATTTAATTCAAAATTAGCTCATGAGAGGAGAATTACTCAATATCATACAAAGGATTAAATTTTCATTTCGTGAACAATGTGGGATTGCAGCATTCCCTACACCCAAGATTGAACATTTGGAGCGTGGACAAAATAAAACGAGAGCCAATATTCGAAATGATAAATTGAAATTTTGGATGACCCTGGCTTTGAAACCATGATAAAGAAATATATCACTACGAAGAAGTTCCGAAAGTTATGAAGGATGTTTCGAGCTCATATTGTTCATGGGTTGAGAACAAGAATTGAACTCTATGAGATCGAGACTTAGAGGCATGCTGACGTGGCATGCTTCTTTGAGCTCTATTCACATTTTTCTTTTTTCTTATTGTTTAAATTTTTTTCTATTTTAAAATTATTTTTCTTTTAGAAATCATTTATATGCTATTTTTAAAAGCTCAAAAGTAACTTATTTAATTACTCTCTTAATTATATTAAATATAGTACATTAAAAAAACTGAAAAAATATTTCTTTATCTTTCTTAATTACACCTTCTACCTTTATTCTTATTTATTTCCCATTTTTTCTTAAAATTTAGGAATCCCAAAGGTCTATCATTAATTGTCTAAATAATTTTACTTGAATGACTACTAACTATATAGATTAAATCTTAATTGAAGGAGGTTAGAGGTCTTAATCTTTTGTCAAACATCTTGATCCCGGTGAGAATTATATTTATCTTTCTCTACTAATTTTTTTGGTCTTATTATTCTTTAGAATTTATTTAATTGTTCTTACCTATTACTTATTAATTTGGTTAATTTTAACAAATGGGTACTAACTATATAGATTAAACATCAACAAAAGAAAGTTAAAAATTCTAATATTTAAAATATCCTTACAAGCATCTTCAGTTATGTATTGTGAGAAATCACCGTTTTCTCTATAAAAAAAATTTTGATCTATTAATTTTCTATCTTTTTTTAGCTATTAATTTGTTTCATACGATAAATTTATGTTATAATATGAAGTGTTGTTTTTTTTCTTTTACAATAATTACAAAGTTGTGACTGAATTTAACATGGCAGAATCTAGGAAATTCAAATTTTCAATAAATGATCGCAAAATCATGCTTAACATCAAAAATGGATGACAAGATCAATGTGGAATGAATTGATCTGGATTGAAAAATAATTTTACATACTTTCTTTTATTATATATGCTTTTATAAATAATTTTGGCACTGAAATTACGTGACTTCTTGACAATGAGGACTACAAATTCCTATAAAATTGACATCTATGAAAAGTTTCGAGATGAATAAGAAAAAAATAAAAGGAGATGTCATTCAAGAGTTCTTATGCGTTTCCACGCCCCTTTGAGACCCCCTCGAAGAATTTTTTGGGAATTCTACAAGATTCATTCATTCTTTTTTCTCTGATAGATGGTCAGAACTTCATCTGGGTTCGAATCCTACTGAGAGGTCCACTAGAGATCATAAATTGTTGAAGAAAAATATTTTGTGCTACTGAAAAATAAGTATTTTTCTTTTTCTATAACTTAAAATTTGAAGATAAGATGAAATGAGCTTACAGTTTAAAAAAACTATATTACTTTAGAAATTTATCACTGATTTATCTTCTTTTTTTTCAAAGTTAATTGCTTGATTCATGTTTTTTTAATTTTCAACGATAAAATTGTGAAAGTAATCTTAAATCTCACTTCCAATTTCTTTATATTAATCTATTTTAATTGAAAGTGATAATTAAAGCATACAGTAAAATAAAATTTAAATGAAATAAAGTTTCAACTTACATAATTAATTAAGAAAATAATGAAGAAAAAAATATTTTCAAATTAATCAAGTTATATTAAAGAATGATGTAAATGCTAAAAATAAAAAAAGAACATATGTATAATTTCATTTTATAAATTTTAAATTAATGTATTTAGTTTGTGCATTTTTGCTATTTCATTATTCTCTGTTTTATATTCCGTTTTTAAATGTTAAATAAGTAAAAAATTATGAGAGAACTAACATTTAATTCTCTAATGATATAAGAAAATTGATATTTATATACAAATCTTAAGTGTATAAAATTGAAAATAGAGATTAATTTTATCATTCTTTGCTTTCTTAATATTCTTTTAAAAAAACTAAAAAAAATAATTTTACAGTTATTATTTATTAAAATTTAATAATTAAAAATATTTAAATATTTTAATATTAAAATATAATAATATTTACTTATTATAAAAAAATATTAATGTATATTATTTTCACGCGAAAAAATATAAATTGAATTGAATGGTGTAAATCCTCTTCCCTACAATTTTCTTTGAAGAAATATAAAAGTAAATTTGACCATCTTTCCTAAAATTAAAATATGCAAATAGCTGGTTAGTTCTTTATAGATTTATTTATAATTTTATATTTTTTATATCTCTGATCTTCATATCGATCGCTTGCAAAATCCTTCCATCCAGATAAAAGCAATAAAATACACCCCCTATGACGATCTATAGAGTAGTTTGAATGTCTGATTATATTTGGAAAAGAAACTAATTGTTCTTCTAGCGATGAAAGTTGGGAGCAGTTTTGACGTATTCATCAAAAGAGAAAAAAATGCGGTCAAATAATTATAAAAATAAATCAGCTACAATCGTAATAGTAAACCCAAATCTTTCCTCCCTCTTAGTACAAATTTAACCCTAAAAACATTAGTATTATTTGCGTTAATATTACAAAATCACCAATTCAATAGTTAAAGACACTTCGTGGAGCTTAGCAAGATATTTTGCAGTTTGCTCATAATCAATTTTCACCGGATTAGGAGGGACGTCGAAGAAAATTGAACTCAGAGAATTTTTTCAAGTGCAACAATATTTTCCGAAGAATACCTAATGAGTTCAAGATAAAATATGTCGCAATAAAAATCCTGCAAATTTCACCATTTTGAGGTAATGGAGTGGTCGTTTTATGATTCTTTTACACTCTCTATTTAATGTGAAGGGACATGACATCAACTGTCGTAAACAAATACAACACAAATTAAAACTCAAATAACAAAAGTATATGAGAAATCAATCCATGTGTAAAGATTAATATTTTTTATTAAAATTTTTAATAATAATTATTTTGTTATAATTTATTTATTTTTTAATAATCGCGCGAAGCGCGAACAAATTTCCTAGTATATATATATATATATATATATATATATATATATATATATATATATATAAAGAAAGCTTAGAGACATGCTGATGTCGCATGCTTCTAAGAGCTCCATTCATATTTTTCTTTTTCTGATTTTTTTGAATATTTTTTCCATTTAAAATTATTTTTAAATTTATTTATTTAATTAATGTCATTTTTTAAATTTATTTATCTAATACACACACCAATATTTTTACACCCTTTAATTAATGTCATTTAATATCATATCCACCGATAATCTTACAGCCGTTGCTGCCGGGCTGTCTGTATCCCTCTTCAACGAATCCAATTGAATTTTACTTCAAATCCAGATTTGGTATCACTGCGGCTGGCCAGAGAGAGACGTGTTAGGATATACTATTAACCATGCAGTTTTAGTATAGTATTATGTTTCAGTTTTGTAAGACTTTTGTTTTATTCATTGGATTGATAAAGTCTTGTTTTAAATAGATCATTTTTGCATGTGCATCCTTTACTTATATAGTAGATGATTTGGTGTATAGAGTTTAGCTTATACACAGAAGATTAAATCATCAGTTCTTATAGGTATAAAGTTTATATATGTTCACAATCTAAGATGAAAATGGGACGAATTGATCAGTATGATTGTAGCACAAGATTAAATGTAATTTATCTTGATTATGGGAATGGTATTATTCCAACTTCTTGTGCTAGTACATTTTGAATGTATTGAATGGACCAAGTAGAGAAAAATATTTTGTCTGACTTAGTAAAATAAATTCTCTAGATCATTAAATGCACTTATACTCTTAATCTTAATATAATTATTATGATCAATGTCATTTACTTGTTTTGATCTATCAAAGGGTGAAACTCTTTCGCGAGTTAAAATGTTCCTGATAGATTGGATGATGACAAATGATATTTGTGAAGTAATAGTTAGTTGATGGAATCCATATCTCAATCTTGAGATTGATGATTCCCCTTTATGATTGCTTATAAGGTTTCATGTGAAAACACTGCAGGTGGATTCTGTATCCGTCACATGAAATAAGTTAAGTGTTTGAATAAAGGATTAAATTGATCAATGAATTAAATTGTCATGACCCAAGAGGAGACCCGGATCATAACACGGGACAAGGGACCCCGAGAGACCCCAAGTCAACCCATGACATAAAACATTCACTAACTCATTCAATAAGCATGCAGAAAACATAATTATAAACTCCGCGGAAGTCTGACTCAACATAACGGCAAAATGAACATCTGAAGCTGAATACATGTCTAAGCCTGATAAGCCTCTAATCTGGATGAGCTGATGGGACAACACCCCCAACTAGCTCAGAAATACTAAAACTGAAAATACGCTCAAGATAACTAAAAGTCTAGTCCTCGAAGGATGAGGACTCAACAAACAAGCAAGTGCTAACTCTGATAAGCGGCTAGGGACGGGGCTGAACCTGAGAACCCGATCCTGCATCATGAAACAATGCAGCATAGAAAGTATGCGATCAGTACGTGGAATGTATTGAGTATGCAAGGTAAGTAAAACCGCTAGAGCAATATAAGTCTTTCAAAGCAAGTTATACATATATAGAGTAAACCTTTAAGGACAAAGAAGATCACATGCATTCATTATGAAATCATCCTTATGTTATACATGATCATGCATGACATTTGGAACATCATGACTGATTCGAATGACTCGAAGTTAAGTCATAACATTTATATCAAAAGTTGAACGATGAGTCAAACCTTGATTTTTAAACATGCATGCATAAGATAATCATTACGAGGAATGTATATGCAAAGTCGAATAATATAGAGAGTGGGAGACTCGTCATTTAACCGACATACCATGATAGAGCTTACGTGGTCCAGACTATTACACTCAAATGAGCAGAGCCTTCCATAACCTTTTCAGGGCTATGGACGATACCATGATATCGATATCAAGATCAAGGGGCTAATCGGGCCGGGGATAGCTCACAAGGGAGGTCCCAATAATATAATAAAATCAACCTACATTGGCGCGTAGTTCTGGGGCATAGGGCAGTCGACCCTTAGCCCGCTCGGTGCTAGACTCTTCTCCCAAAACATGCAATGCTCTATATGGTATAAATACGAAGCTCAACATCGTCTAGTGACGAAGCTCAACATGAAATCATGCATAAACTCAACATCGTATGAAATGAAGCTCAACATTATCTATTGACAAAGCCCATTATGAAGTCATGCATACACTAGACATCATATAAATATGAAGCTCAACAATGTCGTCTCGACAAAGCTTAGAATGAAATCATGCTTAGACTCAACATCATGTGAAATGAAGCTTAATGACAACATACATCTCAATTACGAAATTCATGCGTAGGAGAAGCTTTAATATGTCATGTACCACAAGCTCAAGAATAGTGGGAGCCTTTACTCCAAAATCATGCGGTAAGTCTACTTTAGAAATATCACTTCATCATCATCAACATAAGGGCCTTGTCCAAAACCTTATCATGCTTGAACCCATTCAAATCATTTGAAAATATTATAATTTGGGGAATTTCACTCCAAAATGAAGTAATAAAGTCAATTCACGAAAATCGTCATTCATACTCAACATTGGGCACTACCCAAAGCTTCATCATACATGGGTCTATTTAATCTTCTTTGAAAACATCATCAAAATCATGGGTAAGGTTGGAAACGTGCTTTTCATCACCTACTCCATCATCATCTCATTCTATTAGGAACTACCCACACATGGGCATTTTAGATTCAATTTTAGAAAATAATTTTGTAAAAGAAAATAAGATAGAATCCGCCCAAGCTCAGTCAATCACCAATATCAACTCAATTTAATCATAACCATAAGTAGAAATTTAAGAATCGTGCAATTAAATAAAAACCCATACTTGATCATCATAAACCAATCACAAATTGATAGGGGAATGGACATCGACATGGAAGAAAGCACCCACTCATAACCTTACATACCTGGGATTGAAGAATCTTATCTCCTCCTCTTTACCCAACTGAGATTTCCCTTGAAAACCTTAAAATTCTCCTCAATTTCTTCCCTTCAAGCCTTCAACCTTGCATGCATGAAGAAAATGGCCTAAGATGGATTTTTCTCTACTAAAAGCCCTCTATTACAAGCTTAAAATGACGTAGTATAGGCCCTTAGAACTTAGGAATTACAGAAAAGCCCTTACTGAAATTGTTGAAAATAACTGTCAAGGGGTCCTAACGGATGACCTGACGACTCGTTACCAGGGCACACAATTCGTTGGTTCACCCGTCAAGTACATTGCCTCATCATTCATGAAAATTCAATTGGCTTGGTAACGGCCCTCCTAACGGTTCATTAGGACTGATGACGACTCGTTAGGTACCATTCGTTAAGTACGCTGGATAAGCTTTACTATCTTTCTCTAGGACCTTCCCACGACTGTCATGACGACTCGTGGTATCTGACCATGAGTCGTTACATTGCCCGTGGGGACCTTGAGTCCATCATCATCTCAGGTCTTCCCCACGAGTCACTTAACGACTCGTTAGGCCTCCTGACGGGTCATCCAACGACTCATTCTGCAATTGCTGCAATATTTTCCAGTTTTTCTCCTGATTCACTTTCGGGTACGATTCTTAAATTCTCGGGGTATAACAATATCTCCCCCTTGAGAACATTTATCCTTGAATGTTAGAAACAAACAGAAAATAGAAACAAGCAATTATCATACTCCAATACTGATTATTTTAACCGAAATTTCACGGAATGACTACCTCCGAAAAGAACCACATAGCTGAACTAAATTTTGGCATCACATACATTTATCATAACATAATTCATACTTGCGCACATGAACTAAACATGAAAACTGATTAGAGGATTAGGGCAAAAACGGATACCTCAAGTCGGAACTGAGCCAGTAGAGAACAAATGTGGGTATCTAGCCATCATGTCCGCTTCGGCCTGCCACGTAGCTTCTTCAACATGCTGATTCCTCCATAAAACCTTAACTGTAGCTATCTCTTTGTTCCTCAACTTTTGAACTTGTCGATCCAAAATTTCAACTGGTATTTCCTTATAACATAGACTATCTTTCACACCAACGTTGTCTACCGGAACTATTAAGGCTGGATCACTCAAGCACTTCTTCAAAAGCGATACATGGAACACGGGATGAACTGAAGCCAATTCTTAAGGCAAGTCCAACTCATACTCCACCTTACCAACTCTTCTCACAACCCAGTAGGGGCCAATATAACGGGGACTGAGTTTACCTTTCTTTTCGAACCACATAACTCTCTTCATGGGAGATACCTTTAGAAACACCCAGTCGTCTACATCAAACTCCAATTCTCTTCTTCTCACATCAGCGTACGATTTCTGATGACTCTGAGCGGTTTTCAATTGGTCCCTTATCAACTGAACCTTCACCATCGCCTCATGAACCGAATCTGGTCCTACCATAGCTGCCTCACCAACCTCGAACCATCCGATGGGAGATCTGCACCTTTGCCCGTAGAGAGCCTCGAACGGTGCTATCTGGATACTAGAGTGGTAACTATTATTATAAGCAAACTCGATCAAGGGCAAATGATAATCCCAACTACCTTGAAATCCATAACACATGCCCTCAACATATCCTCAAGAGTCTGAATGGTCCGTTCTGCTTGTCCGTCTGTCTGGGGATGAAAAGTTGTGCTTAGCTTAACTTGAGTCCCGAGCCCCTTTTAAAATGGAAGCCAGAATTGAGAAGTAAACAGAGTACCTCGGTCCGAAATAATAGACAAGGGCACTCCATGAAGTCGAAACAACTCCTGAATATACAACTTAGCATAATCGTCTGCTGAATCCGTGGTCTTGACCGATAGGAAGTGTGTCGCCTTGGTCAACCTGTCCACCACAACCCAAATGGATTCGTATTGTTGGCGAGTACGAGGTAGACCTGTAATGAAGTCCATATTGATTTCTTCCCACTTCCAGGTGGGAATGGCAATACCCTGAAGTGCACCTCCAGGTCTCTGATGCTCGACTTTCACTTGCTGGTAGTTTGGACATTTTTCTACGAACTCCGCAATATCCTTCTTCATACCATCCCACCAATAGATTTCTTGTAAGTCCCGATACATTTTCATGGATCCTGGATGAATAGAATATCTGGTACCATATGCCTCATGCAATATCCGAACTCTCAAATTATCAATGTCCGAAACACATAGTCGTCCCTGGTATCATAGCACACCATCTCCCCTTGGGAGAAAACCTCCACTTTCTGACTCCGCACCACCTCCTTCAGCTTCCTCAATATTGGATCCTCATCTTGCCTGGATTTAACATCAACTACCAAGGACGATTCCGACCTGCTATGCACCACAACACCGCTATCGGTCGAATCAATCAATCTAACTCCCAGCCTTGCAAGCCGGTGAACCTCTTTCACCAATTCCTTCTTCCCCTCATCCACATGGGACATACTCTCCATTGAGAGTCTACTGAGCGTATTCGCAACCACATTAGCCTTGCCCGAGTGGTAAAGGAAACTCATGTCATAATCCTTAAGTAACTTCAACCACCTCCTTTGCCGAAGATTTAGATCTTTCTGTGTGAACACATATTGCAAACTCTTGTGGTTCGTAAATACATCCACGTGGACCCCATACAAGTAATGCCTCCATATTTTTAATGCGAACACCACCGCGGCTAATTTAAGATCGTGGGTCGGGTAATTCTTTTCATGCACTTTCAGCTGTCGAGAGGCATAAGCTATGACCCTCTCACGCTGCATCAACACACACCCAAGTCCAACTCTGGAAGCATCACAATACACCACAAAACCATCATTACCCTCGGGTAGGGTAACTGGTGCCGAGGTAAGTCAAGCCTTCAACTCTTAGAAGCTTTTCTCACAAGCCTCCGACCACTGAAACTTCACCTTCTTCTGAGTCAACTTAGTCAAAGGCGCTACAATGGATGAGAGACCCTCCACAAACCTCCGATAGTAGCCAGCTAAGCCCAAGAAACTCCAAATATCCGAAGGATTCACCGGTCTGGGCCAATTTTTCATTGCCTCAATTTTCTGCGAGTCTACTTTTATGCCTTCGCTAGACACCACATGGCCCAAGAATGCCACGGAGTCTAACCAAAACTCACACTTGCTGAACTTTGCATACAATTGGCGTTTCTTGAGGGTCTGGAGCACTACTCTCAAGTGAGCGGCATGCTCCTCCTCGCTCCTATACCAAGATGTCATCAATGAACACGATCACGAACATGTCCAAATATTGCTTGAACACCCTCTTCATCAGGTCTATAAAAGTTGCAGGGCATTCGTTAGTCCAAAAGACATAACTACAAACTCGTAATGACTATACCGTGTTCTGGATGCCGTCTTCAGGATGTCACTCTCCCGAACTCTGAGCTGATGATACCCAGATCTGAGATCTATCTTCGAGAAACACTTAGCATCTTGAAGCTGATCGAACAAATCATCGATCCTGGGTAAGAGATACCTGTTCTTGATAGTGACTTTGTTCAACTGTCAATAGTCAATGCACATACGAAGGGAACCATCTTTATTCCGAACAAATAATACTAGTGCACCCCATGGAGACCTACTCGGTCTAACGAAGCCCTTATCGAGCAAATCCTTTAACTAATCCTTCAACTCTTTTAGCTCGGCTGGAGCCATCCTGTAGGGAGGAATAGATATAGGCTGCGTATCGGGAAGGAGGTCAATACTTAAGTCAATATACCGCTCGAGAGGAATACCTGGCAAATCATCAGGAAAGACCTCTGGATACTCATGTACTACTGGAATTGACTGGATAGTCGGGGTCTCGGACTCAACATCCTTGACCCTAACCAAATGATACATGCAACCCTTAGAAATCATCTTTTTGGCCTTGAGGTAGGAAACGAAGCGACCTACAGGTACAACTAAACTACCCTTCCATTCTAAGACTAGCTCACCCGGGAATCTGAACTCTACCGACCAGGTCCTGTAATTAATAGAAGCATAACAAGCATACAACCAATCCATGCCAAGAATAACATCGAAATCAGTCATGGCCAACTCTATCAGATCTACTGAGGTAACCTTATGGAGAACCAAGACCGGGCAATTTCTATACACCCGTCTAGCTATAACTGAGTCACCTACTAGAGTAGAAACCGAGAAGGATTCTAACATGACATCGGGACCGACTTCGAAGCTACTGGCTACATAAGGTGTCACAAAGGACAAGGTGGCCCTCGTATCTAACAACGCATAAACATTAACATGGAAGACTCGTAACATACCAGTAACCACGTCCGGGGAGACCTCCTGCTCCTGACGGGATGCTAAGGCATAGAATCTGTTCTGGCACTGACTGCCAGCTGAACTGGTAGATGCCCCCTGGGGTGCTGAGCGAGGGTTGGGACTGCTGAGCTAGAAGTTGGTCCACGGCCCCTAACCTGATCCTGTCTTGCTGCTAGACAATCTCTAAGCATGTGTCCGGATTGCTGCACCCAAAACACGCACCCGAACCTACCAAGCACTGGCCTGTATGCCCTCGGTCGCATCTGCGACAAGTTGGAACACCTGAATCTACAGGCCTGCTGCTCTGACCCATCGATCCCGATGCTCGTCCTCTCTGATCATGCCTAGGCCGAGATGGCACACTCAAGGCTGATGAAGCTGGGGAGGATGATCTCTGGTGGGTCTGCTGACTGTGCCCACCATTGGACCTCTACTGGGAGAATCTGTGGCCCTCAGTCCTGGCCCTCTTGGCCTCTCTCTCTCTCAAATGTGCCGCCTTCATCTGTTGGGCATACAACACCATCCGAGGGAAGTCCATGTACTGGTGGAGCATAGCAATCCTGCATTCCTTATCCAAGTAACCTGTTATCCCATGCACAAACCTGCTCACTCGCGCCCTCTGGTCAGCCACTAACTCAGGAGCATACTTCGATAGGCGGGTGAACTCAAGGGAATACTCTAGTACCGTCATCCTCCCTTGCTTTAGATTTACGAACTCAGCTGCCTTTAGCTCCCTCATCTCCCGAGGGAAGAACCGGTCTAGGAATGCAACATGGAACTCTTCCCAAGTGACCAGACCTGCTCCGGCGACCCTGCTATCCTTCCATTGACGGAACCAGATATGTGTAACCCCCTTCAACTGATAAGAGGCCAACTCTGCGCACTCTACACTGCTCACACCTATAACCTGGGTGATCTTGATAACCTCATCCACGAACTCATGTGGGTCCTCATCTATCTTGGACCCAAGAAACTCCGGCAGGTTCATCCTCAAGAAGTCCTTGACTCGAGTCGTCGTTGCACTGCCATTCTGCGGAACATGCGCAACAACCTGTTGATTGACCTGAGCAGTCAAGACCCGCGCAAGCATCTGAATAGCCGCCCGAAACTCTGCGTAGGCAGCTGGCTCAGGTGCCTGAGAATCCTGGACTGGTGGGACCTACTGATACCCACGACCCATGTATATGCAAAGTCGAATAATATAGAGAGTGGGAGACTTGTCACTTAACCGACATACCACGATAAAACTTACGTGGTCCCGACTATTATACTCAAGTGAGCAGAGCCGTCAATAACCTTTCTAGGGCTATGGACGATACCATGATATCGACATCAAGCTCAAGGGGCCAATCGGGCCGGGGATAACTCACAAGGGAGGTCCCAATAATATAATAGAATCAACCTATGTTGGCGCGTAGTTCTGAGGCATAGGGCAGTCGACCCTTAGCCCACTCGGTGCTAGATTCTTCTCTCAAAACATGCAATGCTCTACATGGTATAAATACGAAGCTCAACATCGTCTAGTGATGAAGCTCAACATGAAATCATGCATAAACTCAACATTGTATGAAATGAAGCTCAACATTGTCTATTGACAAAGCTCATTACGAAGTCGTGCATACACTAGACATCATATAAATATGAAGCTCAACAATGTCGTCTCGACAAAACTTAGAATGAAATCATGCTTAGACTCAACATCATGTGAAATGAAGCTTAATGACAACATACATCTCAATTACGAAATTCATGCATAGGAGAAGCTTTAATATGTCATGTACCACAAGCTCAAGAATAGTGGGAGCCTTTACTCCAAAATCATGTGGTAAGTCTATTTTAGAAATATCACTTTATCACCATCAACATAAGGGTCTTTCCCAAAACCTTATCATGCTTGAACCCATTCAAATCATTTGAAAACATTCTAATTTAGGGAATTTCACTACAAAACGAAGTAATAAAGTCAATTCACGAAAATCGTCATTCATATTCAACATTAGGCACTACCCAAAGCTTCATCATACATGGGTCTATTTAATCTTCTTTGAAAACATCATCAAAATCATGGGTAAGGTTGGAAACGTGCTTTTCATCACCTACTCCATCATCATCTCATTCTATTAGGAACTATCCACACATGGCGGTTTTAGATTCAATTTTAGAAAATAATTTTGTAAAAAAAATTAAGATAAAATTCGCCCAAGCTCAGTAAATCACCAATATCAACTCAATTTAATCATACCCATGAGTAGAAATGTAAGAATCGTGCAATTAAATGAAAATCCATACTTGATCATCACAAATTAATCACAAATTGATAGGGGAATGGACATGGGTGTGGAAGAAAGCACCCACTCATAACCTTACATACCTGGGATTGAAGAAGTACACATTTGGGTTTTACACCCTTAAAAACGTGTGAATGTACAAGAAAAGAAGTAATCCTATACGTTAGGGGATTAGGATTTTATACCCTAAAAATGTGATTATAAATAGGGTTTTTCCTTCTTTAAAGATACACCTTTTTCTGAGAAGCAGTACTTGCCCACACAAGTATTCCCCACTCGGAGATTATTGAGGACATAGTAGAAGACTGCAGACCTGGAGAGCAAGTTGGACGCGTTGTGTGAAAGCTTCAAGGGGTTAGTATTTCGTAATCTAACTCGTCGTTGTTATCTAGTGATTCATGTAAGATTGTTGATCCAATTTATGCTTGCTTCCGCTACGCATGTTCTAACAATTAGACGGTGGCTGACGATGATGAAAAACTTTTCCGATGAGATGTGGTATAATATAAA
The DNA here is from genome assembly GCA_035772735.1 of Datura wrightii. Lineage (NCBI taxonomy): Eukaryota > Viridiplantae > Streptophyta > Magnoliopsida > Solanales > Solanaceae > Datura > Datura wrightii. The sequence continues at coordinate 14,608,656 of JASDFA010000001.1, forward strand.
TCTAGGTATTAGAGAAGTGATATGGCACCTCTCTTTAGCCTAGATTCTTATTTTTCTATTTTTCTCAAATTTTTACCTATTTTTGCCCTTTTCTTCTTTATTTCTCTCTCTCTCTCTCTCTCTCTATATATATATATATATATATATATATATATATGTATGTATGTATGTATGTATGTATGTATATATATATTTAAAATCTGTTATAAATCCTTCATTATAAGACCAATTGTTATTACTCAATTTTTACAATTGCTCGCTATTAATCGTTTATTATGTTTGAGCCTCTTTAGTATACTACTACTATCTAACTCATTTATCCCATTCTATTCAAATTAGTTCTTACATTTAGAAATCCAAAAGTCACAACTTTCCGTTCAATTCAATTTAGTCGTTCCAATAAATTAGGAATGTACATAACATTTTTTTCAATTTTAAAAAATCAACAATCATAATCACACCTCTTCATTATGATTGTGGCTTTTCAACTCTGTAACCTCCAAATATTTAATGTGTCCTCACTAAATTGCATCTTTTCTTATGAAAATATTATGGAAAGTAGCAACAATGAAAATGTATAATTTTGCCGCATGTCGTGTTGTCTAAACCAATCTTTGATGATTGATCTCCAATGATCGACATGCTCAAATTTTTTACTTTCGTTAACTGATCCAATCAAGCACAAGAGCAAAATATGTTAGGTGTATTTGAGGTCCTCATGATTACAAATGGTTACACTCCCTTGGGAGAAGGGGACTTTGAGCACACAGTCATGGACTAGTTCTGAAAAAAAAATTATTTTACTTTTTGTATATATTTTTGATCTGATATGTTCAACATAAAAATTATTTTTATTTTATTTTGGCAGAACTGCTTATACTTGAACTACGATATTGAGTTTGAATAGTATGACATAGAGTTGCTTGGCTTATGCACAAATTAATTTTAAGAAACACTCATGCTCCAATAAAAAAGTTTCTGACTTTTACAACATATCAAGACCATCAACCACATATTTAATAGAGGTATGATTACTTAAACAATGAGAATATTTTAATATTATTTTTTATTCTGTTAATTTTTGGGTCACATCATAAGTTACCAAATAATTTTAGGTGTTGAAAGGTAAAAGAAGCATTTCAAGGAACTAACACGAGCTTGGAACTATTGGGAGTTTCTCATACTCCAAGGTAAGCTTAATGATCTCAGAACTAAAACTTTTCAGCATAATAATTAATTGGCACAATTGAATTTTAATTTTACTTTGTGTTTGCAGTAGGGAAATAGAAAGAAACAATATTTACAGGTTACATGTAATAACGAACGAAGCAACAAGAAATTATTATTTTTTTAAATGAAAAAGAAAGCACATCAAAATTCAAAGATAGAAAGATTATGAAAGAGACGGTGTTACAACTTATGGAGAGGGGGAGTAATGTGATTTGAAATTTGAGCTATTTTAAGGCATGAAGAATTGAGCGGATAACAATTAAAAAGGAAACAACAAAGGAATAATGAAAAAGATTATAAAAGGACAAACAATACTACTCCTTGGTAGAAAAGAATTAAGATGCGGTAATGGACAGAGAGTGCGACTTGTGTTGCCATTTATTTGTTATTATTTCTCTCTCTGTTTATAGTGATTTGTTCGCTTCTTAATTTTTTCTTTCATTTCATGTTTTATTTATTTGACTAAAATAATTCTATTATTTGAAAAACCAATATATCTAACAAACAAACATTTAAGTACTATACATATAAAAATGTATCGAATCTAAAGTTTGGCATTAGAGAAGTATGTAGCACCTCTCTTTGGCCATTATTCTTATTTATCTTTTTTCTTATTCTTTTTGATAATTTTTTTTATATTTCTATTTACTTATTATTGTACAATAATAATTATATCAATTACTATTCCCTCTATTTATTTTTATTTTTTATTTATTGTAAAAACTTACATGTGTCAAAATTTATTTTAAATTTTCACTTTCATAACTCAAATCTATTAAATTTCTACTCTTAATCATATTATTCACTTTATGATTTTAAACTTTCCATAGTCATGACACTCAACTAATTAATTTTAAAATTTAAGATACCTTATAATACTCCTCCATTTTTATTTATAGAAATTCACAATTTTTTTGTTTCATGAGATTCCTACTCAAGATTATCCTTTCCATTCCATATTTGAAGTAGTGATGTCTTTATATTGTTATTATTTAATTAGATTCATGTTATAACTTGACTCAATGAAAGAAGGCTCTTGAATGTTGATCAGTGTGCACGAGAGGATGTCGGATAAAAGCTCAAAAAAAATTATACACTGATTATGTATTTCTTTTTTCATCTATTGGGTGGGTCCTGTAGCTTAGAGGATTAGAGTACGTGACTACGAACCACGGTGATTAAGGTCCTCTCAGAGATGTGTGTTGTATCTTTTTCTTTTTCTGTTTACTTTCTGGTGTGTTCTCTCTATGAAATTTCTTTAATTTAGATTTTTATAATTTTTTTATTGTCACAAGTTTGTACATTTTCGGTTAGGCTCAATTAATTATATGTGACTTTGTTGAAAATCTACTACTACTAATCAAGGTTCAAAATATACTAGTAATAGATTAAAAGAAATATATATTAAATATTGAAATGCACACTTCTTTTTGTGTTTCTTATGATATGAAAAACATTTATTCTATAAAGTTTTGTTCATTTTTACTTAATTATCAAACAAAGTAAATAAATTTAAGCGGATTATTATTTAGAAAAAAATGATAAAAATAACAAATGCATAACTATAATATGAAGAATTACATAACCAATTAATATTGATAAGAATAAATTTAAAATAAAGGCTCGTGATTGTTATATAATTTTATTAAATCTAATAAATAAATAATCTCCGAATCATAGTAAACTTATTCCATTATGCGATAGTAAAATACAAATTAAATGTTAGATCCCAAGTGTTTTACAACTTAAAATGAATGTTCCATAATTGGTACCAATAATTCTTGAAAATATTTCTGGATTATAATTATTTTATTATAATATTTTATTTATGCTGAAGTTTTGATTGAGAAGATAAATTATTGGTCAAAATAGTATATAATATTTTTATGAACAACCTTTTAACTTTTTAAAAAATTTACAAAATAGTAGAGAAATCTTAAGTTTTCTTTATATAAATTAATATGAAGTTTATAATCAATTATATTGGATCAGTGCACGAGTGTTATATTTGGAGCTTAAATTTTTAAGAAATTTCCAAAGCTAAACTCTAAAATTGGACGAACATTTCATTAATTAGAGACACATTTCAAGAGTGAATGTTTGAGTACATAACAAAAAACAATTCTAAAAGAAAAACAAAGGAATAAAGAAGAAGCTAATTAATAAGCATTGAAACAATTGAAGTCCTTAGAGCCTAACCAATTGTTGTATATTTATTGGATAAGCAAAAGCCTTAGAGTTGGAGCTATATGATTTCTTTGCCAACAGAATATTTGCTACTTCAGTGGGATGAAAAGCATCCCAAAAGATATATTTGGAACGATCTTCACATGGCTGTTGAAGAGGAAGACATGTTATCTGCCCATTGTTCCTTCCTACTCCACAGCATCCCTTATCCACCACTTCAAATCCTATATTCATGAATTCCAAAGAAATGTATATATAGTTGGAAAAAAAAAGAAGAAAGAAAGAAATTCAAGGGTGATAGAAATAGGGAATAATATTTACCATAAGTTTTTGCATTGACAACAAGATCTTTGCTGCTTTGAAATGAATCCAAGAAGACAAACTTTGCTCCGGGCAAAGCCTTATTGAAGCGAATAACCAACCTTTTGAGTTCATAATTAAAGAGGAGAATAGCATCGTTGATCTCTTCATTACATCTGCTTCCATTGCCATCGTACCTCGCTAGCTCATATGGTATGCATCCTATTTGGCCTACTCCTGTCACTATAACTTTCCGAGCTCCTAACTTGTATAATTCCGATAATTGTTTGCAATAATCTTGAACAAGTGCAGCAGCATAGGTTTGCGGGGTGTACTGTGAATGAGTTGAGTAAAAATCAGTCATGAAGTAATTGTTGAGGTAGTCATTGCTTCCCAATCCGGAGTAGAATATACATTTGCTCAAATACGCATTTAGTGTGTAGTTATCTCCTCTGAATAATCTTCTCAGCACCTCCACACTTCTTCCAAAGTTTTCTACTTGTTGGTTCATTGGCATATGATCCCCCTACATTTACACGATTGCTTGCTTCTTCTTTTTTTGTCACATTCAAAAAAATTAAAATTCATTGAATATTATGTATTTATACCAAGTTATTGCCCGTTTCATCTCTGATTCCTGCTGCTCCTGATGCATAATTTGCTCCTCTCAACAGTGCTCGACCACGAACTCTTGCATAGGGAGGGATATAACTGGAGAAGCCAAGAAGTTGAGCTGCATTTTAGTCACAAAGAGATTAGTACTATAATCTTTTAGCATAACAAATAGATTGAAAAAGTGTATATATATGTACCTAAAATGTCGACATATGTACGACCATTAGTAAAACGACCGGTGGCGCCTTGCGGGAAGTCAACACCATAAGGCATGTAATTGGCCCTAGCGAGAGTAAGTATCCCATTATTGTTGCCATTGTCAACAAGTGAGTCCCCAAAGATGAAAAAGCAAGGAACTTGGGGCTCTTGTTGTTGTGACCATACCTTAGTTGTCAATAAGAAAAAAGATAAAAATGTCAATATGACAAACTCAAAGAATTTTTCCATCACACTCCGAATACAGTAAATAAAAGTACTCATATTCGTATTTATAGTGTGTGATCAGTATGTACTTTCCGCTACATATTTTATGGAGTTCATGTGCCAAATTTCGACTTCGACCCGTGAAAATAATGATGGTGGATAGCTTTTTTAAGCTGTGAATGTGTGAATATTATATACAGCGGTGACATAAAGTGTATCTCATGATTACTGCTTTACAAAGCCTGTCTATTTACAGCCTGGCTTTCATATCCACATATTTTATTTTTTTTGGCATATATAAAAAAATTTAAATATTATATACTGAGATAATATACAGCAAAAAAAAAAAAAGGATAAAACCAAATTAGAATAAATAAATTTGTTATTCTCGTACCGTAAGGTTTAAAAATAACTTGAAGGGGTTGTTACGATAGGAAATAAGTTATTTTGAAATTAATTATTTTATTTTTGAATAAAAATAATATTATAATTTTGAAATAAGTTATTTCGAATTTAAAATTATTTTGTCCCTTATCTTTCGTAAAAAACAAACCTTAAGTTTGCAACATATCTGAAGCAACAGACCTTATAACTTGTTTGGTCAAATTTCTCAAATCAGCTTATTTTGATAAGTGATTTTTCCAAAAGTGCTTATCAAAAAAATACTTTTGGTGAGAAGCAGTTTGTGTTTGGCCAATAAATTTAAAAAATATTTTTGAGCAATAATTAATGTTTGGCCAAATTTTTGAAAAGTGTTTTTAAGTGTATTTTTCACAAAAATCCTTTCAAATAAGTGCTTTTGGAGAGAAACTACTTTTTTTTACCTTCTGAAAAACAGTTTCTGTTATTCCCTAAAAACACTTATTTTCTCTCAAAAGCTTGACCAAACACTTCATTTTTTAAACCTTTGTGCTTTTTAGAAAAAAATAAGCACTTTTGACTTTCTAGAAGCTTAATCAAACGAGCTATTATTTCATGGAATTAAAAAGTTATTTTTTGATAAATTATCAGCTCAGAAGAAAAGCTTTTGAAAATGTACTTGAAATTTATAGGGTGAAAACAAAACATTTCGAGTTAGTGTCTATCTATCAAAATAAAAACTTATTCATAAAAGAAGTGAATGTATATTATATATAATATTAGTGTAAAATAATTATAATATTAAATTTACTTATTTTATTATAATATGTGATTTATTTTATTTTAAAATTATAAATCTCTTTTTATGAAAAGTTATCTATAGTAAAAATTCTTTATTTTATATTGTATATTATTTAAAAGAACTTATTATAACATTTAAGAATATAAAATATAATATCCTAATTCAATATCAACCGAAACATTGTTTTAAATCAATTTTTAAGTTCTAATAAAACATACTTTAAAATTATCTTTAAACATGTGAAAGTTTATAATTTATAATTATTTTTAAATAGCGTGGATAAATTATGTTTCAAATAGTTTTTAACTTTTTTTAAAAAATATTTTATTATTATGATAATTTTGTGCAACAATTAAATATGTAAATAAAAATTAATTAATTCTTAATTTTTGTAGATAATTAAAATTTCACCTCATAAAAATTGTGGAGTCCACATGAGCTTTTTAATCATTTGGGATACACTTAGCATTTAGATAAAAAAAGGTGTTTGATTGTTTTGTTATTAAGAATTTTATTGTTGAGACAATGCCAAATAAAAATAATTATAACTTTTTTTAAAATGACGATAATACTCTTGGTCGTCCTCCTCTTTACATAAATATATAAAACTAGATGAGTTTAGGCCCGCGTTTGTAAGCCCAATAATTTAAATTTTAATATAATTTTATTTTAAATTACATGCTGCAATTAATAATTAACAAAAAATTTAATGATATATATAGTTAAAGTAATTCTATATCAAAAGGAAAACATTAAATTAGAAATAAAAAATTTACGATGACAAATATGCACGTAGGCTGATATTCAGGTTATGAAAAAATAATCTTCTATTTTGAAAAATAATGCAACATGAATGTGTTGGCCGGAAACTTAATTAAAGAAAAGAGTGATCATCACCTTCAATCTTATTTTGCAACTGATGTAACCAAGACAATATATTTTGCCCTATAAATTTTTAGAGTGCCCTATTTTTTTTTTTTGTACATCTATAGCTACTAAAACTAACTCTTCTCCCTTGCTGGCGTGACTTATGGCTAGAAAATCAAATATCGCGACATTTTCACAAGCCACTCTTGACTCGGCTTGATTGCTAACTCATAGATCTTATCAATATATCTCATCTCTTTGAATCTTTCAACTACTTTCAAACTTGATAAAATACATAATGAAAATATTGACTTCAATAAGAGCCTTGAACTATTTTAATTAAAATAATTATCTACGTGACAATTCTGAAAGATTGGAACTTCAAGAGATAGGAATTTTAATTTTTGTTACAAAGGTGATTACAATATTAAATTATATTTATATGTGTTTAATTATTTTTTAAAAAATAAATCATAATTATTTTTAGCTAAGCACGATTGAAAATGATAACAGAATTACACTTAATAACAAATTATTTTTTATTTCTATATAATCGAATAATAACTTATAACTTATTTGTCACAAATAATGTCCGATTTGTTTTATCATTATGTCAAATAAATATATTGTATCAAATAATTAATTAATAGCAATGATATCTTTTTCACACTATATTTGAATTTTTTATAAAAAGTAGATTAAAATTATAAGTCTTATTTACATTAACAAATTTCATTGAGTTAGATGAAGCAAAAAATATTTTAATCTATCATTAAATTGATTTTAAATATATGTAAATATATCTTGCAAGTGTTGCTTACTTGATGAAAATTAAAATATACCACATTATTCTTTATAACATGATAAAACATGAGAAAAATATATAAATTTAATTCAAATGATCTTATATACGATAAAATCAAAAGAAAATTTTAGTACAATAAGCAAACAGAGTTTTCAAAGGGATTTGCATGCATGGTGAGAGAATGTACTATCTTAAATAAAGAGAATCCCAAAAATACTAAAAAAGATTAACATGATATAAGTTGTAGTAATTTAATGAAGTAGTTAAAATTATATTTTATATAACTCACTTTAAATGACATCACTTAGAAATAAAATAATAAAAATTTGCATATGATTTCATAAATAATATGTATTTTTATTCTTTTCAATAAAATAGTTATAGTTTTCTTTAACTAATTTAATAGATAATAAGTAAAATAAATAGTGCATGGTAAAGAAATAAAATTTGTTTTTTTTATTTTTATAAATATGTCATATATTAATTTTCATAATGAAATAACATAAAATTATAAAAGACAAATTTTAAGACAATTTATTAATAGTTGAAAATTATTAATGGATCACCAATGAATACAGTGCAGTAGATGAGATGCTCTTCTAAATATCTCGATTTCAAGTTCTAGATATAGAAAACTCTGTAGTAGAGACCGCTTTCCCTAGATGAACTCTACGCGGCGCATATTCGGATTAATCAGACTCTATTAAAGATATGACACATCAAATAAAAAATGACTCATGAAAGAAGTGAATGTATGTTATATACAATATTAGTGTAAAAAAGTTACATTATCAAGTTTATTTATGCGGTAGACCGCTTTCCCCACATAAACTATATGTAACACGTATTCGGATTAATCAGGCTCTATACAGATACTATACATCGAATGAAAAATCAAATAAGAAATTATTTATGAAAAAAGTAAATGTATGTCATATGTAATATTTGTTTAAAAAGTTACATTATTACAATGATTTATTTTATTTTAAAATTATAAATTTCTTTTTATGAAAAATTACCAAAAATATCTTTAGACCTAATAGTGAAAAATTCATTATTTTATAGAGTATATTATTCAAATTAACTTATTGCATCATTTAAGAATACAAAATGTAATATCCTAATACAATATAAATAAATAAAAATCACTTAAATCAATTTTGAGTTTTAATAAATCATATTTTAAAATTATTGTTAAACATATGAAATTTATAATTTATAATTATTGTCAAATAGTGTGGATAAATGAGTATCTTTTCAATTTTTTTAAAAAATTATTTTATTATATTTATTTATTTCACGCAATAATTACATATGTTAATAAAAAATAATTAATTTTATATTTTTGTAGATAGTTAATATTCCACTTCATAAAAAAATTGTGGTGAAAAAATGTGGGATCCACAAGAAATATCCCATCATCAGAGACACACTTGACATTTAAAAAAGTTGCTTGGTTATTTTATTTTATTATTAGAAATTTGTTATTAAACTTGAGATAATGACAAATACAAAAATAATAAATAATCTATAGATAAAATGACTATAATGCCCTTGGTCATCCTCCTCTTCACATTTCTATATAATAATACATAAATATATAATAGAAAAAACTAGATTGTATATCCCGTGCTATGCACGGGATAGCACGGGCTCAATGATTCTTTTTTAAAAATATAATATTTTATAATATTACTAATTACACACCTTATAACTATTTTTAAATAGAAAAATAAAATACAAACATGTTTTTGTGTTATAAGAGCTGACATTTAGAGCCACAATGTCATATAATTTTCTACATTTTAATTATTTATCTGATTTTGACTTTTATGACAAAGTAAAGAAGACCTTGAATCTTGTGGCGTTAAATTAAACTAAAGATATGAAAATTGTACCAAATATTCTTTTTAATCTTGTGGTTTTAAACATGACATGTTGAAATGAAAAAGTTATCAAAAAGTCTTTTTTATGGATTAAAAAGAAAAGTAAGATAAATAAATTGAAATAGAGATAGTATTATTTTTGTTTTTCATTATATTTCTTTATTTTTTAAGATCTTATTAATATCTCAGAATTCTCTATCATCTTATAATATTTATCAAAATTTGACATTTTGTATAAAAGAATTTCCTGTATATTAATAGTTTACCATTTACAAAATATTATCCGTGTAAATTCTTATTAAATTTAAAATACGTAGTTATACTCATTTAGTATCTTAAATTGTTCTAATATATTTCATTCCTTTATGATATAATATTCAAGAAAAGAATTTATTTTTTCTTTTTTTTTCTTTCATACTTTTATATTATCTCTTTTTCTTTAAAGTATCATTAATTATATATTTATGCATTTTAAGATTTATGTAATATTAAATTCTTAGTGAAACAAAGAAAGCACCAATCAAATTTGACCATAGTAGAAGAAACATATCAAGTATATTGAATATAATTATCAAACAAAGTTAGCGTCATACAAATTGCAACACAATGAGCAATTAAATTTTTTAAAACTTGTATAAAGATATTTACTTAGAATAGTATAATAAATATTTAATTGTAAATGTGTATAAATAATATATTTTATCGTGAACTTCTTTTTAAGAAAAAAATATTATCCTCTTTACATAATATAGAAAATAAATAATAAAAATAAAACAATGTGTATTAAAGGAATAATAAAATAATTATATATAAAATATCATATTTTGTTATTTTACTTAATGAAAATCAATAGTTGAGTTATATAATTATGAAGAAGATACTTTTTTACAGCTAAAAACTCAATAAAAAAATACAAATGAAATAATTTCTCTTAAAAAAATAATAAAATTTTTTGTTATATATTTATATCATATTTTATTATATATTTGAGTTATAAAATTATCAAAAAGACATTTGTATGAATTACGGATTTATAAGTTAATGAAATAAAATCTGGTAATTAGATTAAATAAATTGTAAACTACGAGTTATGAATTATTGAGAATTAAAGGCGGGAGTGGAATCCAAATTAAGCCCTATTCTAGTACTTTACACAACTTTCACAAACACTCACCAATTGAACAAAAATAGATAAAGAGCAACCGATGGAAGAGTTTAATAAATGAATGAATTAGCATTGTCATAAGAGACAGGTGTCTCAGAACTTGCACTACTTTTCATAACCGTACAACACTACTAAACAAAAAAAGAAGCATGAAGCATTTTCCTAGTCTTTCTAGTGCTTGCGTCTCTCAACAAATGGTATGATATGGGTATAGAGCTAGCATGTAAATGATTACGTACTAATTAATTTTGTGAATGCAGAAGAAATAGGAGGTCCAATTCGAAACCTTCCATGGGGTTTGTGTGACGGGTAACAATTGCGACCAAAGAAAACTTCGCCATTATCGTTGCATCTGCTACAACACTTGCTACTCTTTTCTTTACTATTTCAAATAATAATGCTTTTTTAAAAAAATAAAATGCCATGTAATGTAATTACTGTAACGACCGATGATGCTCATTTTCTTTTTCTGTATAATACACTTTTATTTTAATTTAATAATAATAAATAAGTGATCGATCCATCCATGGGTTTTTTATATATATTAGATGAGGTTTGGCTTACGTCGCAGACTCAATGATTTAAAATTTAATATAATTTTATTTAATACTATATTTTTGTTATTGATCTTAGTAGATGGATAGAAAATTTCATAAAATATATATACGTTAAAGTGATTCTGTATCAAAAGAGTAATATTAAATTAGATATAAATATTTTACGATGCCAAATGATATATGAAAAAGTAATCTTCTATTTTAGAATATCATTCAATGTGGTTGTATTGGTCAAGAACTGGATTAAAGAAAAGAGTGATCATAATCTTCGATCTTCTCTTACAACTGAATGTAGGTAGGATAAAATATTTTGTCCTATAAATTTTAGAGTGTTCTATTTATTTTTCTTGTACATTTATAGCTATTGAAATTAACTCCCTCTCTTGATAATGTGATCTATGGGTAGGAAATCAAATATCGCAATATTTTTACAAATGCATAAAAATTACAATTTATGCTTATTATATTCTTGGTTTGAATTGTATTGCTAACTCATATATCTTAACGATATATTTTGTTTTTCTACATCTTTCAACTACTTTCAAACTTGAGAAAATACACAATAAAAATATTGACTTCAATTAGTGCCTTGAATTATTTTTATCAAAGTAATTATGAACGTGACAATTCTGGAATATTGAAACTTCATGAGAGGAATTTTAGCTTTTGTTGTAAAAGGCGATTTTATTATTAAATTGTATTTATAGTTGTTTAATTATTTTTTAAAAAATAAATAAATTATAATTATTTTCATCTAAGCATGATTGAAAATGATAATGGGGATTATACTTGATAACTAATTATCTTTTTATTGTTATAAAATCAAACAATAACCTATAACTTGTTTAATTTGTCACAAATGATGTCATACTCGTTTTATCTTTATGTTAAATAAATACAATGTATTAAATAATTAATTAATATGAATGATAATTTTTTTATGTTGTATTTGAAAATTTTACAAAAAGTAGATTAACATTATATTTTTTACTTACATTAACAAATTTCATCGAGTTAAACGAAGCTAAACGTATTTCGATTCATCTGGCAAGTATTGCTTACTTAATGAAAGTCAAAACAGACCACATTATTCTTTATAACATGATAAAACACGAAAAAATATATATAACTTTAATTCAAAAGATCTTATACACGGAAAAAAAAAGAATTAGTACAATAAGCAAAGAGAGCTTTTAAAAGGATTTACATGTATGGTGACACAATGTACTACCTCAAACAAAGAAAACCCCAAAAATACTAACAAAAATTAACGTAGTATAAATTATAGTAATTCAATGAGGTAGCTAAAATTATATTTTATATAACTCTTTTTAAATGACATTAATTGGTGATAAAATAATAAAAATTTACATATAATTTCATAAATTATATGCATTTTGATTCTTTTCAATAACAAAGTTATAGCTTTCTTCAAGTAATTTTGAAGATAATAAGTAAATCAAATAATGCATGTTATGGAGATAAGAATTAATTGCCACAAAAAGGAGATAAAAATTATTTTTTGTTTTATTAATATGACATACGTTAATTTTCATAATGAAAGAACATATAATTACAAAAGATAAATTCTAAGAAAATTTATCAATATTTGAAAATTACTTATGGATCATCAAAAGATGTGGTGCAGTAGATGAGACTGCTCCTCTAAAGGTCTCCGCTTTGAGTTCTAGATATAAAAAATTATTGGTAGAGAGCGTTTTTCCTACGTGGACGTTATGCGACACGAATTCAAACTAGTGACGCTCCAATATAAGTATCATACATCAAATAAAAGAAGTGAATGTATGTCATATATAATATTAGTGTAAAATAATTACAATATTAAATTTACTTATTTTATTATAATATATAATTTATCTTATTTTAAATTATGAATCCCTTTTTATTAAAAGATACCTATAAATATTTTCAGATCTGATAGTAAAAAATTCTTTACTTTATAGTGTATATTATTTAAATGAACTTGTTACATCATCATTTAAGAATATGAAATATAATATCTTAATACAATATGAACAAAAAACATTGCTTAAATCAATTTTTGAGTTTATATACTTTAAAATTATCTTTAAACATGTGAAACTTTATAATTTATAATTGTTTTCAAATATTGTGGATAAATTATCTTTAAATAGTTTTTAATTTATTTTTTTAAAAATTATTTTATTATTATAATACTTTTGTGAAAAAATTAAATATGTAAATAAAAATAAATTAATTCTAATTTTTTGTAGATAATTAAAATTTCACCTCATAAAAAAGTTATGATTAAAAAATATGGGATCCACTTGAGATTTTTTATTTTTTGAAATACACTTGATATTTAGAAAATAGTACTTGATTATTTTGTTATTAAAATTTTTTATTATTGAGACAATAACAAATAAAAAGAATGAATAATTTTTTTAAAATAACTATACTATCCCTAATGTACCACCTCTATATAATAGAAATGCGGAATCTTCATTACATTTGAATTATCTTCCTTTTTCTTTTTTCATCTAAAATGTTGATTTAATTCTCCTAGGTAATATTCAAGGATATTATCTCCTTTCTTCTCTCTCTATATATCTACTATAGAGTTAATGGAAAAGGAATCTCCAATTTAAATATTTTAATTTGTATAAAGATGTTGCTATGAAAAATTTGCAAGTGTGATTCCCAAAATTAGGATAATTTAGCTAAAATAGTTTAAAATATATATAATTAGTGAGACAAAAGAAAGTTGTTAGTTGTGATGCTATCTAAGTGGTTTCATCAATCTCGCTAAAGGAATATTTATATTTTAAATTTTATTATGTAGTTCAGCAATCGTATTTTATTTTCATAAAATGAAATATTGCTCTAATAATATTTTATTAATTATTTTTAGTATATACTTGAAGAATATTTAATCATATTTAATTTGAAATTTCACATCCAAACACTGAAGCTCAACCAACTTTAGAAAGCAATTAAAGCAAGTCGCCTTAATGATTTTGCTTGAAGAAATATATTGACAAAAGAAAAATATGAAAATTATATCTAAGAGAGAATATAGAGAATGAAAATCTACATTTCATAGCTACAACAATATAAACTCGAGCAATAAAAATTTTGAAACAAAAGCGATTGTGTAATTTGAGAAAATGGTTAAATATATTTGGACACTTCATTCATATTATTAGGACAAGGGATATATTTGATCAATAGGCTAACAACAAGACCAAATTCATTCAAAAACTTAAAACAGAGGGTAAATAAGAACAATTTTGAAAAATAGAGGAGTAAATTTGGCCCCGTCTTTCATAAATTAAAAATAAAACTACAGTATCACCAACTCAATAGCAGGAGGTACTTCATCTTCAAGTTGGAGCTTAGCAAGATTTCTTGCAGTTTGCTGTTGTTCCATTTCCTTAAGATCCAAAGGGACACGACAGAAAATTGGACTCGTAGGATCGATGATGATTTTCTCGAGTGCAACAGCATTTTCCAAAAAATACCTAACGAGTTCAAGATGAAACGTGCCGCTGTAAAACCCCCACAATTTCACCACTTTGAGGTGAAGGAGTGGCCGTTTTATGGCCTTCTTACACTCTCTGTTTGACGTGAAGGGGCATGACATCAACTGCCGTAAATAAATACAACACAAATTAAAACTCAAATAACATATGCAAAGAAGAACAGAAGTTGTTAGAAACCTAATGGATCTTGAAATACTATTAAGCATCTCCTTGACCATTAGTTCATCAAATTTGAGGGATTCCTGACGGAAACAAGTCCTCGTCTGGGAGAGATAATATCTACCAGTTGACATTCATCTGATCCCCTTTTTCTTTTCATACGATTTTGCTCACTACTTAACTATCAATAGAAATTCACTAGTAACTTGGGTTCAGCACTACCTTGGCTTCACACAAGTATATTTTCCATCTCCCCGAAAGCACCTTTGATTGATTCTTCCACATTTATAACTTGAAAAGGTAAATGTCCTAAAGCCTATTGACATCTCATGTCTTCTACTTTTGATCAAGTAAAGCAACAACGCCATTAACATACATATTTCAAATATCAAATTTCTCAAAACAACAAAAAAAAATAAAAATTTAAAAGAAAGACTCAAAGGATTAGAGGAGTTTTGCAGTTGTTCACATGTTATCCCTATTTGATCTAGAGCTTCAATCTTTTTGGGTTTAGTATCATTGAACCCCTTAGTGTTCTACTTTTGCTCGAACACTTCATTTGTGGAGTGGAATGTGATACTCAAGTTTTTAAAGCATAAGATGATTTTCAATCATAAACCCATTCCAATAGGGGTTCATTGATTTAGTAAAACAGCAATAGCAATCTTATGATAGCATTGGCTAGCCAAGAATGGTACTACCTCTGTCCCATGGCATATTTTCTTTTTTAGCCAGTTTAAAAGAAAAATTACACATTTCTATATCTAGTAATAATTTGAACTTTAAAATACTCATTTGACCCTTAATGAAATGTTTTAGACCACAAGTTTCAAAAGTCTTCTTATATTTCTTAAACTACGCGCCCAGTCAAATTACATCACATAAATTGGGATGGAGGGAGTAATAGAAAAGGGAACTGAGAACTTAAAAACAGACTTTGAAGAATTAAGACCAAAATGCATGTCGAATAATTATACAGAATCAAATTGCTGGACTGGAAAGTATAACCAGAAGAGGGTGAACGGATATAGAAAGAGGAAGCCTAAAACCACCACTTAATAGAAGAACTGGAGCGAATAACCAATGCTAAAAAGGTATCCCGGAGACAACAATCGAGGTGTTTGTGGTTGAATGAATGAGACAAAGCAGCAAGTGCTTATTTGTAAATTGATTACACATATAGAAGGTACAAACATATAAAACGAATTGTGAGAAACGGAACAACTACCAAAGATCCAAAGGTCATTAGACGAGTGCAATGCTGTGAGAAGTTATTTCATTAACCCGAGCAGTGGAGACCTTCCAGCTACGATGACCTTGAGCTGGAAGAGAGAAAAGCTGGCTGCAAAGAGACTTTCTCGGAGAAGAAATGGAGATGGTCTAGTGGTTTCTTCCTGGCTTTGCCTTTTCCTTCTTCAACTTCAATTTTTTCTTCTTCTCGCTCTTCTCCAGTCACATAGAAGAAATTGATGGAAAACTGGAATCTACAACAGGAGCATCTTGAAAAGACATGACTTATGTAAGGAGCAGCTAACATGGACATTGGATCCAAAATCTGGTTCAAACTTGACACTATACACCAGGACTATGAGGGATTTGACTAAGGTAGAGGCATTTACTTCAGAGGTTGCAAAGCCGACAAGTACAATGCACCCTTAAGTTTACTCGCAGCACTGGAGAATATAGGCTGCTAGCTTTATACAAGCTGTGTGCTGTCAGAATACATGGAGGAAGATTGAAAATCACTGCTTCCTCAAGCTCTTGTGGTGGTTCTGGTTCACCAATGGAAGGAGGATGTTGAAGAGGTGTGGTGGTGGCTTAGAAAGTTATGGTGTAGATATGGTTGGGAGTGGGGAATGGATGGTGGCCTGGTGGGATAAGTGGCGGATCACAGCTGAATTTTTAGAGAAGGGCTAAAAATGGAGAAGAAAAATTCTATCTTTTGGACACATGGTGTCAAGAGCCTATATCTTTTAGCTTGTATCTGTTTCTCCCGCACTACATGGAGGTGAACACAGTTAAAGCCTTGTCAGCGCTTAGGGTGGTAATATTCCACTCCAAAAAAGTTCATGGGGTTATAGGACCACCACAAAGAATAAGTTTAACTGGAAACCGAGAAAAGTCCCATGCCCCTAATATAATCCTTACTTGATTTTTGAAATAATAAAAAAATCAAGAGGGGAGAGAGAGAGAGAACATCAGGTGCGATGCGAAGAATTCTGCCCTAAGCCTCTTTTACATAATGAACTCCATTCCCAACAAAGATGATCGATTCTGAATCTCTGAGCCTGGAGTCATTTGATTGCGATTCAGGATTCCACCTTCAAATGCTCCTACTATTAGAAGCCTTTCTCGGTTCTAACAACATAGCTTCTCGGTTCTAACAACATCGTGTAATCTCTCATCTCCGAAACCTCAACTCCAGTGCATTCCTCCTTCACTACCTACCTAGCCAGGCAACAACTTACTTCTCAATTTTCTTGGTTGTTCTCGTCAACACTAACCAATATAATTGTGACAAGAAAGTAAATTTATTGAACACGTAATAGTCACTGTACAGTACTTCCCGACTCCATCATATAACAAACTGGCAACAAACGGGTGGAAACCTTAGATTTTGGAGGAACTGCAACTGAAATAAAAATCCCAACACTCTGAGGTCATTCCACTACACCAAACAAGTTGTCGAGATACACAGAAATTCAGTAAAAGTATACAAGAAACCGGATGGGTGATGAGTGTTTAAACCTTTTGTTTTAGATAATAAATCAAAGCTCAATGTCGATAGATCTGTCTACAACCTATTAAAAATGACACCTACGTAAGGGCAGGGACTTTTATATTGGCACAATCAAACGAGCTAAAGGCAACGCAAAAGTACCATTGCCTTCAAGTTTAGCTCATCACAATTGTTTCAACTCAAGCTACACGAACAACAACAACAATATTCTCAGTATAATCCCACAAGTATGTCTGGGGAGGGTTGCGTGTATGCAGATCTTATCCCTATCTTGGGAGGTAGAGAGGCTTTCTAATAGACCGTCGGCTCAACAACTTAAATAACTAAGATACTCAAGAAGTATCATCAGTAACTACATGAACCAGAGTTGCTAATAATACAAATAAATCAGACTTTTGTACCAGCCTAAGAGCAAAAAGAACTCAAAACATGACACTTACATGTAGTTCAAATTCCTTCAACTGTGGAGCAGCCCTTATTATAGACGTGCAACCTAAGAGGCTCTGGTCTTCCCATCTGAATGTAGTTAAAACAAATTTCTTGAGCTTCGTAAGTTCAGGAAAATTGTAATGCTCCAAATTTTCCTGAGGAAAATCAAACTACATAGAATGCACCAGTTAGTGCTAGCAAAACAAAAGTAGATAGACACAAATTCTGTTCACTGACCAATGAATTAGAAGCATGTACTGTAAGGACCTCCAGCTGAGAGAGAATGCAGGAAAGAAGAGAGGATATGTCATTCAAAATATGGGTGTATGGCATACCCAAAATGTCTATCTCAACCAGCATGGGCACATTCTTAAGCAGTAATTCCTTTCCTGATGAAGTCCTTAATGTTTTAAGGTTTGTATCACAAATTTTAAGTGATTCTACATAGTAGCAGTACCATATCTCCAAGTGTCTCAACTTGAGGGATGGACCAACAACTTCCAAAGTTAACAATGTTCCTGATCCATGAACTACCATTTTCTCAAGAAATGGACAGTTGTGTAGAAAGAACTCAAGAACTTCACCTGTCACATTTACGGATATCAATAGCAGCACTTTTAGAGACTTGAAACTCTGCTTGACTAGTGGGGGGTAATTAGAATAAGGTATGCATGAAGAAGAGTCAGAAGAATCACAAAGACCAAGAAGCCGCGCCGGAAAAGTATAACAGTAGTCAAAATCACGAATGTCCTCTCCACCCTTTAATAAGTCTAACTCCAGTGTTTGAACTTTCCTAGAAAAGGCAAATTCAAGCCATTTATCAATCTCATGCCGCGCGAATCTGTTTAAATCAAAACAAATCCGAAATTGGTCAAGTCTTTGCCCTTTACACATTTGCAAAGTACAGTTGACCCATCTCAGATATTTCTTCATATGCCTTTTCCGTAGCTTGGTTTGCAAGGCTACTTCATCCAAGGGTTTGGTAGCATCAAAATCAAGCCGAGGAATACTTTTCCACAAGTTCAGCCAACGCCTTGAGAGGACACTTGTGTCAGCTGCTTCCTTAACGGTAAGGAAAGATAGTATATAAACCAGAATTTCATCAGGTAACTGACTAATGCTATCCTCTGCAGTACAGACTCCCTTTCGACACTACAAAACATAAACAACAAAAGAAATTTTACCAAATCAATCCATCCTCACTATGAATGACCACAAAAGAATAACATAACCAACCCACATTTGAAGTAAAGTTGACAAAAGAGACATGTTGTCCCAGAGGCGGATGTAGCCTCTAATTGAACCCAATGATTTCGGCACACAGTATATATATGTGTGTGCGAAAGCTCACTAAAATTTCAACAATTATGCAATCTGAACCCATAATTTAAACAATACAACATGCACAGTGCTAAGAACCTTACATATTGAACCATCAGATTTAAATTATGGATCCCCCTTTGTGTTGTTCGTCTTAGATTTAGAATTCATTGGCAGCATCAGACCATACAGAGAGAGGTGTTCAGAAATCAAGTTCTTACCTTTTTAAGAGCAAATTTGTTGGAGAGGCCCTCTCTTTTCCCCATGCAAATGGAAGGAATCTTCTACATAACAGAAGGGTCATAGTCAAAGATCAATACAACAAAAACATACTCACTGTAATCCACATGCTGGGAAGTCAAAGATCAATAGGGAATGAGAATTACCCGAATGAGATGAAGTTCCGAGAAATCCCCGAAGGCCAGTGACTGAAAGTCGGTCAGCCCTTGTACCCTTCTCCAATACCAGACTTTTTATCTGTGACACATCACAAGCTACTCTTACCACTAGACCAAAGCCCTAGCCTGATAAAAGTTTGCATTTTTATTTCTACTTCCAACTAAATCAGTATCAAAAGAATGTGGGGTTAATGGCCATAGCTTCACTATGATATATCTAACTACAAAAATTACAAAAAAGGGGAAATCTTTGTAACAGTTTATGGTCTTTAGACCTTTCACCAAAAAATGTACGAGTTGAAAGACCAAAAAGACTGCATTTTTACATGAAATTAAGAATAAATAAATTAAAAAACATTGATGGAAGAGATGAGAGATGATTACCTGGAGAGAAAAAGCAACTGGAGGGAAGGAGGGAGGAGCTACCGGTGCCGAAAATCTCGAGGGAGCAATGCATGTTTGTTTTACACCTGTTTGGATTCGGATTTCGAAGAATTGATTTTGCATTATTTGGAGTCAACATAAAATTGAGTGTAGTCTTTTGATAAAATCTTTATCAATAAATAAATCAAAGTAATTTAAATAATAATAATAATAATAATAATAATACAGAATATCTAAAAATCACATCTAAATTTGACGCATTTTTTTATATCCCTCATAAATTATTAATAATCTTAATTACCCATTAAATTTATTTATTTGATAGTTATTAACCTCTTATGCACCGATGTGGCAAATAGAGTGACTACACTCTCTTTTAAGCATGTGATGATAAAAATAAAATAAAAATTAGCTCTTAATTATTTATTTTAATAATGTATTTCTATTTTTCAGGCCGATTAAAAAAATTGACTCGAACTCTATCGGTCTAGCAAAATAAAATTAACTTTTCAAAAAATAATGAAGTATCAACTGTGTATTTATTTTTTTAGATGAAATGCTATTTATTTCACTGTGTATTCTCTTTTCAGGTCTAAATCAATTAAAAAATTTTTGAGTCCCGTCATTTTTATTTCATATAAAAAATAATTTAACTTGAATAATGAAGTTGCAATTGTGTAAAAAAAATTTTTGTTAAGATGTAATAACTATTTATTTTCTTTCAGGCCAAATCTAGAATAAGAAAAAAATTCGGGTAAAGTTCCTTTATTTTTAATGAAACAAAAAGTTTTAGCAGAATAATGACACTTCAACTGTATAATTTTTATTATATTTTACTCAGACATAATGACTGTCTGTTTCGACAATGAATTTTTTTTGAGTATAATCTGTTTAAAAAAATTAATTATAATTTCATTATTTTTAGCAAAAAAAAAATTTTGTTTGCTAAAAAAGTAAAGTCTAACAAAGATTTTTTTACTAATTGAAAAATTAATAAATTTTAAAAAGTAAAAAAAAAATTATAAATGACACGTGGATAAAAAGTCCACACAGGAGAGTGCATCTCACAGCTCACTCTCTTAGGATGAGATGGGGCAGGGGGTTAAAGACAATTAAATAGCTAAGTTTAAGGGGGTAATTAAGACTATGAATAGTTTAGGGGGTATTTGATGAAAACGCGTCAAGTTTAGAAGGGGCTTTATGTATTCTCCTTAATAATATATATAAATATATAAAGGAAAGATATAAGCATGATGATGTGACACTCTCTAATGCCTAGAATTGTATTTATCTTTTTTGTAATTTTTTTTGTCTTTTTATTATTTTAAAATAATTTTAATAAATGTGCTAGGAAAGTTAAAAGACTAAAATACCATTCAAACTTGAAAGACTAATATACCCTTCAAATAATAGTAAATAAATGTAAATAATAAATAATAAATAAGTGAAAATTTTAAAATACTAAAATATCCTCCAAACATTGAAAGACAAATATACCCTTCAAATAATAAATAATAAATAATCTTATTATTACTATATATATATATATATATATATTATAATAATAATAATAATAATAATAATAATAATAATAATAATAATAATAATAATAATAATAATATATTAATATATAAATGGGAAGCCAAAAGGTGAAAATTAGATTACCATTTTGCCCCTCCACTAAATTAAAATTTAATTAAATATATAATAAAATATTAATATTTTATCTATCTATGCATACATACATACTATCATTATATTATAAAGTGGAAATCATAAAAATTAAAAATTAAATTACCAAATTATTCATCAAATATTGAAAGACAGCATGACCCCTCAATCAAATACTATTATATAGTTAAAAGTTGAATTATAAATTTATCCTTTAAAAGTTATATGACATTTTATCCTTGAATCATATTATTCTATTCGAACAATATGTTTATAAAAAAATTAAATATACGTTTTAAAATATATAAATCTATTTTGCCCTTTTTTTTTCATATACAATATATATGAACATGAAAAAATACATATCTATTATTACCGCATAACAAGGGTAAAAAAATTAATTCTTTCAATTTAAAATTTTGTAACCACTTATCTATATAATACTATATTAATACATACATATATACATACATATATATAGACAAACACACACACACATACACACTAAAAGTGGAAAGCTCCATAGTTGTATGTTAAATTACGAAAATATCCTTCATACATTGATCGATTAAATTATCCGTATTCAAAAAATCTATAATATTCTACACATTAACTTCTTGGTTGAATTATGAATTAATATAAAGTGTCTTATTTAATGTTATAACATTGAATATTGAACACTAATAATATCTATAATAAAGAATAGAAAATAATATATTTTATTGCAAAACTTTACACGTTTTTAATGAATTATAGGTATTCTAAAGAATAGTAATACATATTCATTGTGTTGAGAACGACTACAAATATCATAATTATATTATATTATATTTTGTATTAAAAACAAGAAAATTCTGCATTCAAAGTTAATTATGATAATATTCTTTAAATTTTGAGTTGCCTTTTTACCCTAAAGGAAAAGAAATTTTTAATTAAATTAATTTTTTATTAAATTAAAAGTAAATCGGTGAATTAAAAATAAAGCAGTAACACTTTAGTTGTTCAAAACTTGAAAATTCAATGAATTCAATTAAAGAATTGAGGGCATTCATTCTCCTTTATTTAATATCCAAAAACGTTTCTCATCCTAATTATTATAAAAGAAAGTTTCTCTTTTTTCCTTTTTTTTCTTGAACTCTTAATTCATAAATAATTTTAAAATAGAGGTTTTTATCTTTTAGGGTGATTTTATTTTATTTAGGAAATTAAAATTATATATCATACTATTCTTTTGAATTTATTTATGAAATTAAATTATATAATCATATTATTATATAAATGGAAAGTTTCAATTCAAAATATTAAAAAATTAAAATAATCTTATAAAGCTAAGAAATTATATTTTCCTTAAAAAAAATTATTTCTTTATTTTATAAATCAATGCATTAATTATATTTTAATTAGTCATTTGTCAACCTCTTCATTGGTAGAATTTAAGGCAATTCATTAAAACGTTGCATGTATATTGTTTCAATTAATAAATACATGAAAGAAAAGCTAAAGAAACACCGATTAAAAAAAAAACTATATAAAGAGAAGAAATAGTTCATCTTCCTCAAGTCTTGCTCTTCATCTTTATAGATTTTATACTAAATCTTGCTTCAGGTTATCAAATATTCTCAGAGAATTGTTAGTTGTGTAATTGAAAGATGCACATGGCACAACTTCTTGTTAGAGTTTAGGAAGTCAAGTATAGCATTATTTTTGAGGATATATGTGTGTGTGTGTGAATATGAATATTGTATCTGTACATTAGTTAATTATATTTACTTTATTATATTATTAGTCTATATATATGAATATTATCTCATTTTCATTTTTTCTTCATCAAATATTTTGGGTGCTTATATATTTATGGTTACTGGTATATTTTCTACTTTACTATACATAAACTCATTTGAGGATCACCTTTTCTTTTAACTGTACCAAACTAGCGCAACATCATTATGTTTGTAATTTTTGAAAGAAAGTGTGTGTGATATTGTAAGCACCATTTTTGGGCCGCTAAAAAATAGAAAAATTTATTGGGTATAAAATTTTATTGCATATATCACATTAAGGAGGTTTGTTAACTACAAAGAATTCTCTAAACTAACATATTTTTTTCTTCATTTTATAGGCTTTCAAGGCAATGATGCACTTATAAAAAATTATTAAAAGAAGGAAAAAAATCATCTAATAACAACAAGTAAAGACATTGAGTTTGATAACTACAAAGTAGAAAAATATTTGTAGTAAAAATGACGAGTACTTTCTTTGGGATATCCTCATACTTAATTTCTTTCTTCACTATAAAATTTCATTCTTTTTTACTTAAATTCAATTTTCAGCGTTAAAAAAAAAGTATTTCAATTGTGAAGGCCGTATCGTATAACTTTAAGTATTATACTAGCCTTAATCATCTTCTTTTACTTAAATCTTTTTATATGACTAGCCTATTAATTATAATAAATTTGTTTTAAAATATAATTTTTTTCCTTATTTGTACTGTTATATGCTTTCTATAGATGACGATGAAGAAATCTACATATATTCAAAAGAAGGTTAAGAAGAGGTGATATGGCATGCTTCTAAAGTCAAGAATGATATATCTTTTTTTCTCAAATTTGTGACATTTTTCTTATTCTATGATTTATTAAAAAATCTAAAACTTATTTTTTAAATTATATTATATTAATTATTCATTTACTTTTCAGTTTAGAAAGCCCAAGAATCATTGTTATTAATTTAGTGATTATTCATTATGCAATAAAATAACATAATAATATAACACCTCTCTTTGTCCAACATTTACATTTATCTTTTTTCTCAAATTTCTGATATTTTTTCTACTTTTTTCTATTTATGTATCATATTAAAAAGTTTAAAAGTCACTTTAATTATAATTTTCTAATTACAACTTTCCCATTTACTCTTCTTTATTCCTCATCTCTAATTCGATTTCAGAAACCCAAAAGATTATTATTAATTCTCTTAATAATTCCACTTTGAATGACTATTTTATGTATTTAATCTCAACGGAATGAGTTTTCATATCTTAATTTTGTATCCACACAACCGATCAAGCATCTTCATACATGGTAAGAGTTCGGTATACCTTTATTTTATGAAGTTTTTTTATTTTTGATTGTCCTTTATATTTGAGTGAAAATTTTTTTTTGTCAATTACTTATTAACTCGGTTAGCACTGTCATAAAACTTGATTTGTTTGAATATTATGTTGCGGAAACCTTTATTTTATTTTATTTTAATTGGTTTTTAGTTATCTTATATTGTTAGTATGTAAATTAATTTTGATATGCAAGTGATTTTTGCTATGCAAACTTTTTATTTGGTAGAATAATTATTTTTGCATTTATTTATTTTATTTTTTGTTTTTTTCTGAAAAAATATGATATTGATTATATTTTTTATTTATTTATTAGCTTTCTGATCTTTTTCTTTTTTATTAATTCAGTTAATATAATATGTTTGTGTTATTTTATGTGGATAATTCAAAAAATATAATTGAGCATAATATAAAATGTTAATCTTTCATTTTCGTATAATCCTGAGGGTCTCTTTCCCTTGTATTCTTGGTCATGAGGTTGCAGTTTTTCATGACCTTTTAGTTTGAAGTTTTATCTTTTTTAATGCTACTACTTAGCATTTGTCAAAAGACCTTTCCATAAGAATATTACTTCAAAATTTGCAGGATGGTAGACAATATTAATAAAGGTGTGATTGGGGTTTATATGTCAAAGTCCAAAAACTACAAGTTTAATTTGAAGGAGATAAATTATCCCAAAATTGTACTTAATGTCAAATAAGGATAATATGATCAATGGTAAATAAATTAACTTGAATTGGAGCTCAAATTTTAGTGATATTATATAGAGATATATATGAAAAGTTTCAAAATGAAACAAAAAAGAAAAGGAGACGGAGATAATTTATATGATGCTAGAAATGAGTAATTAGTTCTCTTTTGCACCTTAAGAACGGAAGACAACCAAGTAATATTATGGAATGAGCTATAAGTTGTAAAATTATTTCTCAAGATGAATACCCTAACTTCTCCTCTTTTCTTTTTTTCTAAATTAATTGCTTAATTTATTTTTAAATTTCTAATAGTATGTAAAAGTAGTTAATTACATTCAAAGTCTCAAAATTCACTCTTAATTTAAGAAAATTCTAAATTAATGCTCTTAATTTTTTATTTTACCCTTTGGAAATTATCGTAATTCTTTTTTGGCTTTTCCTAGATTCTCTTACTTTATTTATATTTATTTAGTTTCTGTGAGAGTGATTCTTATATTTAAAAAAATAAAAGTTTCATTATACGTCATTAATTAACAAAGTAATAAAGAAAAAATATCTTTAAATGAATTAAGTCAGGAAAAGAGAAAAATATTCTTCTCCGTTCTAATGCTAACAAGCTTAGTTGTTCAAGAGAAATCAATTTTTCTTATAAAAAGTATGATATTATTGACTCTCTATTAAAAAAATATATATTAATAATACAACATATTAAAACTCAAAGTCTAAATTATATAAATTTATATATTAAAATAATTTAAATATTTTAAAATATCTTTTTTACATAAAATAAAATTCTTAAGAACTATGCGAAGCTCGATCAAGTTCTCTAGTAATAATAATAAAATAACGCATGTCATGCTGGATTATTTGGAGGATTATTTTTCAACAAATAGAAGGGGCAACTGGGTAAGTGCGCACATAACTAGGGTAATAAAATCAACCCAATTTATTCAATCCGCCCAACTGCTCTGTGTTTCCACGGGTTGGATTATGACTATTTTATTGAATTGATTTAAAGAATTGAACTCCAAATGATTAATTAAACAATCAAATCAAAATAAGTTAAAATAGTGTAATTCATCGGCTCATAATATAATCCAATACAAATAAATAAAGAATTTTTCTTGCATTATAAACAAGATAATTAATCCAATTCAAAATTTAAATTTTTTTTTTAATTAGGCCAAACACATACACTAACTCCTTAAACTTACTTTTGTTTTTCATTTTGACACTTTCATTTTAATTCTCTAACTCTATTTTTCATATTTCATTTAAACACAAAGTACCAATTTTTATATTTTTATTATTTTTATTTATACTCTTCAACTGTAATTTTATATTTTAAAACTCAATGGTCGTCAGTTAGTTTTGTAAAGATAAATAAAAAGTTGAACGGACGTCCATTTTTTTAATACTTTCTACTTATTTTTGCGGAAATTAATCGACGAACGTACGTCGATTTTTTTAATGACTACCAATTTTCTTTATTAAAACAATCATTGATAATCCGTCGGAGTCCGTTGAATTGTAGTATTCTTTTAGTAGTGTTATTAACAATGAATGAGATTTTTTTTTACCGTATTGAAGATGAGTTCTTTTACTCGTATTGGAGTGAGTTAAAAAATTTAAAAGTTGGGTATTTGGGTTAAAGCTAGATGACTTGGCTGATATAAAAAAATATGTGCATTATTTAATGAAATATTTTGTAACTTTTTAAAAATATTTGTCAACACGCATTGAATAGTTTATACTGAATATTATTCAGTATTTACACTTAATTTTTAAATTTATTTTTATGAAATATAACGGATGTCTATCAATTTTTATAATGTACAATTACAATTGAATAGTATAAATAAAAATAATAAAAATATAAAGATTAGTACTTTGTTTTTAATGGAACATGAAAAATAGAATTCAAGGGTTAAAATAGAATAAGACTGAGTTGGAGTGTTAAAATAAAAAGTAAAGGCAAATTTAAGAGGTTGTGTATGTGTTTGACCTTTTAATTATATGAAGAAATAGAACATATTTTTAGAGGACAATTAATATACGAGTTCTGTTATAAATGTATTTGTATTTTAGTGAATGTCTATAAAGGTATTTGTATTGTAGTGAATATTGTATTTATATTATAGTGAAAGTCTATTTTTTGGAGAAAAGTTAGGAGGAATTATCCCTATAAATAGAGGGGTTCTCCTTTATTGTATTTCATCCCATCAAGAGAAATAAGAACTTTTCTCCATATCTTTTTCTCTATAATATTCTTATTTTTTTATCAGCATGAGTCTCTGCCTTGAGAACTCACTTTGAAAGATCTGAGGTAAAAAAAATTAAAATTTCTTTTTCGAAAGATGTATTACTTAACCACAGGAATGATATTTTTTTGGTGATATTGTTTCTCTACGACTCTACCGTCTAATTTGAAGGCCAGGGTATTATTTTCATTTTTATTTTAATATGGTTAACCTTACGTAACTTGATTTTGTTGCCCTTCAAAGTTCGGGCAAGAACTACCTTTCATGAATGTTGGATGCTAAAATCCATTTGGATGCAATGGGTCTTGGATACACCATTAAAAATGAAAATAAAGCATCTAACCAAGATCGCGCTAAGGCTATGATATTCTTGCGTCATCATCTTGACGAAATTCTTAAAATTGAATATCTCATGGTTAAGGATCCACTTGTTTTGTGGAATAGCCTAAAAGAAAGGTATGACCACCTGAAGATGGTCATTCACCCAAAGACACGATATGATTAGATCCATCAAGACTATAAGTCTGTTCATGAGTACATCTCTTCAACATTCAAAATTATTTCTAAGTTGAAACTATTAATAATGTTGATATGATGGAATATGTGATAGTACACAATATTAATTGAGAGCCTTGGAAGAGCTAATGTGTTACTAGTAAGTCTCAAAAGGAAACATATAAGTTTCAAAGATATCGAAAAAAATTGATATTATAAATTATAAGAAGATCTAATATCTTCATATTACTACAATTGAAGCGGGTTGTAAATATTTATGTAAAAGATTACCCGTTGTTTTCTTTTGTTTGTAGTACATAAATATGAGTATGATGACAAAATCACATACGAAAGTAAACTAGAAGTTTACTGAAATAAAGATAAGTTGGCATAACTGGTTGGCCATTCGGGTTCAAAAGTGATGCTAAAATAATTGAGAATTCATGTGGCTATATGTTGAAGAAATAAAAGATTCTTCAAGAATTCTCTTGTGTTGCTTGTTCTCGTGATAGAATAATCTTGATCAGCTAAGATTGAAGTTATATTCCCTGAAATTTTGAAACATATAAAGGGGTGAATATGGGCATGTTCACCTGCCATGTGAATCGTTTGCTATTATATGATTTTAATAGATGCATCTATGGTATGGTCACATGTGCTTTGATATCAACTTGCAATTGATTTTTTCAAGGTTATTTGATCGAATTGTTAAATTAAGAATACAATTTCAAATTATAAAATCATGTTGATAATGTTGGTTCATATCTAAGTTGATTTAGCAAAAATTGTATGCCTCCAATTATATCTAAACCATTGGTTATGAGAACAAAAATCGCAAATAAAATTTGGTATGGGATATATTTATTTAACATATAGCAACACTTGAATGCATCAAACCAACAAGATTCCCCTATTACAATTGGTTCAGGATCAGGAACCAAATAATTCCATCTAAAAATTTGAACGTGCGGTATATGATTCAATTGCTCCACCACAACACACAAAGATAGGTCCCCAAACGAGCTTGGAGGGGGTGGTGGTGGTGGTAAATGTTAGTTTTCCTAACATTAGGGGGAGAAATGATTAGCAGTTGAAAATTGAGTGTGGAATGTATTATCTAGATCCTCGAGAAAAATGTGAACTTAAAGTTCAAGAGAAATTCACTTGCAAAATATTGCAAATTAATTGCCAGATGTATTTGCTGACCTTATTTTATAATTCAGTTGCAAATGCTCCAATGAAAGGTCCTTGAAGGATAGGGTCTATGAGACGCCTGAAGCGTGATAGACCAAATGGTTCCAAATATAGAACTCCTTGAAGAAGGAGGGGAGCAAATGATTAAGATGATCATAATGATGAGGCAAGTGCTTTAAGAAAGCACCACGACATAACACTTCATAAAACCTTGACAAAGGTTCAGGTACCTGAAAATGATGAAAAATGAAGAGATCTCAATAAGTTATGTCGCATTGAAATTGATATCAAAATGATCCTCGGCGCTACCTTTTATAGAACGTAGAGCTCAATATTATAAATATTGACAAGGATCTTGAATTCAAATCTGTCAAAATGTATGGACAGATAAATGATTGGCCAAATAAAAATACGCAATTCAAGTATAATGCCAGTGGATATAAATGGATTCTTGTAACATAAAGATTTTTTTCGCAAATCCTGACATTATTATATGGAGAAGTCCTCCTCTGGTGGATGCAATTATTTTGAGGTTACTCATAAGTCTGGTAATACATGAAAAACTTGATATACATACAATGAAATTATTTTCATGTCTAGATAGACTAAAGGATATATGAAAATCCTTGAAGGATTTAAAGAACGAGGAAATTCTTGGTCCTGAAGTACCATATCTTAGTGCAATTGGTGCACTAATATATCTTGCTAATACTTCTAGACCTGATATAGCCTTTTCGGTTAATTTGTTAGCAAGGTATAATTCTTCTCCTACTAGGAGGCATTGGAATGAGATCAAACACATAATGCGGTATCTAAAAGGGACTATCGATATTGGCTTATTTTATTCTAACAATTGTTGTCCTGATGCAGGGTATTTATTTGACTCACACAAAACTCAATCTCAAACTGGCTACGTGTTCATATGCGGAAGTATTGTCATATCTTGGAGATCTACAAAGCAGTCTCCCGCAACTACTTCATCAAATCATGCTGAGATAATTATTCATGAAGCAACCCGAGAATGTGTGTGGTTGAGGTCAATGATACATCTCATTAGAAAAAAATGTGGTTTGAAATGTGATAAAGTACCCATAATTTTATATGAAGATAATGCAGCATGTATAACACAACTAAAAGGAGGATTCATAAAAGGAGATAGAACGAAGCACATCTCGCCAAAGTTCTTCTACACACATGAGCTCCAAAAGAATGGTGATATCAACGTGCAACAGATTCGTTCAAGTGACAATGTGGCTGATTTATTCACCAAGTCTCTACCAACTGCAACTTTCAAGAAGATGGTGCACAAGATTGGGATGCAAAGATTCAAGAATGTTCTCATTAGGGGGAGTTAATACGCATTGTACTCTTTTTTCCTTACGAGGTTTCGTCCCACTGGATTTTTTTTGTAAGATTTTTAATGAGGTAGCCAAAATGCGTATTATTAGATATGTGTACTCTTTTTACTTCACTAGATTTTTTCCCACTGAATTTTTTCTAATAAGATTTTAACGAGGCACATTATCTATCAGATAGACATTCAAGGGGGAGTGTTATAAATGTATTTGTATTATAGTGAATGTCTATAAAGATATTTGTATTGTAGTGGATATGTGTATTTATATTATAGTGAAAGTCTATCTTCTGAAGAAAAGTTTGGAGGAATTATCCCTATAAATAGAGGGGTTCTCCTTCATTGTATTTATTCCATCAAGAGAAATAAGAACTTCTCTCCATCTCTCTTTCTCTACAATATTCTTGTTCTTTCTTTATTATTTCATAACAATTTCTTTATTTTTCTAATTTTTATGATTAATTGGTTAAACTCATAGAAAATAGTGTTAAAATTAGGAATTTTCATATATAATTATAGTGTTTCGCCCCTAATTACGAACATAGCGATGGTTTATAAATCTACCAATAGACTTTATCGATTGGTACAATATTTGTTGATAGTCTGTTGCTTAGTTCTTTAAGAAAAAAATTGATATTCAACTGTTTGCAATTAATTGCTAATTTACCAACATATTTAATTTGATTGGTTGATAAATTTCTTAAATTTATTTATAATTTTATTATTTCTTATAGTGAATCTCCTATAATTATTTTTTGATCAAACTTAAAAGATAATTTTTATCTTCTTCAATATGATCTCTGTCAAAATTAAATATGTAAGATCTAATCACAAACAATTATATGTGTGATTCAAAATTGGTTATGGTGATTGCAGTATTTAAAAAAAAAGAAATTAGATTATGTTGGGCGAATTGATTATGATTCGTTATTCGACGCATTCTATTTTGACTAACATAAATTTTGTATGAATTTAATCTTGACCCAATAAGTAAATTCAGTTATTATAATTTTTTTTCATAAATAGCAAAGATTTGGATCATAATTATAATGAATAGCTATTTTTGTATAATTTACAATTTATAATAAATATTCGGTGATTTATCAAACATGTATCTATGATGCAGGTGCTATGATTAATGAGAAAATCGGGCAAGAATCTTTTAAAATAACATAATTCAGTAAAATAGGTGAGAAAATCTCCCCATCAGAGACGGATGTACCATCAATCTTATGGGTTCAATTGAACCATAACTTTTAAAGCGGAGTATAAATTTATGTGTAAATTTTTTTAAAATTTTAATAAATAATAGACATGAACCCGTACTTTTTAAAAATATAATGAATTCAATCCTAAAATCTTAAAAGTTTAAACCCATCGATTTTAAATCCTGGATCCGCCTCTGTTCTCCATGTGCTATGATTAAGAAGAAAATCGGGCATGAATCTTTTAAAATAACAAAATTCAGTAAAACAAGAGTGAAAATATCTCCCCCTTATTAATTAGGCGCATCTCTTCAGTATAAAAATAGAACACATGATTTAAATTCTTTCTTCTGCTTTGGTTTTTCTAACTCTAATAGCAACGAAAATGTTAAAAAATCAGTCAAAATATGCACTCGAAGATATTGAATCAACGAATTTAAATAAAGAATGAAATATTTTATGATATTATTAAAATATATGTATTTAAAGTATGGGTGTATCCCTGTATCGTAAGTATGGTGTATATATGTTGTTTTCTGTTTGCTTAGGTAAACATAACATATCATATCAATTCTAACTCTAAAATTTAGTTTGTATCACTATTTTTAGCTTTTTGTTTATCCTATATCAGTAAATAAAGAATGAAAAATTATATCACTGTATCGCTTTAATTTATTTAGAATAAAATACAGTTAGCTGTATGTATTGATACAAGATGAAGATAGTATGTATCAATATGTATTATTCTAATAACAACTGATACATACTATATTAATTTCACCATTAATACACAAAAATAAAAATTTAAAAAAATCGCACAATTATATCACTAAATGAAGAATGAAATATTGTATCATTGTATTACTGTATTTAGAATGATACATAATTAGTTGTCTGTACTGATACAAGATGAAGATAGTTTGTATTAATATGTATCAGTTTGATAACAACTGATACATATTGTATTAATTTTGCCATTGATACACAAAGATAAAAGCTTGAAAAAAATTGCACTGTGTCAATTGTGTAATTGATACACAAAGACAAATTAAAAGCTTAAGAAAATCGCTAAAAGAATTTCAATTAACGACAATGATAATTTCTCGGACAATGATAGGTTGCTAATAAAATCTGAAGTTTCGATTACTTAGACAATGGTGATGCAGAGGCTTCTCTATCAGAAAGATTGCTAATCAAATCTAGAATTTTGATTTCTCCGGCGATGGTAGATTGCTAATAAAATCTGGAGCTTTGATTTCTCCGATAATGTCGATTAACCCATAGAGAATGAGAAGAAGAAGGAGGAGAATAATTCATATATACAATAAAATTGATTGGTGTGATTGACGATAGAAAGGGGGGGGGGGGTAGAGAAACGAAAGAGGGGGGCAGCAAGAGAGAGAGAGAGAGAAATAAGGGGGAGGGAGAAACATGAAAGAGATAATCGGAGAAAAATAGTGAATAATATTAATGGGAGAAAATATAAAAAATTGATTTGATGAGAGATAGAAAAGAAATATAGATACTGAGAATATTTTAAGTCTTAAAAGGGGGAAAGAAAAAACTAATCGAAATTTGCTATACTTGATAATATTTTAGCTATATTTTGTAACATTTTAAAACTATAGCTATATATTGTAAATATAATAGGTACGTTTGCTAAGTTATGTAATTTTTTATAAAAAAATAACGTTTTAAATAGTGTTATGCAAATAAGTTATTTGTACAAAAAAAATATTGCAGTGATTGAAACAGTTATTTGACTTGTGATTATTTCATTAATTTACCATAACAAAAAATCAATTTGTATCAATCAATTAAATTTGCTGAATAATTAGTGCTACATATTCGTTTATTTGATAGTTTTAAAACAAACTAGACCATACTCTTAAGAAACAATAAGGAATTAAATGATGATAGATCTTAAAATAGTGATTTCATAATTTTGAAGACATACCAAAATATATAATCGACCTCAGTGGTTGAATAAATGTATACGAGTTAAAGCATGTATTTAAATGTATAAATTATTCACTAATTATGATGGATTGATATAATGTTGTATTTTTTATATAGCTAATTTGTTAGATTATTCATAAGTTATTTTAGATGAGTATAATTTGTATGTGTTATTCAATAAATTTGTATACGTTATTCAACAAAGCGTTAAAGAGTGACGGATGCTTACCATCTGAACAACCTCCTCTTGCCTACATCAATATCTGCATGAATAATTTAAGCATAAATAATTAACAATCGAACGATTTTAACCATAATGAATTACCAATTTCAGTCATATTATATACTCAACTCATGAGAGGAGTTTCATTAACGAGTATAAAATATCATATTATACCTGTTTAAGAAAAGAAAGACACTTGATAACAATTTTAAAGAATACTTAAAAATAATTAAAGTGAATATTTTTTTATATTTAAAATTTATTCAATAAAAATTATGATTTCACAACCTCGTATATTATACGAGAATATTGTGTTTATGACTCGTTTTATCATCAAAAGTTAATCATAATATGAAATAAGAGTTAAGATACTTAAAAAATAATAATTTGCGTTCATAAATGAGGGAAGTTTTATTTAGTATTTATTCATTTTGTTTCCATTTTGTTAGAAAAATATCATTCTTGGAGAAGTTTTTTTATTTTATTATTATTATTTTTTTATAATACAAATCAAGGCAACAAATATTCTAAAATATCTTCTTCGAGGAAGTGTTTATATTTTGGTGCTCATCAATATATTTTCTTTTAGCAGTCCAAGTCAAAAAGATAAATGTAAGAAATTAGTGAGATAAGTTTATAAAACATAGAATTATTATCATTTTTATTATAAATCAATCAAATGTTGGAATACGTTTTATAACTTTTAGTTAAAATAAATTTTAAATTATTATAAATAAATAAATAAAAATCAATATGTAAGCAAGTCTTCCTATTGTTTTTTTTAACCATGGTAAGCAATGAAACTAACGGTTCTTAAATTATTTTAGACCGGGAAAAACGAACTCAATTTGGATGTAATATTTTGTAAAAGAGTAAAAAAAAAAATGTCCTTAACATATAAAAAAATAACTTAATAATATTTTCCCTTCACCTCTTATATTTATTTTGCCCCTTTTTTTTATTTATTGGATCAAAACGTTCTTAACGTATTAGAAATGACTCAAATAGTCTTTTTTTCATCTATTGGATCAAATTTATCCCTAATATAATTTTCAGATTTAAAATTGTCCCTCCAATAGTAGCACAATTATATGGTATTTCATTAGATTTTAATTAAATATGTAACTTTTATTTATTGATTCACATAAAATTCTGATTCAGAACAAAAGGACCCAGCTCAAAATGTAAAAGGTCTTTTTATTTTTGGCCAAAATCGACCAAAATTAGTTATGACCACTAATCGAAATATACAAAATCTATACTTAAAAGTACAAAATTTATACATTTATTAGTTATTTTATAAATTAAACGGAAACATGTCAAAACTGTCCTTGAACTAATTAAATTTGGTACGAAATTACTTTTGTTAATTTTTCCGCTCCAAAATACCTCGCCGTTAATTTATTGGCCCTGTAATGTCTTTATTTTTAACGGTCCTAACTTAAATATTTATTTATTACGTCGCACTCCGTGATTGATTGATTGATTGTTTAATTAAACTAAAAAGGGTGCAATATTCATCTCTGCATTTAGTCCTTTCATTCAAATTTTTGCTGCTGTGATTGACATCTCCATACTTGATGAACAAATTCACCTTGGAAGGTGGGAACTTCTTTTCTATAACATCATCTTTTACCAAAAAATATGGAACAAAGGAAAAGTAAACAGCTAAATATATAGATGCTAAACCTTACTTCAAGATTTTATCTTCTGGACAAACCAAACATTTCTCCTGTCTGTCAAATGATGGCCAAAATATTCAGATAAAAAGAAATCAACTTGCACGAGTTTATCTTAATTTATTATTTGGGTGGGATATAAAATGGGGCAGGTAAAAATAAGTGGGTGAATCCAAGTTTGGGTTGGGTTTTTAATTAAAAAATTAATCAATCACAAAGTGCCACGTAACAAATGAGATATTTAACAATTATTTAAATTAAGACCTAAGCCAATAGGATGACGGCAGGGCGTTTTGGAGCGAAAAAATTAAGAAAAATTATTCTTATACCAAATTCAACAGTTGAAGAGTAATTTTGACCATTTTTCATAAATTAAATCATCAAAAGATATTGGACCATAATTATCTTAGCCTAAAGATCCAAATAAAATACAAATTTCTTTCCCTAGCATAAACCATGAATCACCAATTCTCCTGTTTCAAGCAGCCTAACATAACTTTAGCTGATGAGTTAATTTATTATGACAATTTCCCCAACACTGGTACAATTTAATAAGGACTCCATTTTTTCAGAATCGCAATATGGAAGAAAAACAGCACCCGGATAGATGGGAGGAGGACAATTTTGAGTCATTTCTAATATGCATTTTTGGCCCTTTTAACACACATATTACAGTATTACCAACTCAATATCTGGAGGTATTTCAGCTTCAAGATGGAGCTTAGCAAGATTTCTTGCAGTTTGCTCCTTCTCAATTTCCCCAAGTTCCAAAGGGACACGAGAGAGAATTGGATTCCTAGGATCGAACTCGAATGCAATAGCATTTTCCAAGAAGTACCTCACAAGTTCAAGATTTTCTCGTGACCACTTTGAGGACATTTTATGGCCTTCCTACACTCTCTGTTTGACTGGAAGGAACATGTCAACATCAACTGCCATAAAGAAATAGAGCAAAAATAACAACTCAAACAACAAAAGTATATGCAAAACAAAAGACCTCATACCTCAATGAGGGAAGGTTGATATTTCAGTAATTCCATAAATAAAAAGAATTATTACGTTGGGGAAGAAGAATGGAAGATCCAAGTGCTCTTTATTTTTTCTCTTCAGTTCTGTAGATTCAAAGCTCGAGGTCCGGCCTGTCCCTACTTTTATCTTCATTCATGATGTAAAACTGACCTGCTTTTTATGTACTTCTGTAAGAACAAACCACAGCACAAGTCGGTTAATTCTGTCCCAAAGTCGCCCAGAGCAGCACTAAAACTTCGTCCCTCTTTCCTTACCTTCCTCATTGGAACTTAACGTTGTGTTCACCGATTCTCTTACCATTTATCACCCCTCTTTTTAATAAAGGGTTAGAACGTATCCCTAAAAGTTCAAGAATCACCACATGATGAACCAAATACAAAGTTCCTAAATGAATGTTGCCTTTAATCTTTTGTGGTAGTGATCAGTATAACATTGAGAATAACACTCACATGCAGATCAACAATCTATGGGAAGTAGGAACAACACCCATATTATATATGGAACTTAAACCTGATACCCTTGTTCGACCGAATGAAAAAAATCACATTATCAGGTAATATGTCTCCTAGTCAAGTTGATGGATTCAACATGATTCAATCACCATTACTAGTTGCCCATGATCGAAACTCCCTGTCAGAAAATAGTGACTTCTCAAACAAGCCACAAAAATTAGGTAACGAAAGAAAACATAAGTGCCTTATCATATTAGATATATTTTAGTTACACACCAGACTGACTAATCAAAATGAACCTTCTTGAACTATTTTTTTTTCCCAAGAATCAGAAGA
This sequence comes from Datura wrightii, assembly GCA_035772735.1. Taxonomy (NCBI): domain Eukaryota; kingdom Viridiplantae; phylum Streptophyta; class Magnoliopsida; order Solanales; family Solanaceae; genus Datura; species Datura wrightii. The sequence goes on from JASDFA010000001.1 coordinate 14,646,466, forward strand.
TTTGTGCCAAAGTAACATATGCTAAGAAGAATAAAAGTTCTTGGGCATGAAATGGATGTTTGAAGTATTATTTCAGCATCTCCCTGACCAAATCTAACTACATTAGGATTAATACTCGATAATGGTTGATGAAATTTGATAGATTCGCATTGGAAACAATAAGTTCTCGTCAGGACGGGATAAGTATTAACCACTTGACATCCATCCGATGCATCTGTTATAGTTATCTCGTATTGTTAAATTTGACAAGAATCTATGTGAACTAGTGTGAACATTTGGAAGAAAGGTAATCTTTCTTTGGTATAAAATGTCAAGGTAATAAATTCGTAGTAGAAATTTGGGCAATCATTAAATGGCTTCACATATTTTAACCTTGACATTTACATACATAGGAATGTCACTGATGACATCAACAAGAGCAATTCATTTCTATATAAAGGTAGCTCTTGGTTCATCTGTAACACATCTCTCACTTGCCTTCTCATCTTCTAAGGCTTTTGAGTCTTCTTTTTCTCTTATAGTATTTCACTTGTATTCTTTTGGAGTGAAATAAATTTGGGTTGGATGTGTCAATAATAAAATTTTACCAAACCTCGTAAATTTCTAATGTTCTTTATTTATTCTTGTCTCATTTACTATTTATTAACTGCATTTCGATATAGTGGTTGTGACTTAATCACTCTATATATTCGGCTTCCGCAACAATTAGTATCAAAGCCAAGGTTCTATCTGAGTATGCTCTGTGGTTGCAATATAGTCTGAACTTCCACATCAGAAGATAATTACTTTGGTCCTATGTACTATCAGCTAACAAATAGTATTTGTAGAAGAAATGGAAGACAAGAAAAATGAAGAGTCCATATCGGGTGTTAGTAATACGTCGTCGTTGGCATCTTCGCTTATGACAAGAATTGTATCAAATGCGAAATTTGCAGTTGAAATTTTTGACGGGTCAGTACATTTCGAGAGGTGGCAAGGCGAGGTTCTTGATGTCCTTTTTCAACAAGGGCTAGATATCGCCATAGAAGAAAAGAAGCCAGACAATGTAGGAGAAGAAGATTGAAATATTATGAATCGTGTTGCTTGTGGTACCATTTACCTTGCAAGGAACAGAAGTATCCATACACAAAGGAAAGTTTTGCAAGTAAATTGTGAAATGCATTGGAGGATAAATTATTGAAAAAAAATAGTCAAAATAAACTTTACATGAAAAAAAAGACGCTTCACATATGTTCCTGGTACCACAATGAATGATCATATCACCAGCTTTAATAAGTTGGTGACAGATTTGCAGAATATGGACGTAATTTTTAGTGATGGAAATATGACCCTAATGCTGTTAAGTTCACTTCCCAATGAGTACCAGCACCTCGAAACTACTCTACTTCATGGGAATGATAAAGTATCTCTCAAAGAGGTTTGTTCTGCTTTGTATAGCAATGAACAAAGAAAGAGAGAAAAACAAAAGGGTGGAGAAGGAGAAGCATTAGACGTGAGAGGATGTTCTCAAAACCAGATGAGAACGAAGAAAGGAAGATCCAAGTCAAGATCCAGACCCAGCAAAGATGAATGTGCCTTTTGCCGAGAAAAGGGGCACTGGAAGAAAGATTGTCCGAAGTTAAAAAAACAAGGCCAAACCTAACAATGGGAAGGCTATCATGGATTCAAATGTAGCTGATTGTGATGACTCTGATTTTTCACTAGTTACAATGGAGCTATCCAAATCATCTGACGTATGGTTGATGGACTCAGCTTGTAGTTATCATATGTGTCCTAATCGGGACTAGTTCGTTGATATACAAGAAGGAGAATATGGAGTTATTCATACTGCAAATAATAATCCTTCTACTGCATATGGTGTTGGTTCAATCCGATTAAGAAATCATGATGGATTGAGCAGAACACTAGCAGATGTTCGATACTTATTGGATTTAAAGAAAAATCTCATTTCTGTGGGGTCCCTAGAATCAAAGAGTTTCAAAGTCATTGCAGATAATGGGGTGATGAAAATATGCTCTGGCGCACTGGTGGTAATGAAGGCGATTCAAAGAAACAATAACATGTACCACTATCAAGGTAGTACAGTTATTAGGACAACAACAATAACATCCAGTGATGACAAGGAGGCAGAAATGACCAAGCTATGGCATATGCGCTTGGGACATGATGGAGGAAAATCCTTGAAAACTTTATCAGATCAAGGATTGCAGAAAGGAGTAAAGACTTGCAACTTAGAATTTCGTGAGCATTGTATCAACAGGAAACAAACAAGGGTTAAATTTGAAACAGCTAACCACAATATTAAAGGTATTTTGGATTATGTTCACTCTGATGTTTGGGGTGTTTGCAAAATACCTTCATTAAGTGGAAAACATTATTTTATAACCTTTGTTGATGACTTTTCTCGGAGAGTATGGGTTTATACAATGAAAACTAAAGATGAAGTGTTGGAAATTTTTCTCAAATGGAAGGCAATGATAGAGACTCAAACTGGCAGAAAGATCAAGTGTCTTCGCACAGACAATGGTGGAGAATACAAAAATGATCTTTTTAAGAAGATGTATGAAGACAATGGCATCGTTAGAAATACACCACAATAGATGGAGTGGCAGAACGCATGAACCGAACTTTGTTGGAGAAGGTTCGGTATATGTTGTCCAATGCTGGCTTGGGCAAAGAATTTTGGGTTGAGGCAATAACATATGCATGCCACTTCATTAATCATTTACCATCTGCCGCTATTGATGGAAAGACACCATTAGAGAAATGGTATGGAAAACCTGCTAAAGGTTATGATTCTTTGCATGTATTTGGCTCAATTGCATATTATCATGTGAGAGAGTCAAAATTGGATCTGAGAGCAAAGAAAACTATATTTATGGGGATTATTTCTGCAGTTAAAGGATACTGCTTATGGACAGTGTCCATAGACAAGAAAAATTATATTCAACAGGGATGTTACCTTCGATGAATCTGTCTTGACAAATGGTAATAGTTAAAGATGTAAAACAAATTGATGGTGCTTCAAAGTAGGTGGACTTTGAGGAAAAATTAGTTTTCCCAACGCAGAGAGCAAATGAGGAAACAACGAAATATTTTCCTCTAGAAGAAGAGCCAGTTGGGGGGGGGGGGCTCTAACTCAAGAACCTCAACCACAACTTGAATCAATAGCAACCAGCAAGCCAAAAAGGGCAATAAGAAAACCTGCTCATCTCATGGATATGGTGGCTTGTGCATCCTCAATTGTAGCTGATGGTATCCCTACCACTTATAAAGACACAGTTCAATGTTTAGAAAAAGATAAGTGGAGAATTGCCATGAATGAAGAAACACAGTCCCTTCATCAGAATCACACATGGAAATTGGTTAACCTCCCGAAGGGCAAGAAAGCAATAGGGTGCAAATGGGTGTATGAAAAGAAAGAAGGATTTCCTTACCAAGAAGTTGTTCACTACAAAGAAAGATTGGTGGTCAAAGGATATGCTCAAAAGGAGGGAATTGATTATAATGAGGTATTTTCTCCAGTTGTGAAACACTCCTCCATTAGAGTTTCATTGGCTTTAGTAGCACAGTTGAATTTGGAACTAGTTTAGTTGGATTGACTCCGTAGAAGGATTCAAAATTGTTGGAGAGGAAAATATGGTGTGCAAACTTGAAAAGTCATTGTACGGATTGAAACAATCTTCTAGACAATAGTACAAACTATTTGACAAGTTTATGTTGCAGCAAAAGTAGAAAAGAAGCAAATACGATCATTATGTGTATTTGCACAAGCTTGAAGACGAATCCTTTATATATCTTCTCCTATATGTTGATTGCTTCCAAAAGCCAAAAAGAACTTGAGAAGTTGAAGATTCAACAAAGAAAGGAGTTTGAGATGAAGGATTTAGGGGAGGCGAAGCGAATTCTTGGCATGGAGATAAAAAGAGATAGACATTCAAAGAAACTCTATTTATCTTAGAGAGAATACTTGAAAAGGGTACTAGACCGATTTGGCATGAATGAGAAAATAAAGTCGTTTAGCACTCCACTTGCTCCTCATTTTAAGTTTAGTGATACTATGTCACCAAAGGATGAAGCTGAACAAGAATATATGTCAAGAGTACCATATGCAGATGTTGTTGGTAACTTGATGTATGCAATGGTTTGCACAAGGCCTGATATTTCACACGTTGTGGGAGTTGTAAGTAGGAATATGCATAATCTCATAAAGGAGCATTGGCAAGCTGTGAAATGGATTATATGGTATATTCGTAATACTATAGATGTTAGATTGGTTTTTGAGCAGGAAGATAGTCAGTATCTGGCTGGATATTGTGACTCAGATTATGCAGGTGATTTGGATAAACAAAGATCAACTACTGTTTATGTTTTCACTTTTGCAAACGCACCAGTTGGAAGTCTACTTTACAGTCAACAGTTGCTTTGGCTACCACTGAGGTAGAGTACATGACAATTACAGAGGCTGTGAAGGAGGCAATTTGGCTTCAAGGGTTGCTTAGAGAGCTTGGTATTGAATAAGAAAGCATCATTGTATTTTGTTATAGTCAAAGTGCTATACAATTAGCAAAAAATCAAGTTTATCATGCAAGGAAGAAGCACATCGATATTCGATATTATTTTGTAGGAGACATTATAGAAGGCGGAGTCATGGTACATAAAATTCCGACTATAGAAAATCCTGCTGATATATTGACAAAAGTGGTTACTGTCAAGTTTCAACATTGTTTGAATTTGATCAACATTGTTGAACATTAAAGAATGCTGTTGAAGACACAATCAAAATTCGTCATAGAGATAAATTGACAATGGAGAATCTTGCCAAGGTGGAGATTTGTTAAATTTGACAAGATTCTATGTGAACTAGTGTGAACATTTGGAAGAAAGGTAATCTTTATTTGGTATGAAATGTCAAGGTAATAAATTTGTAGCAGAAATTTGGGCAACCATTAAATGGTTTCACATGTTTTAGCCTTGACATTTACATACATAGAGAAGTCATTGATGACATCAACAAGAGCAATTCATTCCTATAAATAGGTAGCTCTTGGTTCATTTGTAACACACCTCTCACTTGCCTTCTCATCTTCTAAGGCTTTTGAATCTTTTTTTTTTTCTCTCTTGTAGTATTTCACTTGTATTCTTTTGGAGTGAAATAAATTTGGGTTGGTTGTCCGAGGACTAGGCAAATAATAAAATTTAGCCGAACCTCGTAAATTTCTAGTGTTCTTTATTTATTCTTGTAGCTGCATTTCGATATAGTGGTTGTAACTTAATCACTCTATATATTCGGCTTCTGCAACACATATCCCTCTTTTGCTTTTCGTATGATTTTGCTTACTACTTAACTATCAGTAGAAATTCACTAGCAACTTGGTTCAACACTGCCTTGGCTTCACATAAGTATATTTTCCATCTCTCGAAAGGCACCTTCATTGCTTCTCCCACATTTATAATCGGAAAAGGTAAATGTCCTAAATCCGATGACATCTCATATCTTCTGCTACTTTCGATCAAGTAAAGCAACAAAGCCGTAAACATATATATTGCCATCTCAAATTTCTTCAAACTGAATTTTTTTTTACAAGAAAGAACACATATCAAGTACGTCATTGACACTATCCTACCAATGTATGTCCCTGTAGCCGATGCCAAAGAAGGTAGAAAGACAATCTGATAAAATAAGGAGAAAGATGCGACAAGTTGATTCAAAGAGAAGGAGAATACATTTAGTAAAATGACCTAAAATTATGTATACTCTAAGAAGAGTAGTCCGTGCATAAAAATTTGGGTATTAGAAAAAGGGTCTATTGTCGAGATGGTTGAGATACAACATAGTAGACCAGAGCAATTTATTGATAACGTTAATAAATGCAAAGCATGGCAGGATACGAGATGTTCAAATAAAAACTAGTCCATAAATCTTATGGTATAACAACTCAGAACAATTTACGGATTACGTTGTGTAGTAGTCTGTTTGAACATTTGTTTTGATGATAGACAAATCATCCAGGGACCTGGTTCAGATGTTTTATGAAGTGTGTGATAGATAGCAGACAAAATTTATAGCTGTAAAAGTGTACTATTTTCTGTCTATGAGTGAGACTGCTGCTGTGCGGAAAAAGAGTACCACTACGTGTCAGAGAGGCAGAGTACTAACCAATAGAAATTCACCTTCGGTTATGTGCTCTCATATTTATTCTCCTTGGAGATCTTTTCAAAACCTAGTTTTTGAAATCTGAAAAAGAAGCTTCTCTTTTCTCATATTTTCACTGTTGTCACCATGGAGAAAAAGTGAAGGTTCGTTTCTCTGAAAGCAAAAATGATGGGATGCACTGAAGAAGTTGAATATTTTCTTACTCTTCATTTTTGCAAGTGTCATTGATTCTGAATGTACACCTACTCTTCATTGTGAAGCTTGTGTAGGTACTTTTCTCTTGTAATTGTTCTTACAACTTGTCTGTAGAGTTTTCAACTAGAGTTAGTTGAGTGATAGCTAGAGTTAGCTGTGTTTGGCTTGCTAGAGTTAGCTGGTTGTGAAGGTGCCTTGTAGTAGAGTTGCTTCAAGGGAGTCTGGGATTACGAGTTTAATCTCGTGAAGTGCTTGAGTCTGTAATCACTCTTTGCTCAGAGTTTTTAGTAAAGATGATTGGTAAATCCTACGAGATAGGTCGTGGTTTTTTCTTCCTTTGAGCAAGTGAAAATCTGGTATCTTGTTCTGTCTTTACTTTATTTGTCTTATTTATGCCGCACAACTCTAGGAACCTAGTCCCTAGATTGTTGGTGGACTCTTCTAAGTTAACACGTTGCTAAATGCAAAGCATGCCACGATATGAGATGTTCATAAAAAAATAAAAATAAATTAGTCCATAAATCTTATGGTGTAACAACCTATGGGATGAATTATTTTATCTTGTGAAGCTTAAAGTTGTAGCAAGAAGATAAAAGTTATGTGTTGTTGGATCAAGAAGCTTTAATAACTTATCTATATTTACATGTCATATAGTCGAAAGGATGTGATTGACGAATATAGAGAAAGGCTATCTTTGAATCTTAGATTTAGAAGGAGATTACATGACTGGGAGGTTGACGGAACAACAGTCTCCTCTGCATTACCAACTCCATTCCAACAAATATGATAGATTCTGAATCTCCGAGCTTTGAGTCATTTTGTTGGGATTCGGGATCCCACCTCCAAATGCTCCAGCTATCAGAAGCTTATCACAATTATAACAACTTAGAGTAATCCCTCATCTCCGAAACCTCTTCTCTAGTGCATTCCTCCTTGACCAGCCTACCTAGCCAGGCAACAACTTACTTCTCAACCCTCTTGGTTGTTTGTTCTGTCTGACATTAACCAGTATAATTATCACAAGGAAGTGGGTTTATTGAGCACGCAATAGTCATTGTACAATACTTCCCGATTCCATCATATAACAAACTAGCAGGAACGTGATGGATGCCTTCGTTAGGATTTGCCCTGAACTTTCTATCCTACTTGGATTCTACGTCATAATTGTGTTTTACTTCAAAAAGGTTTTCTTGATAGATAAGGTTTCAACTCTACCATAACCTAAGTTACTCGGACTCGGCAGTTTGGGTGCTGCACCCGTGTCGACACGGGTGAGGGTGTGGGATCTGGTCAAATGAGATCGGATGTGTTGACCAATAATTTGGGAGAAAAAATTTAAAATTTGATTTTTCACAGTAGAGATTTAAATAGATAGAAAACGAAATACCTTCAATTCCACTGCTATGTAGTAACTTGTACTAGTCTTTTTGCTTTCTTTGAAGATTTTTGTCTTTGGTCAATCTTTGCAAGTTTATGAAATCGAGAGCTCTAGGATTTATTTTAGTAGCAGAGAAACTGAGTATGGGTTGTGGACTACTGGACTTACGCTTATTGGGGAGGGCTCGAATGGGTGATTTTGTGTTGTAGTGGAAAAACAGAGATCCGAAAAGGTTTAGCGGGGAAGAACATTTAGAGAAGGAAAGAGAGAAGAAGCCACAGAGACAACAAGAAGATAAAAGAAGACAACGACTCTCGGACTAATTAAGCCAACCTTTATTAATTAATTGAGTCCTTTACTAAACCTGCCACCTGTTATTTGTTTTTTGAGTAATACTGTCATGTTTTGTTTACAAGAATAAATGTATTCTTTTTTTTTAAAAAAATAAGATAAACATTCCATATAATAAATTAGAGTTTACAAAATAGGAGAAACATTACAATTACTTAACTGTAAATTTTAAGATAATTAAATACATGCTTTGAAGGCACACATTTTTCATTTAAATAAACTTCATATATATTACAAATAAGTATATGCTCCAATTTTTTTTTTATAATTAAGCTAATTATGCTATTTATAAAAAAAAAATCTTTCTCATGGAGAAGAAGTGATGATTTCTAAATTAATTATTAGCTATATAATGAGAATAAAAGACTCAATTACTACACTCTACAATGCACAACTTACATGTAAGTTTTTCTCATAATGTCTCATAATTATTGCATATTTTTATAACTATATTTTTAAAATTTTAATTTATTTTTTGCCGAATCTCTGCACTCGTATCCGTACCAAGATTCATATCCCCGAATCTTAAAAATTAAATCATGAAGAATCCGACCTTTGGATCCGCATCCGTGTCGGACACCCGCACCCGAGTCCGAGCAACTTAGACCATAACTATCATTTTTCTTGGAGGAGAAGATTTAGACTTCTATAAATAGAAGATCTCTTCTTTTCATACATTACACAATAGCATCCACAATGTTGTCAATTAAAAAGTTTTGTTTAGAGGGAGATTTATTCTCTCAACAGCTTTAGAATAATTTTTATATTACTATTATCATTGGTCAATTGACAAAATCCATATCATATTATAAAAGTCTTTTTTTATAGTTTTTCTTTGTCGTCTGATTTATAACCATTCAAGATATGTAATTATTAGCTTTCGCATGACGCTCTAATATCTCGATCCCAACAAGAGATTTAGGAGGAACGTATTTGGCAACTGAAATCAAAATCCCAACACTACGAGATCATTCCACAATACCAAAACAAGCTGTCAGACATACACGGTAATTCAGTAAAAGAATATAACTGGACGAGTGATGAGACTATATGCTCTTTTTTCGATAATAAATAAGCACTCAACATCGATACCGCTGTGTACAACCTATTGAAAAATGACCCCTATGTAACGGAAGGGACTGCATATAGGCACACTCAAACGAGTTAAAAACAATGTAAACGTATCATGCATTAAAGTTCAGCTTGCCACAATTGTTTCAACTCAAGCTCGATGACTTAAATAACTAAGATTCTCAAGTAGCAGCATCAGTAACTACATGAACCAGAATTGCTAAGACAAATAAATCAGACTTCTCTACCAGCCAAAGAGGAAAAAGAACTCAAAACATGATACTTACCTGTAGTTCAAATTCCTTCAACTGTGGAGCAGCCCTAATTATAGACGTGCACCCTAAGAGACTCTGGTCTTCCCTTCCGAATGCAGTGAAGACAAGTTTCTTGAGCTTAGTAAGTTGAGGAAAATTGTAATGCTCCAAATTTTCCTGCGAAAGATCAAAATAAATAGAAGGCACCAGTTAGTGCCAGCAAAACATAGGTAGATAGACACAAAATTCTGTTCACTAACCAATGAATCAGAACCATATATTTTAAGGACCTCGAGCTGAGAGACAACGCAGGAAAGACAAGAGGATATGTCATTCAAAATATGGGTGTAAAGCACACCAGATAGGTCTAGCTCAACCAGCATCGTAATTCCTTTCCTGCTGAAGTCCTTAATGTTACAAGGTTTGTATCGCAAATTTTAAGTGATTTTACATAGTAGCAATACAATATCTCCAAGTGTTTCAACTTGAGGGATGAAGCAACAACTTCCAAAATGGACAATTGTGTAGAAAGAACTCAAGAACTTCGCCCGTCACATTTACGGATTTCAATAGCAGCACTTTTAGAGTCTTGAAATTATGCTTGACAAGTGAGAGTATGTGGAGGTTATTAGAATGAGGTACGCATGAAGAAGAGTCAGCAGAATCACCAAGACCAAGGAGCCGTGCCGGAAAAGTATAACAGTAATCGAAAATACGAATGTCCTCTCCACCCTTTAATAAGTCTAACTCTAGTCTTTGAACATTCCTAGAAAAGGCAAATTCAAGCCATTTATCAATCTCATGCCGCGCCAATTTGTTCAAATCAAAACAAACCCGAAATTGGTCAAGTCTCTGCCCTTTACACATTTGCAAAGTACAACTGACCCATCTAACATACTTCTTCATTTGCCTTTTCCGTAGCTTGGGTTGCGAGGCCACTTCATCCAAGGGTTTGGTAGCATCAAAATCAAGCCGAGGAGTACTTGTCCACAAGCTCACTCAACGCCTTGAGAGGACACTTGTGTCAGCTGCTTCCTTAACAGTAAGGAAAGATAGTATATATACCAAAATTTCATCAGGTAACAGACTAATGCGATCTTCCGCGATGTGGACTCCCTTTTGACACTACAAAAAAAAAGAAAACAAAAGCTGTTTCATCAAATCAATCCATTCTTACCATGAATGATAACAGAAGTCTTACATAATCAACCCGCATTTCAATTAAATCAGATAAAAGAGATATTCTTTTTGATAAGGTAAGGTTTCATCAACGGAAGTAACAACGAGGTTCCCAAAAATTACAAGCTACTGCATAGCTGTATCATTTACATTCCGAAAACACCTATAAATTCCATAATCTGATCTAAGTTATCTACTATATCTCCCTTACACCAAAAGAATAAATTTTGAAGACATCTAATCTTTAAAATAGCTGAGTGACTCCTTTCGTTCTCAAAACATCTCTTATTCTTTTCCAACCAAATGGCCAAAAGATGCAAAGAGATAGTTTTCCAGATTTTCTTTAGATCTTTCCTGACTTTCTGGGATTGCCAACATATCAGTAAATCTTACACATTCCTTGCCATCACCCAATGCACTCCACTCATGTTCAGAAAAGATCCCATATTTGTTGTATATGGCTGCAATGCAAAAGGAGGTGTTCTACAAATTTCCGGGACTTCTCACAATAAAAGCATCTGCTGCACAAAGGAATTCCTATTCTTTGCAACATGTCCTCAGCGAGCATGCTCCCTTAGAGCCTGATTTAGCCGTTTAAAAATGGCTTTTAAACATAAGTGCTTAAAGTATTTTTTAAGTGCTGAGATTTATTTTTATAAATAAGCAGTTGTGTGTTTGGATAAAAGTGCTGAAGCTGAAAAAAAGTTATTGATGTGTTTGGTATACAAGTGCTTAACAATACTTATCTTGGGTCAAATGACTGAAATATCCTTAAAGCCGGTAACACTATAAAAAATAAATTAATATGATATTTATATTTCTAAAATAATTAAAATTTAAATTAATTTATATTTTTATTATAAAATAATTATTTAAGTTATTTTTAATTTTTAAAATATATAATTTAAATAAAATTAGACAAATCTCCCATTTACTTTTTATTAGGAGTATAGTCTATTTTTTATTTATAAAATTGAATATAATAATTTAAATGGATTAATACTACTTAGATTGTTTTCTTTTTTTTTTTCAGATGTTTAATTATTATTTTTAATATGCAAAAAAAAAAAATTTGTCAAAGATTTGTGTGAGGGTATTTTTGAAATTAGAAAAATATTATGGGATAAAAATATAAATAGTTTGGTCAAACTTAAATGACTTATAAGCCCAAAAATAAAAAATTGATATCTACCAACTTTTGATTTTTAAATTTTTTAAAGCACTTTTTAATAAAATCAAACACTACAAAAAATTAAAAAGTATTTATAAACTGATTTAACCAACTTATAAGTTAAACCAAATACCCTCTTGCAATCCAAACAAAGCAGGTAACTTTAAGAGGTGTCAAAGACCTCCACAACATTTTCCAAGGTCAATTCAAGTCCCAATGGCCTACTTGTCTCTGCATTAAACTATAGCAACTCTTTGCTGAAAATTTGACATCCTTACAAGCAATCCAAATCTGGGAATCCACCCTGTTAGCATCAAGGACCACAGGTTCCAAAAGAAATAGAAGCTGACCTTTCATCAACCTCCCAATCTTTAAAGCTTCTTCAGAAATTAGATCTTCACTCCTCCCCTGTATAACATTACAATTTTTGTTACTGATTAAACTATACAGTGTAGAAAATTTGTTCATCAACTTCTCTTCCCAACCAAACTTCTGTCCAAAACCTGATTCTACTACCATCACGTGATGAAATTCTGGTATTCAGGCCATAACTTGGTTATATGCTTCCATACTCCCAGTTTGTGAAGGCACATAAATTACCGAGAAGATATTGTGCATCAATGCTTATCGTCCAATTTTACAAGTCATTGTCAAAGAGTGCTCCTAAACAAGTGAACAAGAGAGAAAGTGAATAAATCAGTGTTAAAAGAGTTCATCGCATACACTACTAATATCAAATAATTCTGATCTTAAGATTGTAATTTTGACATGAAACTACAGAAGACGGAAATAAATAAAAATTGAGCTGGAGCGTTAAGTTGCCATGGAAGAGAAAAGGGATGAATACCTGGAATAGAAGCACAAGAAAGATGAGTGCTCATGCGGCTGTTCTTTTCCGTAAACAAGTAGTAGTAGCTCCGTAGAGATTGGAAACTGCACTTATGGTGTTAAATAGAGTATGTAAATAGAGCACGCCGTCAAAGAGAGAAGAGGGGAGAGACGACAAAAGCAGTCGGGGAAAAGCTGTGGGCTGGTCAAAGAGGAAAATACCTGCAATCAAATCGTTTTTCAGCTTCGACAACTCGAAAATATAATATATTTTTGGCGGGGTGTTCACGGCTGGGTACCAAAAAATCAAATTAAATTAATTGATTTTTATTTGTTTTAGTTTACTTTAGTTTTATATTTTTAAAAATTGATAATATTTAGTAGGATTATGATTTTATTCAAAATAATCAAATCGAATCGATAAATTTTAGATATATATTTATAATTATATATACATAATATATTATTTTTTATTACTAATTATATTCATTAAATTTTACTTAATAAATAAAAGACTATAAATGTACTACCAAAAGAGAAATAAGAAAGTCTATATTGGGTCCAAGCCTAATAAAATAATAAATAAGGTTTCAGCGCTAAGGTCATTACAAGCTACTTCACTTCCTCAAAAATCTAAAAAAATAACAAAGTAGGTCATTTGTTCTTTGATTGACAATGGTGTGGCGGTGTTTCTCTGACGAGAAGTTAAATTGAGGAAGATGATTATTTTTTCCTCCGTGGGTATTGTATATTTTTCATGTTGGAAAGTTGAGTTGAGAAAGCAGAGTTCTTTGCAATTAAGTAACAAAACTAACCAATACATTGCACTCAAGGTTACTGTTTTGAAAAAATATTTACTTAATTTAATACTTTAAAGTTGTGTTAGATGTATGAAATTTTGGGTTGTTGTCTTCTGTGATTAAAAGATTAAAACGACCAATCAAGAAGTATAAATAACATTTGGTCTATATACATACCAAATTATGGTTATTCTTTCATTTATTCCTTTTAGTAATGTAGTTTTTTCATTTTGTGTATTCTTATTATTCATTTTTTTATTTTCATGTATGATGAATAACTGAATAACCGAACAAAATCAAATCGAAATCCGGTAACAACCGAACCGATAAATATATATTTTAGTTGATTTGGTTTGATTTTAATAATTTTAAAACCAATTAATTTGGTTTGGTTTTGAGTTTGACCAATAACCGAATCAAATCAACCCCTGAATGCCCCTACTTTTTGGTATAAAAAATAGAGAAAAGGGTTAAGAAAAACCCCTAAATTATTTAAAATAAATTAAATTTATATATTTATAAGTTTAAAATGTCTTTATTGTTATAATTTTGGCTAAAAGATATCCTCTGACTATCAAAATAGATTTAAAATACTCTTCTTTTTGACGGTTGTTTCAAAACAAGAAAAAATGGTTAATTTTGTTTTTAAACTATTTGAAAGGCGATAACTTTGTCATCCATTTAAATTTTGGACAAGTAATCTTAATTTCTAAGATTTGAGTAAAAAATTATTTTAGAAATTATGAGATTAATTTAACTAATTTGAATAGTAATTTTTATAAAATACCAATATTATAAAAATATAAAAGTTAATTAAAAGATTAATTTTTTTAATCTATTATTTCTTTTTAAAAACTATTATACTGGCATGCGACTGAATTTTGGAATGACTTAAAGATAAAATAAGTAATAAAGCATATCAAGGTATAATTGAAATTTATTTCTTTTATCATATCATTTTTATAGTTAGTACGAAAAGGTATATTATATCATGTTCAGAAATAATAACTCAAAACCTAATATGTACAAAATTAGAAGAAAAAAATTGTTATATATTATTCTTTTGTTTTTAAATTGTGATGTGTTTATACTGATTTTCTTATTTTATTATATTTTTCATATTCAGCCACCTCCCCCCCCCCCCCACACGCACGCGCGCGCGCCAAAAAGGAAAATTAAAAGAATAAGGACAAAATTATCCCATTTCAAATAGTTCAAAGATAAAATTAACTCATTTTTCCTTATTTTGGAACAACTATTAGAAGAAGGGGTATTTTGGGTCAATTTTGATAGTTGAAGGATATTTTTGAGCCAAAAATATAACGGCAAGGGTATTTTTGACCCAAAAATATAATGGTAGATAAATTTGACCTATTGTGAATAGTTCAAGTATATTTTTGACGCTTTTACCTAAAAAAGTATTCTTATCATCTAAAAACTGGATCAATTTTATTCGCCCCTCCTTTTCTTTTTTTTTTCTTTTCGAGAAAGGCCCTAATGTAACTCTTTAATTTTGCGGTTTAGATTCATATACTCTTTGTTAAGAAAATAGTTCATATATATATATATATATATATATATATATATATATATATATATATCATTATATGAATGGCTCAGATAAATCTTTTTTAGCAGACGATGAAATTTTTTTGGTTATAAATTTATTCGTATTATAGTGAATGTCTATTTTGTTTCTTTGGAGAAAAGTTATAGTTAGTTTCCCCTGGAAAAAAAAAAGGATTCTCATTCATTGTATTTTTTTCCTCAGGAAAAATAAGAAGTCTTATCTCTTCTCTTTTTCTCTATAATATTCTTCTTCTTGCTTTATTATTTTATAACATGTTATCAATACGAGTCTCTGCTTTGAACACTCACTTTGAAAAGATCTGAAGTAAGAAAATTAAAGTTTTTTTTCGAAAGATGTATTACTTAGCCGAGGAATAGTATTCTTTTAGTCATATTGTTTCTCTCAGTATTTGCAAAACAAGAATGAAGTGAATATGATTTCATGAGATAAAATGTTATTATTTCTTGATATTTATATCTTCACTAATATTAATTTTGTTTATGAATCTGAGAAACGATTTAATTGATTTACTTGATAGTTCATACTTTATATTTTTTTCAGAAGAATAATATTATGAAAATATGTGATGATATTAATTTCATATCCTCTGATATTTCACTTATTGAAACTTGCTTTGCTTCTGCCAGTTGCCACTGCATCTGTTGAAAGAGTTTTTGCGGTGATGAAGTTTATCAAGAATAACTTGTGAAGTCAAATGAGTCATGATTTTTTTATGGTTGCTTGGTGCCTTATTTAAAAAAAATATCTAATAATATTTCTGATAATGCTATTATTAAGACATTTCAAGATATAAAACCTCATAGAGTACAATTGTAATAATGTAGGTATAGTTGCATTTTCAATCTTAAAATTGTGTTTTGGTAGGCTTCTTCGCGTGTTTGATTTTTTAATTTTTGAATCTTTCTTAACAGTGGTGTAATGATCACTATGTTTTGTAACAAAAACTATGATGTGATTACTTATGTTGTTATTAGTGTTTTGTATTATTTTGAAACTGTTGATTATGTTAAAAATCTTTTTTTTGCGGAAGGAGAGTATTTTTACTTTGATTTGGGACTTTATTATCAATTGTTCTAGTGTAATAGTTCTTGCTTGCTCTTCGCTTGCACTTCCAAAAGATGCACTATAAAGGAAAATACCTATTATGTTTAGTATTATTTAGTGGTATATATAGTTACACCTTCTGTGAAATTAGTTTTTAAGTATAATCATATTCTATAAAATTTTGCTAATATCTTGTTGTACATATTAGTGATATGACCTTCCTTTGACAATTGACATTATTGATTTAGATTTTTTGCAGTAAGAAATACATTTGAAATTCATTATGGCTTTGAAAAAGTTCAAAAGGAACTGAAGAACTTGAACAAAAACTCCCCGTGCTTTTTGCAATGCAGATATATATGAATGTGACTTGTGTTGCTTAATGTAATAACCCTAATTTAATAAAGGGTTATTTAGTAATTACACAATTAAAAAAAGAGAGATAAAAATTTCGTAATAATAATAAAAATAAGGGCCAAAGCCCAATTGAACAAAAGACTTAAAAATTAGAAATTTGCTGGTTGGAAAGCTGCTAAAAACAAATATAGGGAAGAGGGAAGAAAAAAGAAACATGGAGAAGAGAAGAGAGAAAAAAGGAGAAAAAGAGAAGAAAAGAGAAGAGAAAAATAATTTTTTTTTATCCAAAGCATCAAGGTAATGACTTTAATCTTTTATTTAAATTTATTACGTGAGTATGAGTGAATTTTTATGGTGAAAACATGAAAATGTTTTTGAAGAATTAAGAAAGTTTAGTCCTAGGGTTCTTCAACCTAAATCATCAATTTGAAAGGACAAATGTTGTCAAAATTTATTTTGGTTAATATTCTGAAATTCTCTCGTCAAGGAGAATCTGTTGGTGGTCATAATTCGGGAATTCAGCCTCGTTGCCCAGAGTTGACTTTTTCGGTCAAACCTTTGACTGCGAATTTGACTTTTGTTAAAAATTAAACAAACATCTACCGAAAGATTTTTGACCATTTTAAACCCATTTTTATGTAGTTTGAGGTGATTCGGATATCCGAAAGCATATTATTGGAAAGTGTGCTTGAGTTATGAATTCGAGGTAAGTGGGATTTTAGCTTTGGTGCTTGCTTTTCAAATCTATTTTAAAAATTGTATTTTATCTGCCTGGTCCATGTGTTGGGACAAACGTGTACTTGGCGGAATATATGGTCTTTGACCAACTGCATATATGTTACTTTAAGAAAAATATTAAAATTATTTCATAATTAATATATGGTATAGCGTGGTCTCGTACCATGGCGTTGGGGCGTTGGATATCCTTCCTTCGCTGCCGTAATATAGTTACTAGGGGCATATATGCGCTGTCGTAACATGTTAAGGGTCATGTACTTGCTGTCGTAGTATACTATTGGGGCATTTTATATATTGTCGAGGACTAGTCGGGGTGTTAGGTTGATCTCTTTCTGCCGTTTAACAAGTACGATCCTGAATGTGAGTTGTGTTGATATATATATATATATATATATATATATATATATTGATCTTGTTGAACATTTGTTTGGATTTTATTGAGTATTATATTATGAAAATATACCTTTGTGTATATTATTCTTGTGCTCGTTGTGGTTGCATTTTCTAACACTTGTTCCAGGGGTATTAAAGTGGCGAATCGAGGATCCTACTAAGTTATATTTATATATAGCTCACTCCTTACTTATATGTCATAGCAGATACTGTTGCGGGAGGTGAGACTATTGGCTGACGAGTCTGTTCGCGTAGATTCTATTGATGAGGTAAGCCTTCACATTGATTCATACGTGGAGGCTATTGTTTCAACTTTATCTACTTTATATATGTAGTTTCTTTCTTGGGGTTTGCATGCCCGACAACTAAACTCATGTCACTCTGTTAGATGTTCCATGGTCTTAGTGTGAGATTTGAACTAGAGATACACTACTTAAATGGTCGTGTGCTTTCTTATAAATTGAAAATCGATTTTGATTGGATGATCATTTCATTTTTATGACAACTGATGCGTTTGGAGTTGCACATATTTTGTTTCATCGCTTATAACAAAGATTAAGTGTATGGAAAATAGGTTCACTTGGCGAGTGGTGTTAGCGGCTGCTAGTCACGCCTAGGGGATATTTTTGGAACGTGACACTTAATGTCTCTTCATTATTATGCTCTAAATCTGGTTTGACCCATTAATATATAAATGCTTACTTTTTTTTGAATCCCTTTGATCAAGATCATACCTTCACCATTGGGTATGAGACATAAAATAAAAAACTAGGAAAAAGAAATCACTAGAAGGATATAAATGCTTACTTTTTTTTGAATCCCTTTGATCAAAATAATATATTTGTATATAGATATATCTATAGATCTGTGTTAAGTACTCACCTGAAAGAAAGAAAGGAGTTTTCTTTTAGGATCTGTAGATTATTCTTTTAGTTTTCTTTTTGAGAAAAGAGTAGTACATAGTACTTTTATTTATTGAAAATAGGAATAGTAAGAGTATAAAGGTCAAAAGTTTTTTTTTTTTGGACAGCAATGCTTCTGCAAGTTTATTTTTGTTTCTTTTGATGTGGACTTCCTTTTTCTTTGTGAAGATATATACATATATCATTGTTTATATTTAAATAGATATATTATTATATAAAGGGTTCACATATCTTGATAACTAATAAATAATATATATATATATATATGCAGAATTTTTTTATTCTGTAATTTATTTTGGTAAGGTGGCATTATGAAACCACTTTAAATGTTCACTGTTATTACTTTTTTTGACATTTGAATCAATGTATTGATTGACATCATTACGTTTTACTGTGAAACAATTTTCACATTTTAATTTATCTCTAAATTTTTTCATCTTTTAGGATGCTGTAATTTATTTTGTTTTAAAAATAAAATGACACTAGCTAGAAGAGTATTTTGGGCTTGACATTATTTGGTTACGAAAAATCAAGTCCCTAGCTAGAATTTTGATTTTTCCATCTCCAGTTCACGGCCTATAAAATTCAAAAGTTGCATCAAGGTGATTGAGTATATAATTGTATGCATGAAGCCGTTTGAATTATTGGGTTTGAGATTATGTTAATAAAGGAGATTGTGATTTTTTTTTTGAAAAATTGGTCTTTATTTTATTCTTGGCTCTTTAATCCTAAAGTTCCTCGAAAAGATTTTGTCTTCTACAAGAAATTGTGACATACGTTGTCGCATTAAATGGTAATAGCCATTTTGTTTCCTTGTTCCTATTTCAGATATGGCTGGACGGGGACATGCTCAAATTACTCCAAGTGGGAGTTTGGAAAGGCAAGCGAAAAGACAATGTAGAAGATCACGTCGCCGTAGGACATTTTTTAGAGAATGTGAAATCATAAGGAATAGTGTCCCAAGGGCGACACAAAATCTGTTGAGGAATCAAAGAGCTATACGAAGGGAAATAAAGAAAAAACTTAGAGAGTTCAAGTCTTTTAAGATGTCTCATAATATTTCAGTCGTTGAGTTCATTTATCTTTTTAAAATGAAACGTGCTGAACTGAAAAATTATGTTGAAATCTCGGATTGGAAAGCTTTAGTTGTTTTAACAAACTCTCTCCAAGAGCCCTGGGGTGATAGATTAACTAATGTTTATTACGAGATTTGGCCAAGTCAACATTTTAATGTTATATACGTTGTCTTGAAAATATGTGGGAGGATTTTTATCTTTAATTGACTTGTAACTTGAAGTTGTTTATTTATTTTAAATATTTGTTCTAAGTTATTTGTCGCTCTTTACAAGATTTCATTTATTTCATTTAAATGAATTGAGGTTTAATTGAAAGTCTTCACTGAAATACTCACTAAGTATTTTTTTTATTTTTGATTAAATATTTAGATTGTAGATGATGATTGAAAACGTAGTGACCATTTCGATTCTCTGCTAAATGTATAGTCATTATGAAAATTAATTTGCTTGAGTGTGTGTATGGACATCCCATGTATATATTGATTAAAAAAAATTTAAAATTAAAATATTGATGAGAATAACTTGCATAAATTGTCTCTTAATTAATATACATGACATCAAAAAGCATAATTGCTGACTTGAACAAAGGTGAGAAATTGAATGGTGACAACTATGACATCTGGAGTCGTAAAATATGGTATGTACTGGAAGAGCAAAATGCTCTTGAAGGTATAAACCATGTCTTATGTCAACCAGAAGAGGGTATCACTGCACAAGACAAAAGAGACATTGAAGCTTACAAAGCTTGAAAAAAGACATATTCCACTGCACGTGGAATTATTGTAAGTTTTGTTGTTGACATGAATGTGAGGAATTTTCTACTGCTCATGCCATGTGGGCACACCTGCAAGGAACATATGGGGGTACATCTGTGACCCGCCTTAGACAGTTGACTATCAAGTTTGATACTTACAAGAAGCGTCATGATCAAAACATCAAACAATACCTTAGGGTGATGTTAAACATGATTTCTCAACTCAAAAGTGTTGGTCATGTTTTCTTTGATGAGCAACAGGTTCAGGCAGTGACCCGGTCTCTTTCCAATAATTGGGAACATTTGAAGGTTAACTTAACCCACAATGATAACATCAAAACTTTTTCTGATGTTGTCCGTTATGTTGAACTTGAAGACGAGCGACTTGGTGTTGCTAGAGATGCTTCTAATGCCTTTTTGGTATAATCAAGTTGTATGAATCTTTAGGCTTCAAGCGTAAGAAGAATTGGAAAAAGAACGGGAAGGGTAAGGAGAAAAGAGAAGGACCCTCTAAGAAAAAGAACAAGCCAAATTCCAAGAAGGGAAAACGTTTTTTCAAGAAGAAAGACAAAAGTAAGATGAAGTGCTACAACTGCCATGTTCTAGGGCATTTTACTCGTGATTGTACCGAGCCAAAAAAGGTAGCATTTATAAACGCATCTATAAGTGCTACATATGTTTCTAGCACTACTTTACTAACTGAATCTTATCCTATGTGGATTATAGACTCAGGAGCCACCGACCATGTGAGTTGAGATCGGGAATCGTTTGTGGAGTTCCATCGAGTCTCACCAGGATCAAAGTGGAAATATGTAGGAAATAATGTAAGATTAGAAGTCAAAAGAATAGGCACTTGCAAAGTGGACTTGCGTGGTGACCGATCTTTTATGTTGCATGACGTTTTATATGCTCCAAAGATTCGACGAAACTTAGTATCTGTGTCTGTTCTTTTAGATATTGGTTTCAATTTAAATTTTAGTCGTAAAGGTGTTAGAATTACTCTAGACAATGTTTATTTATGGTTTTGGACATCGTTGTGATCATTTTATCATTTTAGATTGTAATCCTTCAACTTATGATTATTATATTGACCATTGTGTAATGACATGTTATTCTAGTAATAATGATGTAGATGTTATTACATGGAATGCGAGATTGGATCACATAGGGCCAGACCGAATGAATAGGTTGGCAAAGGAAGGATATTTAGGTTCTTTCTCCAAAATTGATATGCCAACATGTGAAAACTGTCTTGTTGGAAAGATTACACGTAAACCATTTGGGAAGGCTAAAAGAGATGAGCTCACTGAAATTAATCCATTCTGATATTTGCAGTCCAATGAATGTAAGGGCAAGGTCTGATGCTGTATATTTCATTACATTTATAGATGATTTCACGCGTTTTGGTTATGTTTATTTGATTTCTCATAAGTCTGAAGCACTCGAGTGCTTTAAAAGATATATGAATGAAGTTGAGAATCAATTAGATAAAAATATCAGGACTTTATGAACCGACAGAGTCCGTGAATATTTGTCAAAACAGTTTGAAGAATTATGTACTGAAAAAGGCATTACCAGACAGTTAATAATTCCTTATACACCTCAACAGAATGGTGTAGCTGAAAGAAGGAATAGAACACTATTGGACATGACAAGATCCATAATGGCACAAACATATTTACCTATCTACTTTTGGGGAGATGCGTTGTTGACTGCAACCTACATACTGAATAAAGTGCCTTCTAAATCAGTACCTTCCACGCCTTATTGTCACGCCCCACCTTGGGGGGTATGACTGGCACCTGGTGCCCTACTAGGATCTGACCTGCTGAACTGCTAAGCCTAGGCGCATCTGGCGCCTGGCTGGCTCTAACTCAAATTTCTGGAAACAAAGGGCTATATAATGGCTGTAAATACAGCCTCCGGCCCCTTGGCCTATAGCCTTCTGTACCTGTATTACAGCTGACCAGAAACAAGGTAATTCAGGGGAACCTATGCGGGCTGACAAGGCCACCATGCTGTCTAGTTATCTGCAACTCAAGCATAACATACTGAAAAGCTACGTGACCGGCAAGGTCACCACTACTGGTAAACTATGGCCCCACACGGCCATTACAAAAGAAAGAAGTAGTAAAGGCAACTATACAACTGCACGGCCCCACACGACCGGCTCATCTGACCACAGGGAATATAAACAGACTGCAAGCCTCTAAGAAGGATAATAGAAATGATCGGGACAGGGCCCCGACCTACCCATACTGTACAACAAAAGGAACTGAACTACACCTCTAGAAATTCAGCCTCCGGATGACAGGGGCTGAATACTCAACCGCTGATGGGGATCACGTGGTATCGCCTGCTCGTCTATGGTTACCTGCAGGCAAGTAATGCAGCACCCCACTGGGCGTCAGTACCGCTGGTACTGAGTATGTAAAGCAAACTGAATACAACTGAATACAAATAATATAACTAAAAATTCTGAATAGTATGAGATAACTGAATCTGTAAGAACTGAAGGGATATCTGAAATCAATCACATAACTGTCAAAACTGAAATAAGAAGGAGTAGATAACTGTCTGATAGTGTAGATCGTACCTGTTCTTAATCATACTGAAGGGAGTAGGAATCATACCTGGAGACGTATCATTCTACTACTAATCTGCTCGTATCTGCTGTAATATGGTATAACATACATAACATAACATAGCATACACAACCTTACCCGGCCCTCAAAAGCCGGGAGGTACAATCAACACAGAATCTATACCCCTACCCCGGTCAACCCATCTCCTACACTGGCTGCAAGCATCCTGCCGGTCCCCTGGGTATGCACTTGGGCTCGCTGAGCCCCTGACTATAACTGCATTTGAGTCCGGAGGACTCCTGAATCTGCACCCGGGCGTATCCGCTCGACTGGGGTGTGTAAGGGCCGATCAAGGCACAAATATGGGGAAAAACTGGCATCCCATCTTCGTCCCCTGGCGGGACGGCATGCCACTCCGTAGAGTGACGTATCCTCTTCCTCTGGCGGACGAGTCGATACAGCTATTAACCCTGGGCGGTCATGGATGCTAGGTAATCCAACCCCAAACAATACAACGGTCTCAACTGGTAATACTGTCTGGGTATCTCACAGGCTGAGGCTAATAGGGATAAAGTATCATATATATTACATGCTGAGCTGATGATAGTAATCTGTATGTATTTAATACGTGCTGAGGCAGGGAAAGATGTATAAATATGAACATAGTCTCCTGCCGGGCTGTACTGAGCAAATGCTATAAGGTAATGTTTCTGCTGAAAATTCTGCTGTTTACTAAGTCTCTGTATACACTATATGCTGAACTAATGATAGAAATAAGTACATACTTAATACATGCTGAGGCTGGAAGTACTATATACGTATGTACAAATATAATCTTTTTGCTAGACTACGTTGTATACTAACTTTCTATAGTAACAGGATTTACTAATCCTGACATGCTTTCTGAATTTCATTTTAGCCTGCCATTCTATTTCTGAAGTGCTTTACGGGTATTGCATTACTGTACAGGGTTTCAACTGAATACAACCATATCTCAACACGGCATATCACAATACATACTGAGTATACTGGGCAATCTCTAACACTTGCGTTAAAATCTATATCAACATTCATAATAGCGCAATACTCCACTTCTGAACATTCTACTGGTCCGTAATTTATTACGCTATACTGATATTACTTAACTTGCCGAAAGAAACTAACTTTACATACCTTATCTTCGACTATTCGTCCGTCGGACGAGGCTCGGCCGGTACTTCAACTATTTTCTCCCAACTGCATTCATAAATACGTCAATCAATACTAAATACAACATTATTATAAAGAGCGACGTTACTTTCGATTTAATTTATAGCCTAAACTTAGGCTTATCGAAAGACGGTCAAAAACTCGCTATTTTCCAGCGGCCCAAAAGGGAGAATTATTCACTTCTCAGCTAGGAACACATAGACATAAATTTGGAGCAATTCTACTTACTTTAGTTCGGCGGCTCGCCGGTTCGTCGGCCGTATTTCGCGAAACTAATTCCGTAGAAATGCTCTCTACTGCTAAATACCTTGGTATCTAGGATTAATTTAGGTTTGGGCAGCGTTTGGCAGCGTAATCAGACGAAAATATTTAATTTTCTTACGTTTTTCTCTGGTTGCAGCGTTCTGGAAATTTATGAAGTATAATCTGATTTGGGCTGAAGTGGAGGCTTTTATACTTGGGCCTAGACCTGGGCAACGTGGCACGGAGCCATCGCGGAGGCCTCCCTTCCGTGACACGCTGCCATCGCGGAGGGGCTCTGCCTCGGCTCCTCCCGCGATGGTTCGACAGGTTTCTTGTCCGATCTTTTCCCGGGCCTTTCCCTAGCACGTATGGCTTTCAAATATGCTTAACCAAAGTGCAAGTAGGTCGTCTAAGTGCCGGGAATTCTACGGGGTATAACATTCTCCCCCCCTTAGGAACATTCGTCCCCGAATGTATACTGCTGTCTAGAGAACTGTTCACTCTAGTTTCTGGGAAAATTTTGGCAGAGTTTCCCCTGTAATATGGACTATCGCAAAAACTTGAAATGCAGAAAAAGTCCAACACAGGCACTGCACACAATATTTTACAATCCACTGGATAACTAAATATCACTTCTTTCTTTATCATTTACAACATATATACCATAAAGTACTATGTAAATAATGATACGGACATACCTGTCGTCTGACTAGGCCTGAAATAAATGAGGGTATCTGGTTTTCATATCTTCTTCAGCCTCCCACGTCATTTCTTCCCGATTTCTGTTACGCCACAATACCTTGACAGATGCAACATCTTTAGTTCTCAGCCTGCGAATCTGTCTGTCTAAGATAGCTACGGGAACCTCTTCATAGGCTAACTCCTCTGTGACCTGAACATCCTGGAATGGAACTACTGTAGAAGGGTCCCCTACGAACTTTCTTAACATGGAAACGTGGAATACTGGGTGAACCGACGCTAACTCTGGAGGCAAGTTCAACTCGTATGCCACGCGACCTATTCTTCGCCGAACCTGATACGGCCCAATGAATCTTGGGCTAAGCTTGCCCTTCTTGCCAAACCTCATTACCCCTTTCATCGGGGATACTTTCAGATATACCTAGTCGTTTACCGAAAATTCTAGATTTCTGCGCCGTCTATCTGCGTATGATTTCTGGTGGCTCTGTGCGGTCAGTAAACGTTCCCGGATAAGCTTTACCTTTTCCTCGGACTGCCGAACAATGTCTGGGCTAACTAATGCTGATTCTCCTATCTCAAACCAGCCCACCGGCGATCTACATTTTCGCCCGTATAATGCCTCGAAAGGCGCCATCTGAATAGCTGAATGGTAGCTGTTATTATAAGCAAATTCAATTAACGAAAGATGTTCATCCCAGCTACCCCCAAAATCTAACACACACGCTCGTAACATATCTTCGAGCGTCTGAATTGTACGTTCGGCCTGCCCATCTGTTTGAGGATGAAATGCTGTGCTCAGATTAATCTGCGTCCCCAGACCTTTCTGAAATGACTGCCAGAACCTAGCTGTAAACTGTGCTCCCCTGTCTGAAATGATAGATACCGGCATGCCATGCAATCTAACTATTTCTCTGATATACAATTCGGCATAATCCTCAGCTGAGAAGGTAGCCCTTACTGGCAGGAAATGAGCTGATTTTGTCAGCCTGTCAACTATTACCCAAATGGAATCATTTCTGTGTCTAGTACGGGGTAACCCTGTTACAAAATCCATGTTTATTGCTTCCCATTTCCACGTAGGTATTATTATCTCCTGAGTCAAACCACCCGGTTTCTGGTGCTCTGCTTTCACCTGCTGACAATTAGCACACCTAGATACAAATTCAGCTATCTCAGTTTTCATACCTGGCCACCAATAGATGTCTCTGATGTCGTGGTACATTTTCGTCGCCCCTGGGTGAAGGGAATAGCGAGCGTAGTGTACCTCATGCATGATCTGCCCACGAAGTCCTGCGACATTCGGGACACAAAGGCGGTCCTTACAATGTAGCACACCATCCTCGGTTATCTGAAAATCTGGCTCCTTACCTTTCTAAACTCTATCTCTGATCTGGACTAAATCGGGATCCTTATACTGCCGTTCTTTTACCTCTGTAACTAACGATGACACTGCAGAATTCTGAATTACTGGTCCATTATTTTCTGTTTCTATTACTTGAACGGCTAGGCCAGCTAACTGATGAATTTCTTGAGCTAATTTCTGTTTCTCGGGTCGCAAATACGCCAAACTCCCCATTGACTTACGGCTCAGGGCATCTGCTACCACATTAGCTTTTCCGGGGTGGTACAAAATATTCACATCATAGTCTTTCAACAACTCTAACCAGCGGCGTTGCCGCAGATTCAACTCCCTCTGGGTGAAAATGTATTGTAAGCTCTTATGGTCTGTATAAATGTCAACATGGACGCCATACAGATAATGCCTCCATATCTTCAAGGCATGAATTACTGCGGCCAACTCTAAGTCATGGGTGGGGTAATTCCTTTCATGCTTTTTCAGCTGCCTGGAAGCATATGCAATTACTCTACCATGTTGCATCAATACACAGCCCAATCCGACACCTGATGCGTCGCAATAGACTGAATAACCTTCTGTGCCTTCCGGCAGTGCTAATACGGGAGCGGAGGTCAATCTATCTTTCAGTTCCTGGAAACTCTGCTCACATGCCTCCGTCCACTAAAACTTTGCTGCTTTCTGTGTCAATTTTGTTAAAGGTGCTGCAATAGTTGAGAATCCCTCAACGAACTCCGATAGTATCCTGCCAATCCCAGAAAGCTACGAACTTCAGTCGGGGTGGTAGGCCTAGGCCATGACTTAACTGCTTCTATCTTCTGCTTATCTACCTGTATACCAGCGTCTGATATAATATGCCCTAAAAAGGCCACTGAGTTAAGCCAGAATTCACACTTCGAAAACTTAGCATACAACTGGCGGTCCCTGAGAACCTGGAGCACTGTTCGCAAATGAGTACGGTGATCTGCTTCAGAGCAAGAATACACCAGAATATCATCAATGAATACTATCACGAACAAGTCCAGGAAGGGTCTGAAAATACTGTTCATCAAATCCATAAAGACTGCTGGGGCATTTGTTAGCCCGAAGGACATAACCAGAAATTCAAAATGTCCATATCGGGTCCTGAATGCTGTCTTAGGGATGTCCCTCTCACGTACTCAGACCTGGTGATATCCGGACCGCAAGTCAATCTTAGAAACGTATCTGGCTCCCTGTAACTGATCAAATAAGTCATCGATTCTGGGAAGCGGATACTTGTTCTTTACTGTAACTTTGTTCAGCTGCCGATAGTCTATGCACATTCGGAGCGAGCCATCTTTCTTTCTCACAAACAAGACTGGCGCACCCCACGGGGAAGTACTCGGCCTGATAAAACCTTTATCTAACAGGTCTTTCAACTGCTCCTTTAATTCTCTGAGTTCTGCAGGAGCCATACGATAAGGAGGTATTGATATTGGCTGCGTGCCTGGTAGCAAGTCAATAGTGAAGTCTATTTCCCTTTCTGGGGGAATACCAGGTAACTCATCAGGAAATACATCTGGGAATTCATTTACCACTGGGACAGACTGGAGTGTCGGAGATTCTGCTTGGACATCCCGAACTCTGACAAGATGGTAAATGCACCCCTTAGATATCAACTTACTCGCCTGAAGGTAGGAAATAAACCTACCTTTTGGCGTCGCGGTGCTGCCCTTCCATTCCCGTACTGCCTCCCCCGGGAAGTGGAATCGGACCGTTTTGGTCCAACATTCAACATTAGCAAAACATGGTACTAACCAATCCATACCCATTATGGCATCGAAATCTATCATCTCTAACTCGACCAGATCTACTGTGGTCTGACGATCAGCAACCTCTACTGTACACCCGCGGTAAATTCGGCTGGCTGTGATAGAGTCACCGACGGGCGTAGATACTAAGAAGGGCTGCCGTAATGATTCTGGTTCAACACTAAACTTCCGTGCCACAAATGGAGTAATATAGGACAAAGTAGACCCTGGGTCAATTAGCACATAAGCAGGGTGTGAGCAGATAGTTAGCATACCTGTCACAACATCAGGCGATGCCTCTGAATCTTGCCTCTCTGGTAGGGCATATGTGCGGCTTGGACCCGCACCTACACTGGAGGCCCCTGATCTGCCTCGACCCCTGCCTGCTGAAACTGGGGGCCTGCGCCCAGTCGAGGATGTTGTGGCTCGTGACCCTGCTGATGTCCTATCCTGTCTATCGCGGTCCTCTCGACCTCTGGCTGGGCAATCTTTCATCAAATGGCCTTCTTGGCCACAAATATAACATGCGGTGGAGCCATATCTGCATGCTCCAGAGTGACATCGATTGCATATAGGGCAAAGTGGTAGGGTATACCTACTCTGCTTTGCCCTCCTCTGTGACGGTGAGTCTGCCGTCTGCGAACCTCTACCAGCCTCTGACTGCCCCCTGAGGCTGAATCTACCTCCTTGTGACTGTGGTGGAGGTGGGGGCCTGGGCGGCCTGTCTGACAATCGTGGCCTGGGTCCTCCCCGGGCCTCTCTTTGTAACTCAACTGGCCTGTCCCGGCGACGCGGTTCCTGATTAACCCTTCTGACCTCTCGTTGCCGCTGCCTGATGCCCTCAATATTCTGAGCAAATGCCTGAATGCGAGCAATATCCATGTCCTCTCGCAGTGTGGCTGTAGTGCAAATCTCAACATACTCTGGATTCAAGCCCGTAATGAAGCGATGCACTCTAGATGCCATGGTATCAACGAAAGTTGGTGCATATCGGGCTAGAGAATCAAACTGCAAAGAATATTCCCGAACACTCATGGCCCCCTGTTCTAGATGTAGGAACTGGTCTACCCGGGCCTGTCGAATCTCCCGCGGCAGATAATGATCCAGAAAGGCTCCTGAAAAGCTGGACCAGGTGGGAGGGGAAACATCTATCCCTCGGGACCTCTCCCAGCTTTCATACCAAAGCACCGCAATATCTCGCAACCGGAATGCGGCCAATTCAACTGACTCAGTAGGCGTAGCATGCATAACCCTGAAGATTCTCTGTATCTGATCTAGAAAATCTTGGGGGTCCTCTGTTCGGTCTGTACCTGTGAACTGTGGGGGATTCAGGGCTAAGAATTCTCGGACCCTCGAACTACCGGGCCCTCCTGATGATTCTGCAGCTGTAGATGGCATTGGCTGACGCTGAGCAGCCATCATCTGTGCTAACAAAACTACAGCACTCCTAACCTCCTGATCAGAAGGAGTCAATATAGGGGCTGCTGAAGGTAATGTCGCCCCAGGTGACTCCTGACGTGGTGGAGACTGCTGAGGAGGCTGAGATGAGGCCTCTGTAGGGCCCTCTGATCGGGCTGTCTCCAAATGAGGAGGAGGCATCCTGCTGGTGCCCTCCCCTGCTACAATGTCTAAGCTCCGACCTGTGACGGGATGGCGCTGGTCTGACATTATCTGTAGCCAAAGAATATGGTAAGATTTTTGGAATTCAACCCTATACTGTACAGCTCTATAGCACGACTGAGTCAGAATAAAAGACAACCATCCTATCATGCCTTGCAGCCTCCTACCCATAGTATGTGGTGCACAACACATCCATGGAGAGGACTCTACTTAGCACGGCTTGCAGACTCCCTGGGATACGACCTGCTCTGATACCAAGTTTGTCACGCCCCACCTTGGGGGGTATGACTGGCACCTGGTGCCCTACTAGGATCTGACCTGCTGAACTGCTAAGCCTAGGCGCATCTGGCGCTTGGCTGGCTCTAACTCAAATTTCTGGAAACAAAGGGCTATATAACGGCTATAAATACAGCCTCCGTCCCCTTGGCCTATAGCCTTCTGTACCTGTATTACAGCTGACCAGAAACAAGGTAATTCAGGGGAACCTATGCGGGCCGACAAGGCCACCATGTTGTCTAGTTATCTGCAACTCAAGCATAACATACTGAAAAGCTACGTGACCGGCAAGGTCACCACTACTGGTAAACTATGGCCCCACACGGCCATTACAAAAGAAAGAAGTAGTAAAGGCAACTATACAACTGCACGGCCCCACACGACCGGCTCATCTGACCACAGGGAATATAAACAGACTGCAAGCCTCTAAGAAGGATAATAGAAATGATCGGGACAGGGCCCCGACCTACCCGTACTGTACAACAAAAGGAACTGAACTACACCTCTAGAAATTCAGCCTCCGGATGACAGGAGCTGAATACTCAACCGCTGATGGGGATCACGTGGTATCGCCTGCTCGTCTATGGTTACCTGCAGGCAAGTAATGCAGCACCCCACTGGGCGTCAGTACCGCTGGTACTGAGTATGTAAAGCAAACTGAATACAACTGAATACAAATAATATAACTAAAAATTCTGAATAGTATGAGATAACTGAATCTGTAAGAACTGAAGGGATATCTGAAATCAATCACATAACTGTCAAAACTGAAATAAGAAGGAGTAGATAACTGTCTGATAGTGTAGATTGTACCTATTCTTAATCATACTGAAGGGAGTAGGAATCATACCTGGAGACGTATCATTCTACTACTAATCTGCTCGTATCTGCTGTAATATGGTATAACATACATAACATAACATAGCATACACAACCTTACCCGGCCTCCATAAGCCGGGAGGTACAATCAACACAGAATCTATACCCCTACCCCGGTCAACCCATCTCCTACACTGGCTGCAAGCATCCTGCCGGTCCCCTGGGTATGCACTTGGGCTCGCTGAGCCCCTGACTATAACTGCATTTGAGTCCGGAGGACTCCTGAATCTGCACCCGGGCGTATCCGCTCGACTGGGGTGTGTAAGGGCCAATCAAGGCACAAATATGAGGAAAAACTGGCATCCCATCTTCGTCCCCTGGCGGGACGGCATGCCACTCCGTAGAGTGACGTATCCTCGTCCTCTGGCGGACGAGTCGATACAGCTATTAACCCTGGGCGGTCATGGATGCTAGGTAATCCAACCCCAAACAATACAACGGTCTCAACTGGTAATACTGTCTGGGTATCTCACAGGCTGAGGCTAATAGGGATAAAGTATCATATATATTACATGCTGAGCTGATGATAGTAATCTGTACGTATTTAATACGTGCTGAGGCAGGGAAAGATGTATAAATATGAACATAGTCTCCTGCCGGGCTGTACTGAGCAAATGCTATAAGGTAATGTTTCTGCTGAAAATTCTGTTGTTTACTAAGTCTCTGTATACACTATATGCTGAACTAATGATAGAAATAAGCACATACTTAATACATGCTGAGGCTGGAAGTACTATATACGTATGTACAAATATAATCTTTCTGCTAGACTACACTGTATACTAACTTTCTATAGTAACAGGATTTACTAATCCTGACATGCTTTCTGAATTTCATTTTAGCCTGCTATTCTATTTCTGAAGTGCTTTACGGGTATTGCATTACTGTACAGGGTTTCAACTGAATACAACCATATCTCAACACGGCATATCACAATACATACTGAGTATACTGGGCAATCTCTAACACTTGCGTTAAAATCTATATCAACATTCATAATAGCGCAATACTCCACTTCTGAACATTCTACTGGTCCGTAATTTATTACGCTATACTGATATTACTTAACTTGCCGAAAGAAACTAACTTTACATACCTTATCTTCGACTATTCGTCCGTCGGACGAGGCTCGGCCGGTACTTCAACTATTTTCTCCCAACTGCATTCATAAATACGTCAATCAATACTAAATACAACATTATTGTAAAGAGCGACGTTACTTTCGATTTAATTTATAGCCTAAACTTAGGCTTATCGAAAGACGGTCAAAAACTCGCTATTTTCCAGCGGCCCAGAAGGGAGAATTATTCACTTCTCAGCTAGGAACACATAGACATAAATTTGGAGCAATTCTACTTACTTTAGTTCGGCGGCTCGCCGGTTCGTCGACCGTATTTCGCGAAACTAATTCCGTAGAAATGCTCTCTGCTGCTAAATACCTTGGTATCTAGGATTAATTTAGGTTTGGGCAGCGTTTGGCAGCGTAATCGGACGAAAATATTTAATTTTCTTACGTTTTTCTCTGGTTGCAGCGTTCTGGAAATTTATGAAGTATAATCTGATTTGGGCTGAAGTGGAGGCTTTTATACTTGGGCCTAGACCTGGGCAACGTGGCACGGAGCCATCGCGGAGGCCTCCCATCCGTGACACGCTGCCATCGCGGAGGGGCTCTGCCTCGGCTCCTCCCGTGATGGTTCGACAGGTTTCTCGTCCGATCTTTTCCCGGGCCTTTCCCTAGCACGTATGGCTTTCAAATATGCTTAACCAACGTGCAAGTAGGTCGTCTAAGTGCCGGGAATTCTACGGGGTATAACACTTATGAACTTTGGACTAGTCATAAACCAAATCTCAATGATCTACGACCTTAGGGTTGTGCTGCATATATAAAAGATTGGTAAATTGAGTCTAAAAGGAAAGAGATGTATCTTTATAAGATATTCAGAACACTCGAAAGGGTATGTGTTCATTGGTGAATTGGAGGATGAAAGTACTACTGAAATTGAATTACGAGATATCAAATTTCTAGAAAATGATTTTCCCAAAAAGGTGAAATAAAGGAAAGTGAGTCTCTTTACGAAATGTTGAATTCAGATGATCAGAAAGTATCTTCAAACTTGCTTGATAATTCGGTTAATCAAGAATTGGTTCCTGATACAAGTGGGAGTTTTGAATCCCAAAAACCTATGGAGGAATCTGAACTTCAATTACGTAAGAGTACCAGAAAAGGTGTCCCTAAACGATTTTATAAGATTGAGGATTATGTTTTCTTGGTATCTCCCATAGAATTGGATGAGCCTAATTTTGTGGCTGAGGCTTTAATGAGTCCTAGAAAAGATGAGTGGATGAAAGCGATGAAAGAAGAATTAGAGTCCATGAAAACCCATAAAGTCTGGGATCTAGTTGACCTTCCACCTGTACGTAGAGCTATTGGGAACAAATGGATTCTCAAAGTTAAACGCAAATTGGATGGATCAATAGAAAGGCACAGGGCACAATTGGTGGCAAAAGGTTTTACTTAAAAAGTTGGAATAGACTATAAGAAAACTTTTTCACTAGTTGTGAAGTTTACCTCTATTCGATTGCTTTTGGCTGTTGTTGCACGTTTGGATCTAGAATTGCACCAAATGGATGTGAAGACTGCTTTTCTCAATGGTGAGTTAAACAAGAAAATCTACATGGAACAACCTGTAGGTTTTGTTGTTAAAGGCCAAGAAAAGAAAGTTTGTAAATTAAAAAAATCAATTTATGGCCTGAAGCAGTCTTCAAGGCAGTGGTACTTGAGATTTCACAAGGAGGTGATTTCATTTGATTTCACCATAATCGATGAAGACCATTACATCTATGTAAAAAAAATCTAATGGAATGTTTGCAATTCTTTCTCCTTACATGGATGATATTTTATTAGTTCAGAAATAACATGGAGTATATGAAAACTGTCAAATCATGACTTTCAAAGTAATTTGACATGAAAGACATGGGTGAAGCAGATTATATATCGGGTGTTAAGATTCAAAGAGATAGTTCCAAGAAATTTTTAAGTCTATCTCAAGAAACATACCTAAAGAAAATGTTGGAACATTTTCGTATGAATAGTTGCAAACCTATGGATACTCCAATAGAAAGAGGTGAAACTTTAAGGCTTGAAATTTGTTCAAAGACTGAAAAAGAAAAGGAAGACATGTCTTGAGTTTCATATTCTAGTGCTGTCGGGAGCTTGATATATGCTATGATGTGTACTCGCCTAGACATTTGTTATGCTGTGGGTCTGGTTAGCAGGTATCAATCCAATCCCGGAAGAGATCATTGGAAAGCAGTGAAGAGGATTTTCAGATACCTGAAAGGAACTACAGATTATTCACTATGCTATAGTGGATCTGATTTACTCATAAGAGGTTATATAAATGTTGATTGGGCTGGAGACTGAAATAATAGAAAATCGACCTCCGGCTATACTTTCTTACTTAATGGTGGTGCTATTTAATGAAAAAGTAAGAAACAAACTTGCACAACCCTTTTAATTATGGAAGCTGAATTTGTGGCTTGTGCATCTGCAGTACAATAAGTTGTTTGGTTAAAGAGATTCTTTGAGCATTTAAATATTGGAAAGAATTCTCAGGGTCCCACGAGTTTATATCGTGACAGTCAAGTGGCTATCGTATATACGAAGGATCCTAAGTATCACAACAAGACCAAACATAATGACATCAAGTATAACTTTGTAAGAGACATAGTCGCAAATGGAGAAATAAATTTACAATACATTCCTACGCGAGAAATGATAGCTGATCCTTTTACAAAGGCGATATCTAGAGACTTGTTTGAGAAACATGTTATGACTCTAGGTTTGCGTAGGATATAATAATATTTTGTATTGTAAAATTATTTGGTTGTTATAATTTTCTCATCAATATTTGAATCTCATAGCTTATGTTCATATCTCATATACATGTGATGATATTTTTTTTAATAATAAAGTGTGTCGAACAAGTCACAAGATTGGCTCTCTCACACGAGCAATCGCCTCTTACGTCCAGGAACGTGAAGAGATGAGATCCACCACCATGTATGACTTATTTTTTAAGTCGGATATAAGTTTCTCTAAAAAGAAGAATTTGAGGATCATTGAATAGAGAAACTTGGATTAGACATCTAGAGTTGTCTAGATCAAGATTTGTAAGGTGTTGAATAAATAAAATGAATGAGGCACACACACCAATATAAGGTGAGAACACCGTAGCACGTGTTTCATACCACGTGTGCTAAGCGATCAAAGGGTTAATGTAAGAATAAGTCCCTACTTCTTCATTGTGTGAGACCCCAAAAATTGTATTAACTTTTCATTGGAATACCCTTCGACCTTTGACTGTTTCTTGAAGATTCAATCGGTGTTGCTACTTTAGCATGTCACTAATAGCCATGAGTGATTCGGCAATGCAGTGCATGTCTAGGAAAGCAGTTGATCTGAAACTGATAGATTCGAGTAGAAGGAAAGACAATTAAAAATAATAATTTAACTTGTATACACAGGCCGGCTATTACACTTACCATAAAGGTATCAAGTGTAATTATGGATATAAAGTTAATCATGAACTCGAGTTTACTTCTTTAGAGGATGAGGAATCGGATAAGTAAGCTACTGGAGTAGCGAATGATGACTGGGTAGTGCGAGTAATAAGATCCTCCTATTGGTAGTGAATCCCTTTCGTATGTAATTGGATTACTATGTGAAGTTTGTAAAACCTTAAAGGAAAAGCTTTTGATACTCGCAGGTCGCACGAACTATTTGTCGTATGAATTGGGTTCTTGTTGATGTCGTACTAGCGTGGGTCTTGTCCACCATGTGCGAAGTGGGAGATGTTAGATTTTTTTATCATGGGTCGCCCATGTGAACCGACCCGACCCGGTTTTTTTTTTTTTTTGGTAATCTTATCAGGTTAACTTCTCATAAGAAGTTACCACTAATTTGAAATTGAGAGGGAACAGTTTCATGAAACTAGAAAACTGTTGTTTTTCTTGAGAAAAGAACGTGAAACAAAAGAGACATGGAAGAAAAAAAAGATTTCTTTTCTTTCTTTCTCAACATCAACATCTACAAACCAAAAGAAGAGACATTTAGTTTGTGAGAATTGTGCTTTGTTTTCAAGAGATTCAAAATGGACTTTGAAGCAAATCTTGTTGACTTGTGATTTTTTCTCCGCTACATCAAGAAAGTACATGAATCTAGTATTTCATTCTTGAAATAATTCTATCAATTACAGAAGGAGATGGAGACGATTGAAGGCTGGATTATGGGTAGAAAGGATATATATCACTGTTCAAACTAAGGAAGAGATTGATACGTTGGTAGATATATGAATGAAGCAAGGCCACTATGATGGCACTATTAAGGTAAGAGCATCTAATCCCGAAGTGAACAGGTACATCAAAACCAAGGCCGGAGAAGGAAACTTGAAATTCAAGTAAATCTATATATGATGTGTTACTCTAGATCTGCTGTGGAGTACTTCCATTAGCTAATTTTTGTGTAGTACGTAATAAGTGTTTGGTATCAATGATCTGTGGAATCATTGCTCTTTTAGTTACCTACTCCAATCTTAGAATGAATTGAAATTGACGCAACTTTTAGTTCTGACCGCGCTGCTTCAATTAGTCAATAGGAAGATATCATTATTCTGGCAAAATGTACTGACTGCATTCACAATCCATCCGTTAGACGCGTCAAATACTGCAATTATTCAAAGGGCAAATTCACAGTTACCAGGCCAAGTTAATGATTTCCAATTAAGAAGAATAGTTAGTGTAAACTATTCAACAGGATTCCAAACTTAAAATTAGGAGGATAGGTTAGTTTTAGCAGCTTCAAGTTTATCAACTGCTTACTTTGTTACTGGATTTTCAATAATTTTATGAATTTTTCAATATAAATATGCAAAATTCACTGATTGAAGGTTAATTAAATGAATCTACCTACCTATCTACAGATTTCTAATGTGCTTCAAGTTTTCGAAATCACTAAAATTTTGCAATATGTAGTATTTTCTGAACTCATAATTGTTGTGAATTCAATAAAGAATATTGAACTCATTAGATTAAAAATCCTTTGATCTGTCTCTATTACAAGCCTAGAGGGCACCTTTAGTTATTTTATTTCTAATGCAGTGTTTTCTTTTTTTCTTTTTTTAACTGCCATATTAATAATAACATTTATATCAAATTTATCAAACACACAAAATCGAATATTTCAGACGTCCCTGCATTTCATAATAAGTTTTCTACCCTCAATATATATAAATCTTCAAAAGCATCCAACCAAATTATTCCATTGCTATATATAGCCACTATATACAACATCCAAATATATATACACAAATTTCGTTTCCTTGAAAAATATGTATTTCAAATACTAGTAAATATCTAAATCCGTCTAACCAAAATTATGATAACGTACATTTTCCCATTTACAGCTCGGGCATTACCAGCTGCATAAAAGATAATCTAGTTGAGTTCATCTCAATTGTCTGAACAGATCATTTAGGTAGGTTCGCGAGGACGGGCTGCCCAGAGTGAACTCAGAGCACGAAGACGTTGAAGATACTCCCCGAAAGCAAGCAAGCCCCGAGCTGCTTGGCGTGTTGTCAAAGTAATAGACATTTGTTGTAGTGTTTGTTGTCGAAGGTGATCCGCCTGATTACAAATCAAAGCAATGACGACATACATTATCATTCGAGAAAGTTGTGTCAACATGTGTTTTAGAATCATTGTTGAGACAATGCATTTTATGCTATTTTGTAACGGCCTCATATATAAGCATGTCTGGCGTGTTTTAGATACAAAATATATATCTTTGGTACAGTCAGACTTCTCTACAACAATATTTCACTATATCGATCAAGTTTTCATCACATGTACTATATAACATCATTTCAATATCATAGCCAAAACATATTTGGACAAATGACATTATAAGAGAGGCTTGACTATATTAGTATTTCCAAGATTTAGCAGATGTTTAGTTGTAATTGAAGGACCATGTGAATCTATACTTGAAAGTATATACTTGTTGGACGATGGCATCAGTTTCTCTCAGGATTATAGTCATCGTGAAACTTTATTATCGACAATACTGAATGACCATGGAGCATTGAGATACAGAACGAAAATGAAAGTGAGACAAACCTGGTTAACAAAGCTCTCCAATGCTTCTAAATTTTCCATAGAAGAAACCATTTGGGAAGTGTAACTTCCAGCTCCTGAGGTCATATTGAGGATGCTCTGAGCCAGAGTCTGCTGAAGCTTATCCATTCCCTGTGTGAGAGCATCTTCTGCTTGCTGGCAACAGTGTCGTAGATTACAGACTTTAATGATTTGCTGATCGGTCAAGGGCTCGAGTTGTGGCATCACCACCTGTGTAAAGTTGACATACAATTAGAAATCTCGCGTTCATAAATGTTCTACGGGAAGAACGCGAAGGAAAGATATCCATGATTATTAAGTACTATACTACAAACCAAAGTAACTTTAAGTTCACTTGAGATCATAATTCAGCTTCAGCAAAATATCTAAATGGATGGTATAATGATTCAACTAGATTATAACATCCTAAAATGAGCATTGTTCATCATGTCGCGGGCTATGAACATAGATGCAGCACTGAATGAAAGTTGTCACTGACAATCAGTTGAGGAAATCAACAAG
Source organism: Datura wrightii (assembly GCA_035772735.1). NCBI lineage: Eukaryota > Viridiplantae > Streptophyta > Magnoliopsida > Solanales > Solanaceae > Datura > Datura wrightii. The sequence continues at coordinate 14,685,058 of JASDFA010000001.1, forward strand.
TTAAACATATACCGGCCACTTGACTAGTTATAGATGGAAATGATATAAACATAAAGAAAGGATTTGTGCCTAGTTCAGGAAATTTATGTATGAAAGACGCTACGAGAAACTCATAAGCAAGTGAAGGTAAAGTAGTTAAAAAAAGCAGTAAAAATGCACCAGGGAATACATTTATGAGTTCTGATGGCTTGAATCCTCCAATCCAGTGGAAAAAGCGCTCGACGGAAGTTCTCCACATCCCAGATATTAAGTAAAACACGTCAGCCTTGGCGGCATCAGCTTTCATGCGGAAGAGATTGAAATAGTGACTTAAGACATTGTCTACCAGCAACTGAAGCTCCATATCGCTTACAGGAGACTGCAAAATACTCCGCAGTTCTCCATTCTTTTTTTGTTGCTCTTCCACCCAATGACTGTATTCCATCTCAAATGCAGCTATTCCTGCATAGCCACCATTACTTTATTATGAACGAGATCTCTACACTTTAATAGCATCAATCAGTCAAAGTAAAATGGGCTAATATATATTCTACTCTAATAGCATGAATTATTAGCTAATGAAATGCCAATGATTTAAAGCACACATGGGACATGCTCGTCACGTTAGTAAGTGGACAATAAGAAACACAGCCTAATGGAACACTGAAAGTAGTCTATACTTTCACATAACGCAAAGCGAGGGTCTCCTTTAGAAGGATGGCTAAAGAATACTTTAATGGAACAATGTAAAAATATGCATAGCCTAACGCATTTGAATTCATTGAGATCTAATAAAGAACAGCTTCCTCCAAAAGCACATAGATGTTCAAGAAAGAATTTAAACTCTGCAATAAACTATTCTAGTGTTATCATAATCAGCAATTAAGCTTGGAGATCAATATAAAACATGAATTTTCGGTAGTTTCAACATGAAATTGGTAGATCACACAACACAGATCAGTAGTTAAGCTAGTGATGAACCAAGATAAAATGAAAAGTAAACTATTGAGTGACAACTCCTCTATCCACACACCTGGATTAATTGTTCCTAATAGCCCCATATTGCTATTTGTTCCTAACATGTATAGTCCCTGCAATAAGCCGTTTCATAATGTCAAAGGCCATGATGGAATCTAAAATCTGAGCACAGATACATATACTCGTTAGTAAGAAACGCGCAAGGAATGAATGTCCCTGACCTGCTGTCTAGCTCTCTCAAGCTCCAATTCGAGTTGGGCCAGCTTCAAACGGCTGGTTTCCAGCTGCTGAACATAAGCCTGTGAAAAGGGTGAAATAAGTAATCAAAAGGAATTTAGTGACTAATATTTCCTAAAACATCTACATTTGCAAGGATTTTTATGAGTAAAACTTCCTTTACCTTTTTCCTCATTCGGCTTTTACGCGCAGCTTCACGATTTTGCGCTAAACGTCGTTGTACCTGTCATTCATTGATATGAAAATCTATTTACATCAGAGGCTACTCTTCTACTTATTCATTTGGAGTTTTTGATTCCATACGATACATGAACCGAAAAGGAGAGAGTCCGGGCACCTACCTTGTCTGATGTACTCCTCGGTGCTTGATTATCCCCAGAGCCAGAGGGTATATGCTGTTCACCGGATGTATACCCCGACTACGATAAGCACAGGTAGACATTAGCCTGATAACTGTACTAACTTGAATTTTATTAGACAGAATAAGGATATATGTTGTTTTACCTTATCATCTGGCCTGTCGTTTGGCTGTGAAATCATACATGCATCAGCGCTAGGCATAATGTCACCTCTAAACGCGTCTTCCCACACACTCATCTGGTGAAATGGTTCATATATGCCCATCCTTCTTGTGGGGGCAAATTGAGTTGTTGGAGAAGTCATGTTCATGGCCTGAATTCAAGAACAGTAAAATAATTACATAAATTAGATGCGGATTTGAGATTACCTTCAGGAGAAAGCTGCAGAGCTACATCAGAAAAGCCATGCCTAGGAAGCTAAGTCAAAGTGTCATAGGAGGAAAAAAAAGCAGCCATATATAATGAGATCGGCAAGATACACGATGGCACTTTGAAATTACATTAAACAAAAGAAGCTGCTGAGAGGCCAGAAGACTAAGCCATACGCGTGCAGCAACTATAGGGATGAAATCTACCATGTGCTTGAAAGGAAAAGGTTTTCTAATATGAATCTATGACATTTTAATAGACTGAGTTTTTGCCTAAAATGAATTTAATTTTCATATTTTCATCCAGTATGTACTAAGAAAAATGTTATTGCAGAAACAAAATTGACAATTTAAGGTAGGTTGAAGAATAACATTGGCACTTTTAGTTGGAACAAAATAGAAAGGAGCACTTATCATTTGTTTATCCATTCATCAAAGTGAAATCTTTTAAAGTTGCAGACTTATCTCCAATGTACAGTAGGCTACTTTAAGTGTTCATGACTTGTAAAGCATATAGCTTTTAAACTATATATATATATATATATACACCTTTTCTTTAAGGAAATCATGGACCAACTTCTCTCTGAAATGGAAAGGGTAACCGCGAAAGAAATAAACTATGGATTCCAGTAAGGAAACCAATCAAAAGAGAAACAAGGAAATCAACAGAACTGATAAAATGATGGATAAATTGAATAAGCCTATGCATATGAATACTGGGGAACATTCTTATTCGCATACAAACACATAGATACACAAGAGCATCATGATGATTTACTTGGACATTCGCCTTTTTTGTTTCTTCTTTGAACTCTCAGCTGTTCCGGGATTGCCAACTACTGCCATATATAAATGGTGTATGTCCCCATGTATCTTATGGCAAAGGGTCCTTTTCAACTTTAAGCTAAGTAATAATTGTGGTATAACTAATTTCTTACTCGTCCATATTCTAAGGCAAAAATGAAAAAATTTGATCTGCATAAAAGCACAGGGAGACTGGAATTACAGAGTGGATTATCAATGGTATAACAGTTCATAGCAGAGTATAAACATCAATAAAAGTTACAAGAGTCTGTTCTTGACTCAAATTATTACATGTAATCAGTGCACATAAAGAAAAGAATGTTACTAATAATCTTAGCAAATACATGTAATCACAGTTGTAACTTTGCAATTTCTCATAAACATTCATTAATAGTTTTCCAAGATAATTGAGCAAGAACAGAACAGTGGGAATCTATATTCAATTAAGAGACTAACCTGTTCATCAGTAGTGTGTGAAGACACTGTTCTTGCAAATTAGAGGCAACAACTGACCTTGTTGGGTATTTAAAGAAAACTTAATTAATTCAAACTAAAAGAGTAAAGAGAATTCAAACCCCTCCAATGGATATAAGGAGAAAGAAAGAAAGAAAGGAAGGAAGTGTATTTAGAGGCAAATTTAAACTCCCAGCTGGATAAAGGCAGAGAAGCAAATGACAAAAGAAATACAACTAGTCTTAAAAGTACTCAAATAAGTTGACTGCTTGCTGTCAACTATTTGTTGATGCCTTTAATATCATTATAAAAATGTACACACAAACAACATAGCAAAAAAATCATACACACTCACATACTTATATATACTCATATGGTTATGAATCTAGATTTTATAGTATACTATGGCAACATTTTTTCTTTTTATTATTCGATATTCAAAATTCACTTATTATTTTCGAAACTCGTATTTAAAATCACCTTAGTGTATGCTTGGTGATGGCAACACTTTATTTGGATGGGCCATCCCCGTGACTCATTTGGGTTAATGCCATGTTCTTTTTATCTTTAAGTGATTTTTAATGTGAGAAAAGGAGAAATGACATTTGGCTTATTGACATCCTCCTGCCCTTTTTCCAACGGAGAGTATACTATTTTGGCAAATTGGTGGCATGGAACTATTTGTGTTTAAACTTTTAATATATTCTTAAAAATTATTGTACTGTATAGATTTACACAGTACATGTTTTATTAAGCAAGTGAAGCAGTGGCGGAGTTACTTTTCTCTGAGGGAGTCAATTATATCTTTTCCTGGAAAAATTATATTATTTACATAAATTAATTTTTTTAATTTTTATGTATAATATTCTGTGTGTTTCTTCTTATATTTTGAATTTCTATAATGAAAATTTCTATTTTCGAATGTAAATGGTTATTATTGAAGTGTATATTCATATGGTAAATACTCTCTCAATTCACTTTTATTTATTCAGTTTGAACTTTGCACGCCTCTTAAGAAATAATGATTGATATAAATATTTTATCATATTACTTATATTAATTGATGTTTAGTTTTAAATCTTAAAAAATGATTCGAAGAATAAGTAATTAATATTAAGGATAAAACATGAAAAAAAAATATAAATTTTTCTTTTAGTGTGCTGAAAATAATAAATAAAAATAAAAAATATTTTTAATATAATGAATGAGTAAAAACGAACTCAGGAAGTAATTTACTATATGGAATTCCACATAGATACCTTAGAATTCTAACAACTACTATAAACTTTGATTGACATGGATAGAAATCGATTAAAAATTCTATAATAACTACAAAATCTCGATAAATGTTTTTTTTCTAAAACTTTATTGACAAGTTAAATCTAGGCTTGGTGTAGACTGACACATGATCAGATGTTAATTTTATGTGTTAATTACTTTTGATACATATAGTATTAATAAAGTTGCTACTTGCTAGGTAATTGGCCAGCATGTTCATCAAATGTATCATACCTAACCCAAAATCGTGTGCATATCCAATAAAATAACCTAAAGAAAATCATATGATGGAGGTAAAAGATTAAAGATTTATTGTGCAACTTTGTGTTACCTTTAACTAAAAGAAGAAAAAAGTAAGGTGGAAAAAAGAAGAAGAAATTAATCTAATATCTTTCGGCATAATAACATGTCAAATGTTACTAATTAAAAGTTTTATCTCTGACATTCTGTTACTAAGAGCACAATATTATATATTTTAAAATGGCAATCTATTTAGGATAATTACTATATTAATGTTATTGGATTAGGGAGCTAACGTGTTTAACTTTTTTTAAAAATAAATACCACTTGTAAACTAAAGTTATCGATCAACTGCTGCATTGACAGGGATAAGGAGACAAAAGCAAAGGCAATTTGAAAAGGCAAAATAAGGTGGACTTGACAACATAAAATCACCATGAAATATCTTTGATTTAGTTCTTTTTTTAAAAAAAAATAAAAGAAATTATTTTTAGTCTAATACTGCTTCGAAATATTTTATTTGAGCCAATGATCTATCGGAAACAACCTTTCTATCTCCACGAGAAGGAATAAGGTCTGCGTAAACTCCACCCTTTTCAGATCCTATCCATAAAATTACACTAAATATATTATTATATTGTTATTGTACTTTTAGTCTAATCCATGTTTAATTTCTTATTATACTGTGTGTAAATAGAAAAAAAGAAGGGGTCACATTCCAATGTTCGTCCCAACATGTTGATTACCTGTCTCCCCTATTCTTTAGTCCATAATTGCTTTTGATCTTGATTTCAATTCTATATTAGTGCTTCATTAGAAAGAAAGAGAAAAAGCACCTAATCACAATGTTTTTCTTTCACTAGCAATAGGAAAAGAAGGAGGACAGAAAATAATGAAATTACGATTGATTTATGAGGCTATGGTGCTTTACAAATCACAAGATTATTTGAACAACTTAATAGGGTAATGTTTTTCCAAGAATCCTTTTGCATCCTAAAGATACCATATTACTATGTGCATATTAGAAATGCCTAGCTAGGATGAAACTAGCGATCATTATGATACAATTAAATTACTGGAAAAGTTTACTTTTATTCGGTATTTATATATATCAAATTAATTTATAATGTGAGTATGTGCGATGGAATAGCGGTACTTTATGATGGGTCATTCGTACAAATATTTTTATTTTGAGGTGACCTTTAATTTTTATCTTTTAAATATATGAACTTTAATTTTTGCCCTTCGACACTTTAAATGACAAAAAAGGTCAAAAATGCCCTTAACAACAACAAAATAATAATAATAATAATAATTAAAAAAAATCACAAGGTAAACATAAAATTCACAAAGCATATGTTTTTGCCCTAGTTAGCATAAATTTACACAGGTATAACTCCAGGCATAAATTAAGTAACATGAACTTGTGTCTTGGACATAAATTCAGTAGCATGAACTTGTGCCTAAGGGCAGAAGTTCAATAACATGAATTTATGCTTGGAGCACAGGTTCAGTAGCATAAACTTGTGCTTTCTAGGGCTAACCTATGTCATGCGAATTTTTTTGCCTTGAGAATTTTATTTGTTTTGTGATTTTTTAAAAAAATACTAAAGGTATTTTTATCTTGTTTTTATTACATAAAATACTAAAAGACAAACATTAAAAATCATCAATTTAAAAAATAAAAATCAAAGATCACCTCAAAATAAAAACAGTCAGCGTAAAAACAAACTTAGCTTTATGAGTGCACGACTAATTAGATTCACCCAAAATTCGCAAGAAAAAATATTATAAACAATTAAACATTGAATAGAAGAGTATTTGGTAAATAACTACAGCAATTCTAACTTGTCCTAAGGTGCTGTAGTAAAATTTTTTGGTCATATAAGTAGCAACATGTATTAATGGTGTAACGATTGCTTCGTTATTTACAACATGAACTCGATAATTTAAGTTCTCCATAGCAATGAGGTGGGGTTAGGAGGGCTGGAAGAACTGATTCTGATTGGTGGGTGAAATAATGGGCAGCAATTTTACTATATATTCTGGTGAACGTTTGCTCTATTTGGTAAGCCATATACTTTTTCCGTTTTAAAATAAATTATATTTTAATTTTTTTTATTTTATTTTAAAATAAATAGTATTTGATATAATCATGAAAACATTAATGAAATTCTTTCAATTTTAGTTTTATTTAAATGGAGAGAGTTTTACATAATCAAAAAAATATTAAAAAATTATATTTTTTTCAAGATATATATTTGAGTTAAATGGGTAAAAATATATTTTTCTATTTAAAAATGAATAATTTTCTTAAGGAGTATATTCAAACTAAAAACATCATTTATTTCAAAACGAAAAGTGTGTACATATATATATATATATATATATATATATGGTGTACTAGAGTTGAAAGTTAAGATTATGTACGTCCTTCAACGAATAATTCTGAAAACGATGATCCCTTGGGATAAATAGAATCTTGTACAGTGCTAATTAGTGACCTGCCTCCAATGGAACAGTTTAATCTTCTTTGTTTTCTTCCAAATATGTTCATGGAAAATACTTTCTCTTCTCTTTTACCATTCTTTTCGGTTCATTTTTTATTTGTTATATATTTTTCAGACTCTTTAAGAAAATAAAGAGTAATGTGATTAAGTTATTTTTATTTATTGTCTTAATTTAATATTTTTCCGTACATCTTTACTTATCCAGTATTAACTTGGCACACACCTTAAGAAACAAAATCACCATTTGGATACAATAAATTAAATATTTTGAGAAATATAATAACCTAGTTAATAATTAGGGAAATTAGAAACTAAGTAATAAATTATGTCTTGATTTTCTAAAGTGGACAAGTAAAAATGGATGTCTATTTTTAATACTGTGGAAAATTAAAAGAGGACGGAGGGAGTATTACTCTCTTTTTCATCACATTAATCTTTCTCTGCATTGGTGAAAATAATACTCTCTCCGTTCCTTTTTACTTGTTAGGATAATGTTTACTCACCTTTTAAGAAAAAAGGGATCACAATTTAACTAATATAACCCTATTAATAGATAGGTAATTTTTGAAAACATACAATAATCATTCTTTTCAGATTCTAAAGTAATTTAAATACTAAGGATAGCGTTGAAAAAAATGGTCAATTATTTCTTGAATTTTGAAACTAGTAACTATTTTGAAACAATTATTTTTAGTATACCTATCAACTAAAAAGAAACGAAGGGAGTAATTAATTGTATCTTTGTAGTTGATTTTTTTTTTTGGAAACAACCACTCTACCTTCATCAGATAGGGATAAAGCGTGAGGGATAAAGTGTGCGTATACTCTACCCTCCCTAGATCTCATTTTTGAGATTTCACTTGATATGTTGTTATTTTTATCTTTTTAAAATGACAACTATTTTGGACCATCAAATTTTAGCAAGGATGAAAAGTAAAATAGACCGGAAAGAAGACTTTAATATTAACTTTGTACTTTTTTAAAGAAATTATTTATTAAATGTATATTTTACTAAATTGTCCATATTATGTTTTTGAAATAATTATTTAATAATAAGCATAAAAACTTTTAAAAAAATAAATAAATATCTTGATTTCTAAAATTTTATAAATAAAGAAATAAAAGAAATTTTATTTTATTTTAGTGCACTGTACTAGTAAAAGGGTACGGAGAAAGTAAGTGCTTCATCGTTTTTAGTAACGTTTTCTTTTCGTGCGAGGGGGTCTCGGATCTTCTTGGTGGAGCGTAAGTATATGCGATAAATTTAAAATATGAAAGTTAGATAAATTTTTATACTAATTTTGAATAAAACATCATATGTATTAATTATTTCGCATAATATTTTTTATAATTTACGTATGTATTAGTTATACAGATTTTTAAATTGCAAATCAAATATTATTTTAATTTTTTATATCGGATTTTTACCCTTAACGTATTAGAAATGGTTTTAAAATGCCCTTCTTCCACCTATGAGATCAAATTTGCCCTTTCTTCCATCTATTTGGATAAAAAATACCTTTAAGGTTAAATTTAAGTTTAAAATTACCCATCCTTTTAACAAAAGTTAGTATGAAATATATAATTTTATTAATTAAAATAATGCCACATATTTAACTTTTATTTATTCGCTATTACATAAGTTAAATAATATGATTGCGGAATAAAATGAAATTTATGATTTGTTTTTAGTAATTCAATTAGTTAATTAGCTAAATTTTTACTTTATTTATGAGGATTCAATTTCCCATCTTATAATTCTCTTCCCCGTATATATATTTTCACAAACAATTATTTCTAATGAAATTTAACATAAATTGACATCTATAGTCACTATAACTGAATTCGAAGTTATAAAATTATGTAGTGTCATGTTAATAACACCAAAGAGAAATAAGTTAAGAAGAAATGAAGAGAAATAAGTTAAAATCATTCATAATACGTTAAGGATATTTTTAACCCTTTTTCCTTATATCTATAATTAAATAACTTTCTTTTCAATCAACTATCAAATATAATATTATTTATACAAAATTTAATATTTACATAATTCATATATAAATCACACCCTCTAAATCACTTATTTTTATGGTAGCCGTCCAAATGAAGTGAATATAATGTCTTGTTCAAATTAAAGTGTGGGTTAGAATATTCTTGATGACTTGATATCTTTATGGAAGTACAGTAATGCCACTTGAAAACTATATATAGTAAAAGGGGTTTCAATTATATGTGTACTAACATTATTGATCCATTTTTATTGGAACTTTTCCTCCTCTTTGGATCTCTCTTTTTCTTTTTTATTTTGTTTTTTTCCTTCTCCTTTCCTTTCTATCTTTGTCATTTTCCTTCTCCTCTAAGGCACTAACTATTCGAATTATTGGCAAACGTCCTCATTACCAACTTTACTTCTATCAATTGGTTTTCTTCACTCTTGCATGGCCTTTTCATCCACTCATGTCGCTACTATCCATATTTAAATTTATCAAATTTTATTAACCATATTTATTTAGTATATTTTTTAAATTATATATATAATTTGAGTTAAAATTTCTAGGTATGATGACATAACTAGTACACTATAAGTATACTTATAAGTTGATTAAATTAACTTATAAATGTATTTAAAAAATATTTAAAATTCTTATAAGCACAATCAACCTTTGATTTGAGCTTTACTTTTACGATTTTATTCCTAACATCTCTTATAATCTTCAAATGACTTTTTCTAAAATATAATTTTTAATTCTCTTTTTATTTTAATTTCGTCATTCGTCCTTTACATAGGACATTCTAGTTATTTTAATTAAAAAATATTTATCAATATTTTTATCAGAGACACTAAATATTATTTCATGTCCAGAAAAAATACATTACATAAATTGAGACGAAGAAAGTAATTTTAACGCAATATAATTACTATTCATACTAGTAACTGTTTACTTATGAAATCAATTTTAACACCTGAAATACTTGATATATACTTAACAACTAATTTCAATCACCGCCCCTCCCCAAAAGAAAAAAAAAAGGAAGAAAAGTTCAAAAGCACCTAAGTATTACGTACGGAGTAGTATTTGTAATATCAGATCTAGTGAAGTTTCTCTGTTTCTTGCTAGTGTTAATAAATATAAATCTTTAAAATGGGACTTAATGTGAAATGAAACTTTATTAGTTTTTGGAAAATGACATGATTCTTTGATAACTTTGATATGGACTTGGGAGGACCATCATGATTGGTGGTGTAGACCAAACTGTACGTGTTAACTACAAACAGTTTATTTTGTCCCTTGATAATGGTGACTCTTCCTATACGAGAAGGTCACGTAATTAAATTAATATCTAGCTAGGTACCTTTTGAACCCAATTTTAGTAATCCAAGCTTTTGGAAAAGATTATATATATGAAATGTTTCTTCCATGGTCCAAAATGTCACTGAAAATATATATAATAATCCTCCACCATAAAACAAATTTATAGCATAGTATTTATTTTAAGAGTACAATTTATAGCAGACACTTATCTTATTTTAGTTATAGTTATAGGCTCAATGTTTTGAATAATTAAAACGGTAATCTAGTGTGTTTTAAGATTTTGAATCGCGATATACAAGTTGAAAATGTTAATTGAAAATAGATCTGGTAGCACTTGTTGAAAATATTAGTAAGTAAAAGTGTGATTTCTAGCTCTAACAGGTTAAGCTTTTAGATGAGATGATCACACACTTCTATAAAATATATCATAGCAGATAGACTACGTTCAGGTCTCACCACCACTCATTATAAAAAGTAATTATTATTATAAAAGAAAAATTTTCACGTACTTGATCCTTAAAAAAAATTTGGCTTAAACGTGAAAAAATATTTCAAAAAGAAATATAGGAAGATATATCAAAAATTAAGGAGTATGAAAATTTATCATAGAAACTATTTTCTTGCTTTCATGATGCAAGGATCCAACGCAAGTTTTAAATAATTACACAAAAAATAATATGAGAAACCTGTTTAATATTTAGAAGTGAATATGGTGCTCACTATACGTCAAGATATGGCATGTATATTCTTCTACATGTATCTAAATTATAAGTTTCTATACTTTTGGGCTCTTTTGGCATAATTGATGAGTTGATTTATCAGGTAATCATTCAAATAATAATAATAATAATTTCAGAAAATTACTTTTTTGTCAAAGAAAATTGAAATTAAAAAAATATTAATAACTTTTTAAGATAATAACTATTCATTGAGTGATCATTCGAGAAATCAACGCCGTAATTGCATAGCATTGTCAAAAGGAGTTTGATGTAAAGTTTTTTGCATCAGATTAGCAACAGCATATATCAAAAGGAAAGGGAAAGATAAGAAAGATAAGGGTTAAAAAGGAGAAAAGAAGAAATGCCAAGAATTATCATGTCTGAAATCTGAATATATAAAAAACACAATGCTTACTATAATTGAGTAATGCAATAACTTTTATATATATATATATATAACATATATATCAAAATTGCTTTTTTGGTGTGCATGATCTCCACTCAAAGAGTTGGAAAATTATATGTTGTTGTAAATTAATTTATTTTGATGGTCTAAAAGATAGAATATAGTTACAAAACTTAAGTTATGTTTCTTTAAGGAGGGAATAAATGATAAAAAATGATCTCTTATATTTGTGAATACATTTAAAATAGTTCTTTATGTATCTTGAACTAGTTATTTTGATATTTTAAATTTATTAGAGGTAAAATTTCTTGATCATTATCAAATTTTAATTGTTAGATATGACATAGAATTAAAAAAAAGAGAAGATATTGTTAAGTAAAAGGGTTGAGTGAAAGGCTGTTAATTAAACTGTTGGTTAAAGGTTGTTAGTTGTTAGTTACAGGTTGTTGAGACTCTCAAATCAGTCAAGATTAGTCTACTATTAAAGTCTAATCTTAGAGTTAGTTACAAGTTAGTTAAAAGCTTTGTTAACTAGTATGTCTATATACATACATACTACACATTATTCATTAAAGTTTTGATGTAAACATTTCTACTACTTCTTCTCTTAATCAGTAAACTTCATCTTCTTTCTACTATCCTCTTCTTCTGCTTAAAGAATTAGTGAATAACTTCATGGTATCAGAGAAGGCGATTCAAAACACAACTTTCTTGATTAGAAAGAAAAGAAAGAGGCTATGACTGTTATATTCAAGCGCAACTGTGAATTGTTGATAACAAAGAACAGTGGTCGAAGTTATGATTAGTTTTAAGAAGATCAAAACAATCTTCATAGAGAGCTATAATGGCGGCATCAGGCGAAAACAATACAACTGCTACACCTCTGGTAATAGACTATAATTACCCTCTCTTCTTGCAATCTACTGATGTAAGTGGGGCTTCAATAATTTCTTTCCAGTTGAAGGGGAATGAAAATTATACTGTGTGGAGTAAGTCCATGCGAATTGCATTGTTAGGGAGAAATAAGCTAGGTTTTCTCAACAAAATGGAACAACAGAAAGAAAACAAAGACATATACTAGAGGTCACAAGAGTCATAAGGTTTCAAGCTGGTATACCTGTCAAATTTTGAGGTTATTATGTGCAAGTTGTTGTACATCATAAATAGATTACCATCTCATGTCATAAGTAACAGATCACCCTTTGATAAACTAAATAATAGAAAACCATCTCTTACTCACTTAAGAGCTCTGGGATAGTTATGTTTTGCAAAAATAGTACAAGAAAATGATAAGATGCAAACTAGGACAAGAATTGCCATCCACATGGGCTATTCCGAAATACAAAAAGGATATATCCTTAATAACGCTCAAATCATACCTCCTACTGAAGTATGAAGCGGACGTTGTTAATAAAGAACCTAACTAAGAGGTTGGAGTCAAACCACAGGGAATATGGAAGAGCTAGACTAAATCCAGTAAGTGAACTTATTGGGTAGTTACTCCAAATTGGGGTTCTAAAGAAAATAATAATTAAAAACAACTGTTAATATTTTGGTTGAAATCAAGAGTGAAAGCTAACTAGGGTTTGTGTTCCCCATGAGTTCATAACTGCTTCGGATATATATATATATGTGATCACCACTAATGCTTACTTGTAGAACTAATAACTAAAGTTCATCCAAACGACTAGTTCGTCCCTATTGAATGACTAAACTGAATCACCAGGTCAAGTCTCATGAGCGATTGCAAACTAACCGTTATCAATATGTCCTAAATTTAACTATCCTACGACCACAACTCAAGTTAATACAATGATCATCAAGATCAAAGGCTTTGTTGTAATTCTCTTTTCCTAATCTCTACCTCTCTAGGCTCAAGCAACTAAAGAATTCGGGCAAGTCCTAATGTTGTACATCGTTAAGAAATGTTTAAGCATGAAGAGAATACAGTACAAGTGTTTTGCATTAGTTTTGAATCACTTTTATTCAACCCTAGGTTATTAACCCACCATGGTTCCCACAACCCTAGCTATAAAGGTTTTAACCTCTCATAATTGCAAGCTTGTGATTTGCATTCATAATTAAATACATAAATCAATACTTACAATTATGGATGAGAGAAAAACTTCTTTGATTATATCCAAAATTCTCAAGAACAATTCACAAAGATCAATAAGAAATCAAGAAAAGGTTGATCACAAGCTAATCAACTCAATTCTATGTTCTATCCCTACTTCTGACGTCCTCTCTCCTTCTCTATATCATTGTCTAACGTCCTCTAATAAAAATAAAATATAAAGCATATTTATACAGACATAAAAATCCTTTTTCTAAGCTAACAGGGTGAATTTTCATAACTAATGTCGCATGTGTCACGATCGATCCTATGAACCGTAGCAGGTTTGTACTGGTCGTACCTGCTTCCCGTATGTCATTGACTGGCTGAAATTTGGCTAAGTGTTGGGCCTTGTTATAACTCATACATGCTTCCTACGAGTCGTACTGTGCTTCCGTAGTCTGACTCTGAGAATTCCTAATTTTTTTGAAGTTCTTCACGAGTTCGATGGTACGACTCGTACTGTCTATCCTTGTCAAGAGTCAGCCTTTTGTGTAAATATTCTGAATCTTTTCACGACTCAATAGTAAGGCCCGTACAAGCGTTATATGACTCGTACTGAGAGTTGTAGGATGCATCGTTCATACTTAGCCATCTAAAACTTTGCACAATCTGCAGTACAGCTCGTAGCATCAACCTACGACTCGTACTGAGACTTGTGACTTAAGCCTATTTTCTGTACTTTCAGGCTATCTTTTGCACATTCTTGCTCCAACACCTATTTTATCCTGTAACCAAAGAAAAAGTGCCTTGTATCCATATAAACATATCTAAATCTATGTTATTTCTTAGTTTTGAGCGTCGAAAGTGCTGTAAACTTACAGCACATCAATTCTATATGATATTGTGAACAAATGTTTCTTCATTAATAGAGATGTAATATTTAAAGAAGACATATTTCCTTTTACAGAATCAATTGCTTGTTCAACCAATAAATTTCCTTCTATAAATATAGATGAGTCTAGTACAATTTTTCCTTTTACAATGATCCTTAGTTAAGTATGTTTCAGTCACAACAAACTATGAATACTGACTCTCAGTCAAGTATGCATCAGTCACAAGATACTTAATTGCCAACAACAGTTGTCGTGTCTTCTACTATTCAACCACAACAAATAAGGAGATCGCACAAAACAACTCATCCACCTGTTGGATGAAAAAGTTTGTATCCTTAAATGTTCATCATGATATTCCTTATCCTCGGGATAAATTTATATCATATGATCATCTATCCTCAAAATACACTGCTTTTGTTTCTGCTTTGTTTAGTGTTGCTGAACCTTCTTCCTATGCAGAAGCTATTAAAGATATCAAATGGGTGGATGCTATGAGATAGATACTCTAGCATAAAATAATACTTGGGAAATTATGTCTCTACCAGATGGTAAAATTTCTATAGGATGCAAATAGGTGTACAAAGTTAAACATAAGACAAATGGTGAAATGAAAAGATACAAGGCAGGGTTGGTTGCCAAAAGATACAACCAACAAGAAGGTATAGACTACCAGGAAACTATCAGTCCTGTTGTAAAATAGTAACAGTAAGGGTTGTACTGGCTATAGTTGCATCAAGGCAACGACATATACATCAAATAGATATTTATAATGTCTTCCTTTAAGGGGATCTTCATGATGAGATTTACATGGATTTGCCACAAGGATTTCAAATTCAGGGGGTACTAAACAAGTATGCTGACTTATAAACTCCTTGTATGATCTAAATCAGGCACCATGACAGTGGGACACTAAGTTAGCAAAAACTCTAGGGAAGTTTGAATTCATCCAAAGTCAGTATAATCATTTTTATACACAAAGAAATCAGATAAAAGATTTGTGGCAATCTTAATTTATGTGGATGATATGCTCATTACTGGAAGTAGCTTGGAACTGATAGTTGAAACAAAAGCTGCACTGCGG
The DNA here is from genome assembly GCA_035772735.1 of Datura wrightii. Taxonomy (NCBI): domain Eukaryota; kingdom Viridiplantae; phylum Streptophyta; class Magnoliopsida; order Solanales; family Solanaceae; genus Datura; species Datura wrightii. The sequence continues at coordinate 14,700,736 of JASDFA010000001.1, forward strand.
GAAGCCTTTAAAATGAAGGATTTGGAAGAATTAAAGTACTTCTTAGGTATTGAACTTGCAAGATCAAAGGAAGGAATTGTTATGCACCAAAGGAAATATGCACTTGAGTTAATTTCTGAAACAGGTCTTGGTGCTGCTAAACCAACATTAACACCTATGGACAATAATATTAAACTTACTACCAAAGAATATGATCAACATATTCAGAAGATCAGTGGCCTAAATACTGAAGATCAGTGTAAAGATGAACAAAATGAGGAACTGTTAGAGGACAAGGTTGGCTATCAAAGACTGGTTGCCACACTACTATACTTAATAATGACAAGGCCAGACATAGTCTATAGTGTACAAACTCTCAGCCAGTTTCTCCAACAACCAAAGAAATCTCATCTTGAAGTTGCTCTAAGGATAGTCAGATATATCAAACAACAACCAGGTCTAAGAATCCTATTATCCAACAACAAGAAGGATGTAATCACAACATTCTGTGATGCTTATTGGACATCATGCTCATTTTCTAAAAGGTCTGTTACTGGTTTTCTAGTAAAGCTTGATGTTTAATTAATATCGTGGAAGTCAAAGAAGCATACTACCATTTCAAGGAGTTCAGTAAAAGCTGAATACAGGAGTATTGCAACCACTGTATCTCAATTAACTTGGATAAATGATTGGTTAAAGATCTTGAAATTCAGATACAGTTACCTGTGAGTATCTATAGTGATAGCAAGACTGCCATCCAAATAGCAGCGAATCCAGTTTTCTATGAGAGGACCAAACACATTGAAATTGACTACCATTTCATAAGGGAAAAGATTCAAAAGGGGCTGGTCAAGACTGAGTATATTCCTACCAAAGATCAGCCTGCGGATGCTCTTACAAAAGGCCTCAATAGAGTTGAACATGAGTTCTTAGTATCCAAGCGAGGTGTGATCAACATATTCATGCCACCTAGCTTGAGGGGAGCTGTTAAATAAATAAAGGGCTGAGTGAAAGGTTGTTAATTAAGCTGTTAGTTAAAGGTTGTTGGTGGTTAGTTACAAGTTGTTAAGACTCTCAGATCAGTCAATTAGTCTATTGTTAGAGTCTAATCCTAAAGTTAGCTATAAGTTAGTTGGAAGCTTTGTTAACTAGTATGTCTATATATACAAACATACTACACATTATTGATTACAGTTTTGATATAAACATTTCTACTACTTCTTCTCTGAATCAGTAAACTTCATCTTCTTTCTACTATCTTCTTCTTCTTCTTCATGAAGAATTAGTGAATAACTTCAGATATAACAAAAGAATTCCGTCAAAATTCAGATATAGTGAGACCAAAATCTATAAATTAATTGACAAAAATTACACTTTTTTATTTATTTTTAGTTTTCACGTTTTGCTTTAAGAAAGTTAATTTAACTAAGCTTTGGAGCTAAATTGAATTAAATATTTTAAATTAAAATGTAGATGTTCAAAAATTATATGAAAAATACTATAAGTTGCAATCCTTCTCAAAGTAATATGATGAAAATATGTTAAAATGTTGATCAAAATTTATACAGTTTGACTCTTGAAAATCAAAACGTGACAAATAAAAATACACGATGAAAATACCAAACATTAGAAATAAACGGAAAAATAGCATAATATGCACGTCGAAATGTGAGTTCTCATTCAATTATTTTTAAAGTTTTCATTAAATCTAACAATATTGTTATTTGAAATAAAAAATACTCACTTTTAATAAATTTATCATACCAAACACATTTAATTAATTATATTTAATATTTTTTAAAACATAAGAGATTTTTTTTTTTCTCGGACGGGCCAGTTTCCCTTTTTCCATTTTGTTGCTTTCCCTTAAACTGAACCGAACCCGATTTGGGCAAAGAAGATAACATGTTAAATTATTTGTCATTTTTAATTTTACACATTTTTTTAAATATATTAATTAAAACTTTTTTCATTAATTTAATCTTATTTATATTTAAATTATAATTTCTCTTCATCAAAATACTTATTCAATTTATATGTCATCTCTATTAATGAATATGCAATTGTCAAAATCACTTTACGCATATCAACAAAAATGAATAAAAATTTCTGAAATAAATTAAATTAACGATCAAAATAAGTAATAACACCCGATAATCAAGTACTTTATAGTTTTCAAGAAAAACTATATAAGAATATAATGGAAAAAAAACTAATTAGTTTTAACTTAAATTTTTAAAATAATAAATAATTTAAAATAACTATTTTTCTTTTTAAAAAAAATTAAATAATTTGAGATGGAGGGGGTACTACTTTGTTTGCGTGAATATTTAAAGTCCAACAGTTAATAAATAATTTTAATTTTAATTATTTTCGGTCAAATTTTTAATTCCTGCTTATTTTTAATTAACTCATATCTAGAAAAATTTAATTAATTTATGGGGGTGATTCTATAAGTTTCTAAGTGGAATCTCCTCTGCTACATTATTCTACTTTTTAATATTTAGAAAAGGTCTATTTGAAAAGTTATTGTATAATTGATATTAGTGTAATTATTAAGATAATAATTATATAATATAGTAATTACAATAAGTTGATGATTTATTTATATTTTATGATATAATTATAAGAGTATTGTTTGGTTATATAAGTATAATTATACAGTTAGATTAAAATTTTAAAATAAAAGTTAACTATCAAAAATTAATATTTGAAAAATATGTATTTTTATAAATGACATCAAATTCCTTATCTAGTCTTTTCTTTCTAATATTTTGATTATGATTATTTTTTAGTATTCTATTTTACGCGTCACAACAATTAAGAACTGAGAATCTATATCTTTAGATCAAAAAAGGGTCTAGCTAAATTAGCTATTATCTTGTCTCTGAAAAATATATTAATTAATAAATATATATTTTTAACTAATATAATAAAAATAATTGATATATATTTTGAAATTAATAATATTTTAGTTTAATTAATTATAAAAACTACAAGTCATATTTTGTAAGAACATCATTAACTATAATATCATAAATTCATTTAAATATTTGATAAAAAAGAATATCTATCAATTCTAACTATAAAAAAAAAAAGAACGACATACATGTGAAATAACAAGTAATACTATTAAAATAATTAAATTAGAACCGAAAATATAATATAAATTTAAAATTAAGAAAAAAAGTTAACATAATACTCTTATGTCAAATTCCAACATAACTTAAACTAAGTTCCAATATAACTTAAATAGATATAATTTTTTTTTTAAAAAAAAAAACAAGTCTATAATATCATTCAACAATGAAATTATACGCTAATTCAAAAGTTAGAATAATAATACATTTACATTATATGAAGAAAACTTAAAAAGTATGAAATAAAAAATACGAGTAATTACACGGAATCACAAGAAGTAAAGGTTGGAAAATGACAGGAAAGAGAATAAAAGATAAATAATGTAAAATGAAAAGTAATTTAAAAATAAAAAAAAAAAAAAAAAAATTAAAATGATAGAAATAAAGAAAATAAATTAAAATAAAAGAAAAAACAACGAAATTAAAAAGTAATTTTGTAATTACCTATAATTTTCATTTTTCCACTGAGAATTGAAGAGTATAATTACTCTCTCTCAATTACACTTAATTATTAATTAATCATATAATAACCTGGCCAAATAAACAAATCAAACTATATAATTATACCCAATTATATTTAAATCAAATTATCAGATGACTTTTCAAACAAATTAGAATTTCTCTATATATAGTGATTTTGGTGGTGTTGGGTGATGAAACATTATGGGCCACTAGGATTGCTGTCTTCATTTGTTGGGGACCATATTTTAGGGACTTTCTTTTATTTTTATTAAGATTAAAAATTTTAAATTTAAAGAAATATTTAAATATTAAAATGTGAATTAAAATTTAAATGTCTGAATTTGAATATATATTTAAAATTATGATATTGTATTAAGATTTGAATAATATATACATAAGAGTATTTATTTTTTCAATATTTAAATTTATAAAATATTTCTTTATTTAAAAATAATAAATATGAAATTAATCTAATTCTATATCAAGAAACTATTTAAAACTTTATGTTGAATTTTGATCGCTTTTGCTTCTTGCGTTATTTTTGCCTTTTAAAAGTCGGTGTATACCTCTCTTGGTCGGAAGTGATGCCTCCAAATCAAGTGTTACCCTTCTAAACAAATTATTGATCTATTTATACTTCGTATAAAGAATTATTGGACTAAAATACCCTTAAAATAGACAAAATGGCCTTGCATGACTCGCCTCGCAACGTGCCCTCTCGCGCAAGCTCAAATTTCTAGCAACCCGATTTTTCATTGTCTATCTTCGCCTCAAAGCTGACACAGCGCAACATACCTTGTCGCTGTGCAATCCCGATTTTTTTTAAATATGTCCAATTGGTCTTTGAACCCTAAACTCAGTCTTGATTACTTTTTTTGGACTTCTACTCAGACTTTGGAGCTCCAAAGTAGGCATTTTAACTCCAAATGCACTCATTAGCTCAAACACAATTTCTATATAAAGAAACACATATAATAAGTACGAAACGATTATAATTGCAATCAAATAACGATAAAAGAACAAAATGAGGACTAAATATCGGCTAAATATATGCATTTTTTATCGAATATCTATGATGACTGATAATAGTGGTTGATGATGGCAGTTGGCAATAGTGGCGACTGATAGTTGTATTGATCTGCATATAATAACTAATGTTGGTGGTGAATGACGATAATGGTGACTGATTGTGGTGATTATTAGTGATTGGTGGTTATTATGGTGTTGATGGTTGGTGGTGATGATTGTGCAGTCAAACTTTGTTATAGTGGTGGCGTTTGTCTAAGAATTTCATATTGCCATAGTAAGGTGTTGTTATATATGTATACTTACATTTGACGTTTAGATCTCATTTAGTTGTTATATATAAAAGTACACAAAAAAATTAGTTTAATGGTAGAAGAAGGAATGTATTTGTTAACCAAATAAATATAAATAGTATGAATATAAAAAATCAAATACTACTAGTTTTTCCTCATGAAATTATATTCAGAATTGATGGGTACCATTTAAATATAATTTTTTCTTTCAAATATTCGTACATGAAATTAGTGGCAAAGCTAGAAATTCAGCAAAGGGTATGCAAATTTTCTTCTCAATTGTGTTAAGGGTGTGAAAAAATCGAATATACACTCATAAAAACTAACATTTAACCTATGTATGCCACAAATTTTCCAGCGAAGAGTGTGCACCAAACCACCCTTAGCCTAAGGTGGCTTCGTCACTGCATGAAATTTACTATGTGCATGACAGTAATTGATTATCATTAATATTTTAATATTTTATTTTTATACATAATGTATTTCTTATAGAATATTATTACATAATTTTAAATATAGTTATTATAGAAAAATAATTTTATAAAAAGTGTAGCACTATCATTATGTATATATTTCAATCCTTTTGCCACCCTGTTCAAGCTTGCATTGAATTTTACCTCCTCAACTTTAGTTTCTGACTCTCCATCCACAAAAATACTATATTTTCTCAAGTAGTCTTTTCAAAGAGAAGGCAATAAGTTATTCACAAAGTTCATTAACAACAGTTAAAGTTAGTTAAATTCTGTTATGATAGTTAAGGTAGTTATTAGTTAGTTGGAGATTTGTGAGGCTTCTCTATGTCTTGAGGGATACCTATATATGTATGTATCTCTTATGATCATCATTTTCTTAATGAATTGATAAGCTACTGCTTTCTCTCAATCTCTACTTACTACACTTCTGTCTATATTCTACTTCTTCCTCATCTTCTACTTTTACAATTTTTCTTCTTTTCTTCCATGAATCTATTGAGAGTTCTATCATCAAAGAACTATAATTAACTTCATGGTATCAGAGCTGAAATCTGTAAATCAAAACTCAGTACAAAGTTACTTCACAGATTCTTGTTAGAGCAGTGAAGCTCTTGTTTAGTTCTAAACATATTTCAGATCAAGAAAGCAATCTGTTCTAGTGTGTTAGAAGAGCAAGAAACTATCAAGATCAGTTTGAATTCTCATGGAAATGAAAGGAGATCAAATGGATAATCATGATAATTAAAAAATTCAGAACCAGGCCAGAAATGGTGCAATCTAAGTGGTGGACAACAACCACCCTCTCCATTTGAGTGCTTCAGATGTAACTGAAATCTCTTTAGTTTCTTTTCAACTAATTGGCACTAAAAACTACTCTATTTGGAGTAGATCAATGCGTGGAGCATTTCTAGAAAGGAACAAACTAGGTTTTGTGGATGGAAAATGGATAAAAGAGAAGTTTAGAGAAGAACTTTGGGACCAATGGAAGAGGGTGAATGTTGTGGTGTTGTCTTGGCTAATGAACACTTGTTGCAAATAATTTTTTAAAAGGGGTGGTGTATGCTTGAAGTGTCTGGTCAGTCTGTGAAGAGTTAAGATAAAGATTTGATGGAAGTGAATGGTCCAAGCACATTCAACCTTCATAGAAAAATTGCTATTTTAGCACAAGATACACAGTCTGTTTTAGGATATTACACTAAGTTTAAGAATTTGTGGAATGAATTTGAGGCACTTGTGCATGCTCCTGGCTGTGTGAGTGAGAGATCCAAAGATTTCTTGGATTATCTTCAAAGACAAAAACTCTATCAATTTTTTATGGGACTAAATGATTCCTACCTTCAAGCAAGAAGCCAGATTCTGTTGATGAATCCACTCCCATTAGTAAATCAGGCATATGCCATAATTATGAATGATGAAGGGCAGAAGGCTACTACTTCTAACTCTACTGGTTTACTAGGATCTGGACCTATTAACTGTGATACTGCTGCAATGTATTCAAAATCAGGTTATCAAAAGTTTAACAAGAAGGACTATAATCTGCAGTGTGATTACTGCAAATTGAAAGGGCATATAAAAAGATCAGTTCTATAAACAGGTAGGATATCCAACAAGTTTCAACAAGAAAAAAAGGTTTGGTAACTCAGGAGAAAAAGGATATTCTACTACATATCATGTTTAGGCAGAGGATACATATGGACATAACCATGGATATCATAATGGACACAATGGGCCAACTGGCTTCTTACATGCATCAACCTCCAAAAATCATGTCATAGCTAATGTAACTGGCCTGTACCAGCAATTTGAAGCAGGTGGAGGAGGTACACAAGCTAGACCTTGGGCATGTATATTTACCAACGAACAATATGAGCAGATTCTACAAATACTGAACAAAAGTAATTCTATCTCAGCAAATGCTAATGCCAATATAGCAGGTACTAGTGACCTGCTAGCTATGAACACTAAAGGTATTGAGTGCGCCTATCTTTTATCTAATGATTCAAATGAATGAATAATAGATACAGGGTCCACAAATCATATGGTGTCCAGTAATCACATGTTAGATAAGTCCACGATAACTAAAAACATCAATCCAAAGAAGGTGCTTCTACCAAATAGTGAAATTTCCTTGGTTACTCATACTTGTTCTAGGTCAATATCAAATAGGAGTACACTTCAACATGTGTTTTTACTTCCTCAGTTCAAATATAACTTAATAAACACTTCAACATGTGTTTTTACTTCCTCAGGTCAAATATAACTTAATGTCTATTTCCAAGGCTACAAAGGAATTACATTGTGATGCTCTATTCTATCTTGACTTTTGTCATTTTAGGACCTCTCAAATGGGAAGGTGATAGAGATTGGTAGGTGGGAATATGGATTCTACTTACTCAACCAGTTTGAAGTTCAATCTCATGCAGTAAACTTAGCAGCTAGAACTTCTCAAGATATAGATATTAGTTTGTGGTATAAGAGGTTTGGACATGTGTCCACTTCTACATTGAATAAACTGTTGCCTAATAGACTAGATCAGATAGAACGTATTGTCAATAAGTGTCTAGTTTGTCCTAGTGCTAAACAAACTAAGTTTTTATTTCATTCTAGTACTATAAGAAGTGAAGCTAGTTTTAATATACTTCATATGGACATTTGGGGACTATATAAAGTCCCTACTGTAGATGGCCACAAGTATTGCCTAATAATTGTAGATGACTATACAAGGATGACTTGAATTTACTTGATGAAATTGAAATCAGATACTTGTGTGACTGTCAAACATTTCCTCTAATATGTTAAAACACAGTTTAATAAAACTCCAAAAGTTTGCAGAACTAATAATAGCATTGAATTTGTTAATGATGTCTGTAACACACTCTTTAAGTATCTAGGAATTATTCACCAAAGAACTTGTGTTTACTTTCTTCAACAAAATGGAGTAGCTGAAAGGAAGCATAGACATATACTAAAAGTAACAAGAGCTATAAGACTTCAAGCACATATTCCTATAAGATTCTAGGGATATTGTGTGTATGCTGCAGTTTATATAATAAATAGATTACCTTTATCTGTTATAGTGTAATACCCCAAAATCCTTAAGATCAAACCCGAGGGTTGAAATGGAGAAAATAGAATTTTCTATACCAGGTCACAGAACGAGTCATCCAGTGACCTGTGAGGTACACCACGAGTCGTTAGGTGACTCGTGGAGTGAAGGGTGAACTTGGTTGGATTTTTGGATTTGGGGTTGACCACGGGTGAGGCCATGAGTTGTTAGGTCACTTGTGGTTAGAGATGCGCTTGAAGGAGGAATTGTTGGTAGTGTTCGTCATGACTCAGTCACCACGAGTCGTTGGGTACACCATGAGTCATGTTGTCCCTCATGGTGACCCTCACAGATAAGTTGTCAGTGCTGGTCACGAGAAGCAGACCATGAGTCGTGGTGTTGGACACGATTTGTCCAACCCCTCGTTGGGACTGATAGCGTGTATTTTTCTGTGAATTTATTAAAGCTTTTTCATAATTCCTAAGTTCCTAAGACCTAAACTACATTGTTTTAAGTTCAGATAAGTGTGTTTTAAAGGGGCTTAGTTCATTTGAAGCCTATTCTCCTCCGTGCATGCAAGTCTAGTGGTTTGGTTTCTAAGGGTGATCAAGTCTAGACTCCCACTCTTTTTTAGCTTGTGGTATAGTTTGAGCCCAAGGTTCCTCATGTTATGATTTCATATTATGCATATATGTTGTGATTCAACTTCGTCACTAGATGATGGTTCAGCTTTTTTGAAAAATAATGGAGAGCATATGCATGTTTTTGGGAGTATCGTCTAGCACCGAGTAGGCTAAGGGTCAGTCGACCCTATGCCTTAGAACTACGTGCCAACATAGGTATATTCAGATTATTGGGACATTCCTTGTGAGATTCCGCTGCCCCCAATGGGCCTTCAGCTTGATATGGATATCATGGTAGTGTCATTAGCCCTGGCAAAGCTTTAGACGGCTCTACCCACTTGATGTAATAGTCGGGACCACGTAAGCTCTATTGTGGTAATGTTGGTTATAAGACGAGTCTTCCATTATTCCTCATGAGTTTAGTTATGCATGTTCATCAGTTAAGATATTATGTTATCAGTAGGTTTGACCAAAATGTTCAATTTTACTTATGATTAATAGTTTTCAGCTCTGGGTCATTTGATCCAGTTATGATATTCAGTTATGTTTAAGCCATCTTTTTAGATAATAGCATGCCCTACTCTTAGAATCTTATAATGAAATGTTTACGGTATGCATGATCTCTGATTTTACTTACTTTGTAGTTTTACTTACCTTGCATACTCAGTATATTCCACGTACTGACCGCATACTCTATGTTATATCGTTTTATGATACAGGCTCAGATATTCAAGCTCAGTCCCTCCATTATCCAGATCCTCAATGTTAACATTTTTCAACTAGAGTTGGTGAGTCCTCATCTTTTAATGGCCCTTCTTTTTAGTTTTATTTTAAGTATTTTCAGTTTCAGACTTTAGTGAGTTAGTTGGGGTCTTTTCCCATCAACTCGTCAGTAGTAGAAACTTATCAGACATAGTATGTATTCAGCTTCAGACTTGTGTTATATATTCAGTTATTCGATGTTATTAGATTTTCAGATTTCTGTCATGTTATATGTTGGTTTTTCGCATTTAAAATGTTGAGCTTAGATATTACGTTCATGTCATGGGTCGACTTGGAGCCTCTCGGAGTTCTTTGTCCCGTGTCTCGATTCGGGCCTATATTCGGGTCGTGAAAAACTTGGTGGAAGAGGATCCACACGAATTTATTGATGAAGTTCTGAAGATCACCCAGATCATGAGGGTGACTAGGGAGGAGTGCGCAGATTTAGCCTCGTTCAGTTGAAAGGGGTTGCGCACATTTAGTACAGGCAATGGAAGGATAGCAGGACAGTTGGAGCAGGCCCCATTGGTTGGGATGAGTTCCATACTGCATTTCTGGATTGATTATTTCTTCATGAGATGAGGGAGATTAAAGCAGCTTAGTTTGTGAACTTGAATCAAGGCAAGATGACAGTCCAGGAGTATGCTTTGGAGTTCACTCACTTGTCCAAGTATGCACCTGAGGTAGTGGCAGATCAGAGACAGAGTGAGTCAGTTCGTGCATGGGATAACAGACTATTTGGTCAAGATTGCTGGACCGCAATTCTTCATCATGACATTGACTTCCCCCGGATAGTTCCATACGCCCAGCAGATAGAGGCGGTGCAGGTAAGTGCGCGAGAGAGATGGCCGGCCAGGATTAATAGCTTCAGATTTTCCTAGCAGAGGCCTGGTGGTGTGCACCGTCAGCAGTCCAACTAGAGATTTTCAGCCCCAGCGCCGTCAGTTATGAGTGTGTCATACAAATCTAGGCACGACCAGAGGGGACGAGCATCAGGCTCCCGAGGTCAAGAGAGCAGACTCATAGAGTCCAGCATCCCAGAGTATGGCCGGAGACATATAGGTCAGTGCTTAGCAGGTTCAGGTGCTTATTTTGGGTGTGGAAAGCCTAGACGTATGCTGAGAGATTATCCAGTAGCCAGACAGGACCATGATAAGGGTCGAGGCCTAGCCACTAGCTCGGCAGCCCTACCAGCACGCTCTACTCTGCAGGGTAGATTCTATACTCTCGGATCTCGTTAGGAGCAGGAGGTCTCTCCAGATAATGTCACTGGTATGTTACGAGTATTCTACCTTGATGTATATGCATTGTTAAATCCAGGGGTACTTTATCTTTTGTAACGCCCTATGTTGCTACTAGTTTTGGAGTCAGTCCCAAAATCCTATCAGAACCTCAGTCTCTACTTTAGTCGGTGTTCAGTTATAGCTCGACGGGTATATAGAAATTTCCCTGTCACAGTTTTTCAGAAATTCACCTCAGCAGATTTAGTAGAGCTAGTCATGACATATTTTGATGTTATTTTTGGCATGGATTGGCTACATGCATGTTATTCCACAATATATTATACAACCCGTACAGTAGAGTTTTAATATCTGGGTGAGCCAGTCCTATAGTGGAAGGGTAGTTCAGTTGTGCCTGTAGGTCGCTTCATTTCCTACCTTAAGATTAGAAAGATGATTTCTAAGGTTTGCGTGTACCATCTAGTTAGGGTTAAGGATACTATGTCCAAAACCTCGACTATCCAATCAGTTCCTGTAGTGTACAAATATCCAGAGGTGTTTTCAGATGATTTACCGAAAATTCTTCCTCAGTGGGAAATCGATTTTGGCATTGACCTTCTTCCTGATACACAGCCTATATCTATTCCTCTTTATAGAATAGCCCCATCCGAGTTAAAAAGAGTTAAAGGACCTCTTAAACAAGGATTTCATTAGACCTAGCAAATCCCCGTGGGGTGCACCAGTCCTCTTTGTCCAGAAGAAGGATGGTTTCCTTCGGATGTGCATTAATTACTGGCAATTGAACAAGCTGGTCAACATCAAAAATAGATATCCTCTCCCCAAGATTGATGATTTACTCGACTAACTTCGTGGTGCTAAGTGCTTTTCAAAGATAGACCTCAGATCCGAATATCATCAGCTTAGAATTCGGGAGAGTGACATTCCGAAGACAGCCTTCAGGACTCAGTATGGTCACTATGAGTTTGTAGTTATGTCTTTTGAATTAACAAATGCTTCTGCATCTTTTATGGGTTTGATGAACAAAGTGTTCTAGCCGTATTTGGATATGTTCATGATTGTGTTCACAGATGATATTCTCATATACTCTCGGAGCAAGGAGGAGCATGCCGCTCATTTGACAGTAGTACTGTAGACTCTTAAGGATCGCCAATTATATGCCAAGTTCAGAAAGTGCGAGTTTTGGCTGGACTCAATAAAATTTTTGGGTCATGTGGTGTCAAGTGAGGGTGTACAGGTGGACTCTCAAAAGATAGAAGCGTGAAGAATTGTCTTAGACTAGTGAATCCTTCGGATATCAGGAGTTTCTTGAGTTTATCTAGTTACTATAGGAGGTTTGTTGAAGGGTTATCATCCATTGCAGCACCACTAACTAAGTTGACCTAGAAGAAAGTGAGGTTTCAATGGATGGAGGATTGTGAGAAGAGCTTTCAAGTGTTGAAGACTCGACTCACCTCAGCACCAGTATTGACCCTACCCGAGGGTACCGATGGATTTGTGGTATATTGTGACGCCTTAAGGATCATCCTTGGTTGTGTATAATGCAGCAGAGTAAGGTTATAACCTATGCTTCCAGGTAGCTGAAATTCCATGAAAAGAACTATCCGACTCACAACCTCGAGTTGGCGACGGTAGTATTTTCCTTGAAGATTTGGAGACACTGTCTATAGGGGTTCCATGTGGATGTGTTTACGAACCACAAAAGCCTACAGTACGTGTTTACCCGGAATTGAGATTTATGGATTCAGGGAGTAAGACTGAGATCGCTGTCTAAAGCAGTTATCTATAATTTTAGGAGTCTGAACATAAGTATGAGTAGAATGTAGCGTGAGTGAAACATAAAGGAAACATCTAAATAGGAAGGATTGACATCCAAAAGCTACTATGCCCGATTCTTCCCTACTAGAGCACTCAAAACTTGACTTGACTCTTCAACTTATCATCTCCCCCTTAGCTTAAGGCCATCATTCTAAGGCTCTTGGATCTTTTCTTAAGGCTAGGCTACTTCACTAATTCCTGACTTTCCATTCTCCCTTACAGTTATCACTGAAGGCTACTTACCTATAAGCATTTCATACCATCCATGGACAAATCTCAGTCTAGGATACGTAAAGGAATATTATACCTTATACTGTGAATCCTAAGTATAACAATGTGTGAGGATTAACCTACAAATTTTATGAAATACCTGTGACTATTTCTAGAGAGCAATCCTGCTCGTGATGAGATGAAAGTGCATTGAACCTATTCCGACTCTGACCGTCACCTCACTAGAAGATGCATCTAGCTAAGATGGGCCAACTGCTAGAGCTGCTGAAGTGGTGGCTAGTACACGACCTCTACTTTCACCCTGTCTAGCCGAAGGACAATAATCCCTGCCCATGTGTCCGAGCCTCCCACACTCGAAGCAAACATTTGAGCCAACCAAGTACTCTCTTGGGTGGTTCCTACCATACTTCCTGCAAGCGGGGAAAGTGCGCTCTTCTAACATACCCCCTGGCCCCTAGAGCCTGATGCTCTACCTCTCTGACCACCTCTAGGTCTTGATGGGAGACTAGTCGAGGATGGGGCTGGGGCTGACAATCTCTGATGAGACCATGATCGGTGTCCGCCACTTGTCCTCTGCTATGAAACCTCAAGGTTGCCTATCCTAGCTCTCTTGTTCCCCTTTTCTCTTACCTTAAACTTCCCATCCTCCTTTGTACAATGGAACTTAGATTAGCCTTTCTTAGTAAAGTCTTGAACCCTGGTAGTTGTCATCCCTCTGATAGTGTTAGCAAGTGTGATTGTAAGCTGAGTAGCCATGACGTGCAACACCATCTTGAAGGCAGCCCTGAGCTACGCATCGGTTAACTTGTCCACAAAGGGGGGCCTAATGGAGTTGGTAGGGTTGGCTAATTTTCATCGTCAATTCCTCTTTCACTGGCTCTTCTAGGAGGCATTCTTTGCGAATGCGTATATCATGAGTTAGAAGAGTAAGAGAGTTGAACTTTATTGCACGATGTAGAACATGAAAGAAGGAAAGTTTTCTAAAATATTTCGTAGTCTCTTCCTCATAAGTATGGCACGTTTTACACACACGAAAAAGAATCTACTTAAAATGCGGCTTTCAAACACTCTCGGACACACATAAACCTTTGCTCTGATACCAAGTTTGTCATGACTCGAGCATAGGCCCAGACCGAGACACGGGACCTAGAACCACGAATGGCTCCAAGCTAACTCATGGCACATGCATAGAAATTCAAGAGCATAACTAAAGAGGAAATTAAAGGCAACATGAATAAGCGGAAGTCTGTAATACAACAAAGGCCATAAATGTAGTCAACACTCGACAAGCTAAATAATCTACAAATGTCTAAAAAGCCTCTAAAACATCAGATAAGTTGATGGGAAAACACCCCCAACTAGCTCGCTAAGGTCTGTAAACTGAAATAACACGCAAAATAAAACTACTAATTGTCCTCGAAAAATGAGGACTCACCAAGGCTGAGGTGGATCTAGACTGAGTTGGAGCGAGCTGACAATGAGACTGGGGTAGATCACCCGAACCTATATCATAAAACGATATAGCATAGAGTATGTGGTTAGTACTTTGAATGTAATGACTATGTAGAGAAAGTAAAACATGCTAGTAAAATAATAGTCTAAAAACATGAACATAAATCAAGATAGAACATGAGAGTAAGCACAACCTGCTAAACATCATATTTCTGAAATAATCATAATCATGAGATATTCATCATAAGCTGAACATAATGAACCAAGGTTTAGAAATAGAAAATCATGTAGTGTACCATACTTGAAATCATATGTGAGAACTAATAAGTTGATCAATGGGTCAAATATGCTATAAAACATAATATCATAATATATGAACATAAACAACTAAAAACATGAGGAACAATGGGAGACTCATTATAACCGACACCATCAGATAGAGCTTACGTGATGCCCCAACTAGCTTGCTCCAGTGGGCAAAGCCGTCCTTAGCCTTTCCAGGGCAAAGAACGATGAAGGTGTGATATCGCGGGTATGCCCTCGGGATATATACCTACGGTGTCACGTAGTTTATGAAAATAGGACCCTCGGACTATCTGGCCTACACGGTGCTAGACACTACTCTCAAAAATATGTATATAGCTCATAAAGATATCTTGGGAGTCTCAATTTCAAACATCTCAAAATATAGCTTAAATCTGAATAGTGGGGAATCTTGACTCCAAATATCTCCTTAAAACTAATCTTGTAAGCCTTTTACTAAATCATGATAGAATATACTTAACTTTACATGGGCTTGCCCAAATCATGAAATCATACATACTTAAAATAGACTTCATAGTTCAAAATCATGGAATCATGAGTAGAGAGTTCATAAACATTCATGCATGCTAGATATCTCAACATACTTGAAATCATGGATCTTAGGCTTGAATTTTCATAAAACATGCATAATAGGGCATAATCTCTAATAACTTGAAATCATGAATTTATAATCAATTTGAATATAAAATCTGCCCATTAGACTTAAAATATACATTGAAACATAAGGGGATTTGACCCATAAACATAGCATAGATAATTTCATAAAATTGAGTTAAAACCCTGAAAATCAATACACTTGACTAAAACTTGGTTTCATGAACTTTGAGAAGAATCTTGGGCATGCGAGTGGAAGAAAATCCTCATTCATAGCCCTACATACCTGGGTAAACTGATTTTTTGACTTGGCTTGAGACCCAAGAAGATTTGAAGAAGATGAAGATGATGAACCGTAGCTTTTCTCTTGAGAGCCTTGAGGGAATTTAATCTTCTAATTAGGGTGTGAGGAAGAGAATGAAGGTTCTAGGGTGGATAATGCCCTTAAAACACTCTTTTTCAAGCTTAAAACGATGTAGTTTAGGACTTAGGAGCTTAGAAATTATGAAAACGACCTTAGAGATTCGACAGGAAATTGGACACTGCCAGTCACCATGAGTGACCTAACAAGTCGTGGGGTCACTTGACGACTCATGGTCTGAGCTTATTGCCACCACTGGAATCTTCCTATTCACTATTCTTTCTCACCCCACGAGCGACTTAACGAGTCGTTAAGGACATGACGACTCGTTCTCTCAATCCATCGCACTAAAACAATCAACCATAACCCACCAGTACACATTTGACGGGTCGTATGACGACCCTTTAGCGGTCTTGACGACTCGTTACCTGACCCGTCGTTATCTCCAGGTAAATTAACACCTTCTTCATCACTGGGCACTTAATGGGTGTCGTAACGAATCATGAGATGGCATGACGACTCATCACCCCATCCGTTGCCACCTCCAGCAAGCACAGATCATTCAACTCAGGCACCCACACAACGGGTCACTTAACGATCCTTCAAGTGACTTAGCAGGTCACCTGATGAGTCGTTTTGTGACCTAGTGCAAATTTTCTTGCTTCCTTCGCTTCAACCCTCGGGTCTGGTCTTAGGAACTTTTGGGGTGTTACAATAAATTTAATCTCAAACTTAATTTTGAGATATTTCACTTTATCCTACAAACCAAACAATCTTTAGACAGTACTAGAAAATAAAAATAAAGATTTTTTCCACCGTAAATCAATTGCAAATTTATATTTATAAAACATGATTTTTTTCATCCATTTCCCCTGGACCCAATTTGGAAAGTAGATTTTTACTAAAATAGTGAAAAATTTCATGATTTTTTCATGTGAAAATACTTTTTTTTCCACCGCAGTGGGAATAGTCACTTAATATTTTTTGGTAAAAAATTTTAATAGGAAAATAATAATTTTTTAGTAGTGAAAATATATGAATCTTTTGAGCAGGGGTGAATTTAAAGGTTAAAATATGAGGCATGTGAATTCGTGGTCTTTCCGTAAAATTAAGTGTGTGTATATATATATATATATATATATATATATATATATATATATATATATATATATATATATATATATATATATATATATATATATAATTAATATAATATTATCTGTTGATGCTCAAATTATAAAAAAACTAAGTGGTGTACTTAATTGAACGTTGAACTATTATCTACTAGCACCCACTTTATTTTTTTTTAACAGTATATCTGTATTCTAGAAATTCTAAATTCTAACTTGGTCTTTTTCTTTGAGTAGTCTTGACTAAATATGGATGTTGTCCCACAAAACTAAAATGGATGGATTCTCAGGTGTGCTAAATATTCCTTTGTTTTTTGAAAGTTTTCAAGAAATCCATCAATTGTGGTTTTTTTATATTTGGAAACCTGGATCATACACTTGTCGATCCTATTAGAATCAACGTCATGCATATATCTTCTTTTCACTTAAAATAAAAATAAAAATAAAAATGCAGTAAAGTGGCCTTTAAAATTAGTTGTGATTTCAGATGTATAGTTATTTTAGTTTCTAGATCTTCAAAGTTAGTTGTAATATTCAAATCCCTCTTTTACAAATTATTTTATTTTCAGTTAAAGTAATTATCTAGCCAGAGAGAGCCCACTCCTCATTGGAAGAGTTTCAAGTACAAGGGCACTCCTGGTATATATAGAGACTAATTTTCTAGTTAATTCTATTTAGTGTGACAGATTATTAATAAAATATTATAAAATTTTATTATCTACAAGTAATTTAGCGATAGATTAGAAATTCATGAAGTACAAAAATAATTGTAACTGTTATTTTCTTTATGTATTACTGCAAATATACAGTTCTAATAAAATATATATATTATAAGGGGTCATTTGATAGGATGCATAAAAAAATTAATGCATGCATTAATTTTGTATATTACTAATATCTTGTTTGATTTTTTTTTCAACTTATATATAATTAATGCAAGCATTAGTTATACACTCTATTTGGTATTAGGCTATATATAACTAATTCACAAAAAACTATAGTATTAGTAATGCAATGAATTTTAATACATAAATTAGTACGGTTAAAGATACAGTTATCCCTCAAAACATTTTCCGCATCCTTTCAATTTTATTTGTGGAGAGTATTTTCATAAACAAATTATGCAATGAATGTTACTTTTAACACATCAAATCAGAGAATGCATAAAGAATAATCTCAGCATAACTAATACTAATATTACTAACGCAAACATTACTAATATACTTTATTCAACATTATTCTTATACATTCTACCGAACTATATCTAAATTATAATGTTACACGTAACTTAAACATTAAATAATTGGAGTCACTACTAAACGATATAAAGGTGAAATCACTGGACGCGCACTTCAATAATTTGAGACAAGATTTGATATTTTGCTTATGGAAGATTATCAATCTTTGGAATCCAAAAGCAAAAGAAAAGCTACCAGAGCTTTGTTCAAATGGTGCTGCCCATATTTCTATTTTGGTACATCATTTCTTGTCTTCATTTTTTTTCCCTTTATTATATGTCAAAGTCATTTCTAGTGAGACAAAGGGATAAGAAAAAGTGAAAGTTGTAGCTAGTTTGGTTAAAATGCTACCAAGTTATTAGCAAGACTAGCCACTAGGGACAATCAAAAAGATTAAAGGTGAACCTAAACTTGTTCTTCAGCCATTTAGTCTATCAATATGATCAAAGTATACCATATTTATACATTTTAATTGTATATGTTGTGTATCATATATGTATATTTAGCATAGAGTATACACTACTAATACACTTTATAACTATTTTGTAAATGAAATGTGGCCCAAAGACATTAGATTATAATTTTCCAAAATTAAATGTTAATCTTTTGAGTTCAAGCTAAACTAATGATACACACACACACACACTCTCTCTCTCTCTCTCATAAATTGATACTACCAACACTGGTATCATTTGAATATCAAAACTGTCGTATTATATGAAGTGTGAGTAGATGATTTACAGTTGAATACAAGATAGCTAAAGTTCCTATCGCGTCCCGATATTCAAATGGGATCGATATTGTTGGTACCCATGATTCCTACGGAAGAAACAGTTCCATCAAAGCCCAAATTGTTGAATTGAGAAATTGGATTTTGGCAGATTGCAGAGAAAAATTTCAGTATCATTTGACAGAACAACACAGCCCAAAATTTTCAATTTTATATCGTTGGTTGTGCTACTTGACAATTGGGCTTCATCAGCCCAACAGTCCTTAACTTCTTTTATTTAGGGAAAAAAAAACCTAAATAAACAATATAACAGAAAATATTACAAAATATATCAGTATTTTTAAGTTTTCAAAATATAACAATAGTTTTTTTACAAAATCTAATAATATATGGAAAAAATAAAAGCACCGTAAAAAATTTTACCCCTTAAATCACGTAAGCATCGTTTCAACTTATCTCTCATATTTCTCTTAAACTGTTCCTACTCATGTTTATCATATCAACAGATTCTCTCTCAACTTCTATTTTTAAACGTTTCAGAAGTAATTCTCTGTTATTACAAATGTAAAAAAAATAAATTATATATTGTTTTCATTCAAAAAAAATAAATAATAACTATCAAAAATGTAAATAAACTGTTATAAACATATTTGTATTATAGTGAATGTCTATAAAGGTATTTGTATTGTTGTGGATACATGTGTTTATATTATAGTGAAAGTCTATCTTTTGGAGAAAAGTTAGGAGAAATTATCCCTATAAATAGAGGGATTCTCTTTCATTGTATTTCATCTCATCAAGAGAAATAAGAACTTCTCTCCTTCTCTCTTTCTCTACTATATTCTTGTTCTTTCTTTATTATTTCATAACACGTTATTAGCACGAGTCTCTGCCTTGAGCACTCACTTTGAAAGTTCTGAGGTAAGGAAAATTAAAATTTCTTTTTCGAAAGATGTATTACTTAACCACAGGAGTGATATTCCTTTGGTGATATTGTTGCTCTACGACTCTACTGTCTCAGAATTTGAAGGCCAAGGTATTATTTTCTTTCTTTCTTTTAATATGGCTAATCTTACGAAATTTGATTTCGTTGCCCTTCAAAGTTCGGGCAAGAACTACCTTTCATGCGTGTTGGATGCTGAAATCCATATGGATGCAATGGGTCTTGGAGACACCATTAAAATTAAAAAAAAAAGCATAAAAAATCCATATGGATGCAATGGGTCTTGGAGACACCATTAAAAGTGAAAGCAAAGCATCAAAAATCCATATGGATGCAATGGGTCTTGGAGACACCATTAAAAGTGAAAGCAAAGCATCAAAAATCCATATGGATGCAATGGGTCTTGGAGACACCATTAAAAGTGAAAACAAAACATCAAACATCCATATGGATGCAATGGGTCTTGGAGACACCATTAAAAGTGAAAACAAAGCATCAAATCAATATCGTGCTAAGGCTATGATATTATTGCGTCATCATCTTGACGAAATTCTTAAAATTGAATATCTCATGATTAAGGATCCACTTGTTTTGTGGAATAGCCTAAAAGAAAGGTATGACCACCTGAAGATGGTCATCCACCCAAAGACACGATATGATTGAATTCATCAAGACTATACGTTTGTTCATGATTATAGCTCATCAACATTCAAAATTGTTTCTAAGTTGAAACTATAAATGATGTTGATATGATTGAATATGTGGTAGTATACAAAATTAATTGAGAGCTCCGGAAGAGCTAATGTATTACTACCTGAAGGAATGAAATTGTTGTAGTAAGCCTTAAAAGGAAACTTATAAGTTTTAAGGACATTGAAAAAAAAATGAGACTATAAATTATAGGAAGATCTAATATCTTCATGCTACTACAATTGAAGCGGGTTATAAATATTTATGTAAAAGATTACCCACCGGTTTTTTTATTTGTAGTATATAAATATGGGTATGATGATGAAATCACATACGAAAGTAAACTAGAAGTTTACTGAAATAAGTTGGCATAACCGGTTGGCCATCCCGGTTCAAATGTGATGCAAAAATAATTGAGAATTCACGTGGCTATATGTTGAAGAAATAAAAGATTCTTCAAGAATTCTCTTGTGTTGCTTGTTCTCGTGATAGAATGATCTTGATCAGCTAAGATTGGAATTATATTCCCTGAAATTTTGAAACTTATAAAAAGGTGAATATGGGCCCATTCACCTACCATGTGAACTGTTTGCTAATAGATGCATCTATGGAATAGTCACATGTGTTTTGATACCAACTTGCAATTGATTTTTGTAAGGTTGTTGCTCGAATTATTAAATTAAGAGCATAGTTCCAAATTATAAAATCATGTTGATAATGCTGATTCATATCTATGTTGGTTTAGCAAAAATTGTATGCCTCCAATTATAGCTAAAAATCATTGGTTATGAGAATAAAACTCTCAAATAAAATTTGGTATGTATATCACAACTAAAATGAGGATTCATAAAAGGAGATAGAACGAAGCACATCTCGTCAAAGTTCTTCTACACACATGAGCTCCAAAAGAATGGTGATATCAATGTGCAACAGATTCGTTCAAGTGACAATGTGGCTGATTTATTCACCAAATTTCTATCAACTACAACTTTCAAGAAGATGGTGCAGAAGATCGGGATGCAAAGATTCAAGGATGTTCTCATTAGAGGGAGTTAATACGCGTTGTACTCTTTTTCCCTTACGAGGTTTTGTCCCACTGGGTTTTCCTTGTAAGGTTTTTAATGGGACAGTCAAAATGCGTATTATTAGAATGTGTACTCTTTTTCCTTAACTAGATTTTCTCCCACTGGGTTGTTTCTAGTAAAGTTTTAACGAGGCACATTATCTATCAAATAGACATTCAAGGGGGAGTGTTATAAACATATTTGTATTATAGTGAATGTCTATAAAGGTATTTGTATTGTTGTGGATATATGTGTTTATATTATAGTGAAAGTCTATCTTTTGGAGAAAAATTAGGAGAAATTATCCCTATAAATAGAGGGGTTCTCTTTCATTGTATTTCATCCTATCAAGAGAAATAAGAATTTCTCTCCTTCTCTCTTTCTCTACAGTATTCTTATTCTTTCTTTATTATTTCATAACATAAACCAAATTATATACTGTTTTCATTCAAAGAAAAAAACAAGCAACCATCACAAATGTAAATAAATCAAATTACATACTGTTTTCATTCAGAGAAAAACAAACAACTATCACAAATGTTAAAAATCAAATTATATATTGTTTTCATTCAAAGAAAAACAAACAACCATCACAAATGTAAATAAACCAAATTATATAGTGTTTTCATTCAAGAAAAATAAACAACTATCACGAATGTAAATAAATAAAATTATATACTGTTTTCATTTTTAAAAAAAACAAACAACTATAACAAATGCAAATAAACCAAATTATATAGTGTTTTCAATCATCAATAAGAACAAACAACCATCACATATCTTATAAACTCAACTTATTTAGTGTTTTCATTCATCAATAACCAATATATAACCTGATCATATGGAAAATAGATGAATTTTCTAACAATTTGATGAAAATAGGAATTGATAACCTAATTTTGTGAAGCGAAAAAAGGGTGCAATTGTTGATTTGAATTGAGAGAAACTGTATATTTGCTATGATGAAGTACCAGAATTTGTCAGCGAAAAAGATGCATTGATTGACTGAGGTGAGAGAGAAAAAAGATTGCAAAGATAGCACATTAGAAAAGGGGAAAAAAGACGTTTTACGTAATAACTGATGTTTATCTACCTTCCTAAAAAAGTGAAAAGATAGCGCCGCAATTTTAACAAATCCTAAAAATATAAATTTGCCTAATCTGGTATCTTTTGTAATTAAATACTAACTTATGTAAATAGTATATATATATATATATATATATTAAAAATGTGAAGGCACTTAAAAATGTTGACTGAACTTTTTCTTCATTAAAGATTTCGTAATAGACAAAATTGTCATTTACTTTTTTTACAACAATTATTATTTAAAATTATTATTTTTAATTATTCCATTACCTTCTATTTTTGGCATAACTTTATTTATGATGTAAACCTAAAAAAATAGTAAAAAAATCACTGTATCTTTTCTTTTCTATAGTCAAGAATTTTTTTCTACCTTATTTTATTATATTGGGTTTTCTACTTATGAATAACTCTAGTTATAGTATAAACCTTTAAAAAATTAATAATAAAAAATAATTCAACGAGAATTTTTTGATTTGAAATTCTTTTGTTCCTCTTTTTATGGCACAAAATTTTAATTGAATTTTTTTTCTTTTTAGATATTTTTTTTCCTTTTTTATAGTAAGGGAAATATTTTTTTTTCTTTTTGATAGTAATGTCCTAATTTATAAATTCTTCTACTTTTATAAAAAGATTTAAAATTACATAATTTAATTCATCAATTGTTCTACATCAACACTTTTGATTCAGTCTCCAACCTTGTATGTTTTCGTATTAATCTATCTTTTTTTACATGTTGTGATTTTTTTTTATATTGTGAATTTGAAAAAGACAATAATAATTATTATGTCATAACTTAGATTGTCTCTTTTAGTTGAATCTAACATTGATATTATATTATATCCTTTAATTCAGTCTTATAGTGATATTATATGATTTTAAATTTATATTTTGTAACTAACATTCTTCATCTACTCGTTATTAAGGTTCATCTATTCAGGTAAAGTAATATCTTCATCTCATATTTTATATTTCTACATATATATTTGAGTTATTATTTATTTTTATTATATATATATATATATATATATATATATATATATATATATTGACCATTAAAGTTTAATTTTTTGCATGACACAAAAATTAATACTATACTTTTCAATAATTATATTGAAAAGTGAAAAAAATATTTACAACAAGATAAGATCGGTTTCATCATAAACGAACGCATTAATAGTATTAATCCTAATTTTATATCAGTAAACAAGGAGATTAAGTCACTTTTCTACTGTTATTTTTTCATACAAAATTCATTTGAAGATACAATACAATCTTCCAATGGAACAATCTTTGGTAATTTCTTTAGATTTCATCAACTAATCTAATACTCAATATATGCATAATGTTATACTCCTATTTACTTAACAAAATTTTATTTGTATATATACTTGACATCTTTGTGAGTTCTAAGATATTCAAGTGTGAAGGCCCTTAGTAATGTTGATTGAACGTTTTGCTCTTTATTAAAAGACATTGCTACAGATTTTCTTAAATAATAATCATTAAATTATTATCCTAATGTTTAGGAGTTTGAAATTAATCAAAGTTATAGGTATTAAATCTTTTCTTATTTGAAGATAGTAAGAACTGCTGATATTTAGTATATTAAATTTGACTAAAATTTTCATTCTTACATCTAATTTCCTTATGAACTAAATTAAAATTCCTAATATTTAAAACTTTAAAATTAATTATAATTTTTTTAACTTATATTATTCCTTTACTTATTAAACTAATTAAGTATCCATCACAAATTTTTAACTCACGGTAAGAAAAAACAAATCACAAAACATTATTTTACTATGCATTACTATGTTGAATTCCTTCTTTTTCTTTTTATTTTTTTAAAAAAATTGTACAATTGAAAAAAAAAAGAAAAAAATATATAGAAACACAACATATTTTAAGTTGTTTCAATCAATCAAGTGCACTTCTAATTCACACTTTTTAGTTAAATCTATACTATTTTTTCATTTTAATTATGTGAAGGTGTTGGATTAGACACAGATTAAGATCAAAAGAAAAAATTAAGCTGAAATCATCTCATAAAACGTAAAATAAAAAAAGTTAAAATTATATTATAACTAAATATTTAAAGTACGAAGCCTCATAGAAAACTATCATTCACTTTTTTATTCTTTTAAACATAGAGTTTTGTTTCCACTAATTTTGATGAGTTTCTTAGTTTGGGCAATCAATTACAAAAAAATAAATGCGGTTGTGATGTGATGTCAATTATTAATGTCAAAGCAAGTCATGAGTTGTGATATAATAACTCATAATACGATTTCACAAGTGCTAATTATTTAAATGAATAATTGATACCATATGTCCTATTATACTATACAACTTTGTATTACAACACGTCTTCGTAATGTTAATATTTATGTTAAATGTTAATATGATAATAGTGTAGTAATACAATTTTTTTTTTATAATAACTAACATGAGATATACATATAATGCATGCATTTAAGTACTCATGAAAAAAAATGAAGGATATTTCATTTTTCAATCAAACAATATTTCTATGACGTTTTATTCATTGAAACCAGTATTAGAACAAATTGAGGAAAGAACTATTGGATTAGATCAAATTCTTAAATATAATAATTTATCAACATTAAATTTATAATTTTCTTTGTAAATTCTTATATTGTTATATAAACACATCTTTTAAATATTATTTATGTTATTTTTTAAAATTTTATTTTTATTAATATAAGGGACACACGCAAAACGCATACACTTAAATTAGTATTTATAAATATGGGTCTTATTTATTTATACATTTTGATTTTTCCTTTTATTTATGAAAAAAAGTTACATATTGAGCCGGTTAATCAAAATAATTACATTTACTAATTAAATACATATAAAAAAAATGCACTATTTTATATTAAAAATATATGTATTATTTATATCATACAACAATATACAAAAAAGCATATATATTTCTAACTATTATTTTGATAGACGGCTATAAAATATAGTTTTTCTTTTTAACTCTTTTTTTTTTAGCTTTCCCAAATCTGATTTAGCGTTTGTTTGGCATAATAGAATATAAATTTAAGATAATTAGAAACCATTTCTTAGACCATTATCTGGTGTTTAATTAGTAGTTATCAAAGTAGGTGACTTGTGCTAATAGTAGAATATGGTGTATGAAACATGGATAGTTTAATGATTATTTGAGTTTTCATAAATATTTTAGGAAGAGCAAGAGTAAACAATTGTTTGGGAATATATTTTGCTTATATTCAACAATATAACACATCAAAACACTATTAAGATGGTAATAATTTATAAATACTTTTTCGTGCAAAACTTTTACGCCATACTTAACGCCTTTTGGTCCATCTACATAACGTACTCTTTTGACATATTTCTATTTAGTTTAACCATTTACCATTCGAAATTTGCTGGTTCCATCAATTAATCTAGATTACTATTGTGCAATCATTAAACACCACACTTGTCACTCTATTTTTTTCCCCCTTCTTCTTCTACTACGGTGTAACTCTTTGAATACGTCTTATCTATAGTAATGTATATTTTTCTTGACATACTTGGATAAGTTTCAATTTGGAAAAATTATATGGGTACAAGAATTTCATTGTATCTATTCTCTCAACCTAGTTATATGAACACTTTCTTAATTTTGCGGGATATTCTGATTTTAGGGCAAATCGCTCTATATTAGATATAACATTCGTTTGTAGAGATTAACAACAAACTCAATTTTGATGGATACACTTCCTAAATTTTAATGGATATACTGATGCAACCCAAAAATACTTTTAGATACAATATTTATTTTGAAGGGATTAACAAAGCACTCAATTTTGCTGGATACACTAATACAACCTAAAAATATTTTTAGATATAATCCAAAATTTCTCCAAAACTTGTTGAAAATATAGAACTTTCAAGCTATACAAATTTGTTTCGGAAATAGCAAAAAGTAAGAGGCTCAACTATGGAATCTAGTCGAAACTCAAATCAAGACTTGAAAAAGCAAACTGACCTCGAACTGGAACAAAAATCTCAATCTCTTTACGCACTCTGTATTTTCAGAATATTAACAGAGAAAGAGAGAGAGGAATGTGGCCGTGGAGTGACAAAATGGTGATTGTGGTAGGACGACGAAAAATTGAGAAAATGTGGTGTGACTAGTGGTGGCAAATGGGCGGGTTGGGTTAAATTTGGACGGGTTGAAAACGGGTCAACATAAAATGGATAATATTTTAATCCGTTCATATTTCATATGGGTAAAAATAGGTTGGGTAACAAATAGGCTGGGTAAAAGACATGTTACCCATATTTTCATGAGCAAATAGTACTCTACTTTAAAATTTAATATCAAAAAATACTTTAGTTTTCTTAAAGTGAGAAATGTTGAAAATACTTTATTTAGTTTTATTGTATCATAAAAGTCATAGAGTTTTTTTCTATAACTTTATATAAAAAAAATATGTAATAACAAGGTAAATAATATTTATCACTGGATTTCAAAGTTAAAAAAATTTGCAATTTAGGAGTAAAACGTGCTTAATGGACTTTAAAAAATATCAATACTAATACATGATTTAAATTATTTATAATCACTTATAAAGGTGTGTTTGGTACGAAGAAAAATATTTTTGAAAAATATTTTTCAATTTTCTCATGTCTAGTTAATTTAAATGTTTTGAATTTTTAATTTTGCAAATTAACTTATTTTTTTCGAATTAAAGAAAATGACTTTACTATATAAAGTTAGCAAAATATAAGTCCCGACTCCTGATATCGACCTCGACCCGAGCCCCATCCTGACACCCGATTCAGGACCCAAGTCCCAGCCTCGACCTGGGACCTAATTCCCAACCCCGGATCTCTACTTCCGAACTCTATGACCACCCTGGCCTAGTACCCAAGTCTCGTCCTTGACCTGAAACCCGACTTTGACTCTAATCTCGACTCCCGACCTCGACCTCAACCCCTAATCCCCGACCCTGACCTAAACCTCAACCCTCGACCCCAACCTCTAACTCTGACTCCTGATCTTGACCCCTATCCTCGACCCCAACACCCTTCCGCGAACTTGACTCTGACTTTGACTCCTGAAATCGATCCCAACCTCCGACCTCGACTCCTAACCCCCAACCTCAACTCTCAACCTCGACCCGGACCTCCGACTCTGACTCCTACTCCCGACTTTAATCTCGACCTCGACCCGGCCCCCGACCTTAACTCTCGATCTCGACCTCGATCTCGAACCCCAACCTCCAACTCCGATCCCAACCCTGACCTTTGATCCTGACCTCAACTTCCGACCTCAACCCCGACATTGACCCTGACATTCGATCCTGACTTCCGACCCCAATTTAGAATCCTACCTCGACTCGAGATTAGACTCCCTACACCCGATCCTGACTCTCTACACTCAACCCCGATCTCCAATCACGATTTTCGACCGCAAATTTTAATACCAACTCTTAACACCGACCCTAGATCTAACTCCCAATTTCGACTCTAATGCCGACATTTGATCAACTACAAAAAGAAAAAACATAAAAAGGAAAAGAAGTTATAACATTTTTGTGGTATCATGAATTTTGAGAAATAAAAGTTGGAAGCTTAACCAATTAAGCTAACCCATATTTTACCCATATTTCTATGGGTTGAATATGGGCATAAACCCAAGTTTTACCAATCTAAAAAGTCACTCATCCAACCCACTAAAATATAAACGGGTTGGACGGGTTATCAAAATACGGGCTTAATTTACCAGCACTAGTTGCGACCAAGGTTTATTGGGAATGGAAGGGGCTTAGGGTTTAATTTTAGGATTTTTATTAAATCAAAAGTATAGTCATGTTTGATAATTTTTTTAAAGAAAAAATTACATAACATAGCAAGTATATGATAGTATTTACTAAATATAGTTATATTTTTAAAATATTATAAAATATAGATAAAATATTATAAAATATAGCAAATTTAGTTAGTTTTTCTTTCCCGCTTTTAAGGCCTAAAACATTCTTGTATCTATATTTCTTCTCTATCTCTCACCAAATCAAAAAATTACATTGCATGACTAGCAAAATAATTACTTATTTTAGCGCACATTTCAATTTATTATCTCTTTAGTCATCTCTAATTTCTTTTTCATTAATTTTTTTAGCAATTACATTTTCTTCTTCTTCCTTTCTTTTTTTCCTTTTTTCTGCTTCTTCTTCTTTTCTTTTCTTTTCTTTTTTTGGCTTCTTCTTTCTTTCTTTTTCTGCAATAACTTTATTTTTTCTTCTTTTTTATAATTTTTGTAATTAATTCCGTAGGTATTATGTTACACATAAGTTTTTTTAATAGATAAGAAAATTATCTATTGAACACTTTTTTGTTGTTCTTGTTATTGTTTTTACTTTATATAAGACATTTTTTTCGATTTCTCTTTTGAGTTTTTTCCTCTATCCTAATCCTTCTCTTCTCTTATATCAATACTCACCCCTTTTTATTGTATTAAAACTAGCAATAGAATTTTATTTTTATTTTATTTTTATTTTTTATATATCTTTGCTGGCACACCTTAGATTTATGAAAAAATAAATAAAAATAAAGAATTAATTGTTGGTCCTTTAATTTTTGGGTTCTTTTATTTTGTTGATTTGAAATAATATAGCATAAAAAAGTATAAACTAGTTATTCATAGTGAGTTAGTCAATAATATATCAATTTTATATAAGTTTGCATAATTTTATATAATCATGTAAAAGTGTGTATAAATACTTTTTTTACAATATTATATATTTTTGTATATTTTTATATAAAGTTAATATATTGACTACAGTAAATGTATAACGTTGTATAACGTTGTATAATGTTATATAAAGTTGTATACCGTAGGTATAAACACAGTTGTAAATTATTTCTTTGGCTATGCGAGTGTAAATTAAAAATATGACTATGTGGATATAATATTTTATATTGAAATTATGTCATGTTTATCCCTCCTTCCACCTTCCTCCCCCCTCCCCCCACCCCCACCTCTCACTCTCTCCCTTTCTCTCTCTCTCTCTCTACCGCCAATCACCCCAATTAATTTATCGTAGATCTGAATTATTGCCCTCCTTCTTATTCTTCTCATTCTTCATGGGTTAATTGACATTGTCGGAGAAATCAAAGCGCAGATTTTATTAGCAATATATCATTGCCGGAGAAATTGAAGCTCCAAATTTGATTAGCAATTTTTCTGATAGAGAAACCTCTGCTTCACCATTGTCGAAGAAATCGAAACTCCAGATTTTATTAGCAATCTACCATTGTAGAAATTGTCATTTTCATTGATTGAAATTTTTTAGCGATTTTCTCAAACTTTATTCTTTGTGTATTAATGACAGAATTGATACAGTGTAATTTTTTCAAGTTTTTGTCTTTGTGTATCAATGGCGGAATTAATACAGTAGGTATCAGTTGTTATCAGACTGATACATATTGATACAGACTATCTTCATCTTGTATAAGTACATACAACTAACTATATCTCATTCTAAATACAGTGATACAATAATACAATATTTCATTCTTTATTTAGTGATACAATGGTGCAACTTTTTCAAGTTTTTGTCTTTGTGTATCAATGAGTTAATTAATACATAATAACAACTGATACATATTGATACGAACTGTCTTCATCTTGTATCAGTACATACAACTAACTATATTTCATTAGAGTTTGAAAAACTGAAGAAGAAGAGAGAATTCAAATCACGTGTTCTATTTTAGTACTGAAGAGATGCACCTAATTAATAAAGCGGAGAGATTTGCTCTCCTGTTTTACTGGATTCTGTATTTTAAAAGATTCTTGCCTGATTTTCTCCTTAATCATAGCACATGGAGAGATTTTCTCCCCTAGTTTAGTAGATTCTGTTATTTTAAAAGATTCTTGCCCAATTTTCTCATTAATCATAACACATATATTATAGATACATGCTTGACAAATCACTGAAGAGTTGCTATAAATTTTAATTATACAAATTATACGTATTAATTTTAATTATGATCCAAGCCTTTGCTATTTATGAAAATTGCATAAAAAGTAATTAGAAAATTGAAGTTTGCTTAATTATGTGATTATCCCAAAAAAAGTATTATTCTAAAAATATTTATATATAATTTAGACAAATATTATTGAATGGGAATCGGGGTTATGGGAGTAGGACTTAAGATGAGGCATTGTGTTGGAGAATACAATCAATATGGAATACCTTTTGTAAAACTTGTTTTCCTTATTCCAGTAAGGAAGTCATTTTTCTTATTTTCAAGGAACTTATTCTTCGAGAATTTTTTTTTTAAAAGATCTTCATCAACGAGCATAGAAAACTTGAAAAATATTTTCTGTTTTCCTCATTCCGAACACATCCAAAATTCAAATCCTGAATTCATTTTTATTTAATCCAATAATTAAATTTGTTTATTCCACCAATCAAACGCTTTTAAATCATACTAATAGTTAGAGAATCATAGAAAGATAATATTCTCAAAGATGCCAAAACATAAAAAAAATAATCTCCTACACACAAGCTAATTTGAACATCAGTATCATACATAAATAAAAAATCTCTTGTTTACACCAATATAATTAAGCCAAGAGTAAAAAGAGTTCAAGTCAGTCCCACTTCCCTTGCAACAATAGACCTGATGATTTCCCTCCTACGTTATTGAGATGAATCATAAATAGTAAACCCTACCTTACAAAAAAAAATTTAAAAATAAATATAAACTAACCAGGCTCACCCAATGAAACATGTTACCTCAGAATATAAGTAGAAATAATTTCCTTTAGTATAATTCCTTCAGATTGGGATATTTCGATAATCTTGGAACAATAATTGTATTCTGGAAATGTTGAACAAACTTTATGATTGTTTTAATTTGTTGTTTGTTTCTTTTTCTTCTTTACATAGTGAGAGATATGGTCACCTAATTAAATTGAAGAGTGTGTCTCTTTTTAATTTGAAAGGCTCTAACTATAACCTTAATTTGAACAATATAGATTTAGATGAATAAGTAACAAAGAATGTGATGTCTGGTGAAGAGGGTTTGCAATTCATGCAAAACCCGTCTTCAAATTACAAGTTTCTTGAAAATATGAATCATGGTACATTGTGCAAGAAGACTAGTACTGTTGATGATATGTGGAGGAGTAGGGAAGCAAATCGCCATTCCTCTCTGTTCATGAGCCACAATTGACTAGTACTGATACTCTTGAGCCAATGCCAATTCAATCATCAGGCTATGGATGTTGTTAACTATCCTGAGAAAATTACTAGTAATGTGGCGATGGCAGCAGCAGCAACAACGTCGAATGAATGTCAGTTGATCGGAGAAAGAAAGAGCCCTTTCACGGACGAGAAGATGGAGAAAAGTATCGAAAGGAGGCAGAGGAGGATTATCAAGAACAAAGAATTATCAGCTGCAAGGTCAAGAGCAAGAAAACAGGTAAAGAAGTGAACTTTTTTTAATTTATTGTTTCTAGCTATTATCTTCATGTTTCTTGAATAATTGTACGCTAATATGAACTTGCTTACATTGTCTGTCTCAAGTACGGAGGTTATGATATTGTTGTTTCTTGAATAATGGCCTACTTAATTAATCTTACCTCATTTTTCCTCTGGAAATTTCTAGGCTTACACACAACTAGTGGAGCAAGAGGTGTTAGAGTTGAGTAACACTAACAATTGGCTGAAAAAGCAAAAGGTGAAATTACCACTCAAATTCTCTCACAAAGTTTAATTACTTGTTGATGTCTCTTTGTTGTTAATGTATACATATCGAATTGTATCTTTAGTTTAAAGTTTTGTGCTTCACTTTTATCTATTTCTCTCATGTATTGGGTAAAGGGATTTATGCTTTTGTTACAGGAATACATTGGGCTAGTTGAAGTAGAATCTTGAAAAGAGTAAAAGCAATTTGCATCTTTAAAATTAAAGTTCTGTTGTAAAGGCTAGAGAATAGATTCTTGAAGGCACCTGGCCCCTTCTCTACCTACTCATGACTGCAAAATTAACCCCTTGCAACTGCCTAATTAATAGATAATCTTGTTACATCTTTATTGCTAACTTAAAGACCAAGCTTGTAAGGAAGTAGTGTCATAGTTAGAACATTATTCTCACGTATGTTTCAATCTTTATTCTCCAGGTTTAGGAGATTTATATAACCTTTCATGTATATTTTTTGTTCATGTTGAAGAATCAAGTTCAAGTAATTTTTTTTAATTTGTCTAGATCTTATAATAGATGTTTGGAGCTGTAACCTTATTCACTTTTTCAAAAAGAGCTATTGCTAGGATTCGCAGAGAAATTTTTACTGTTAGGCTAAGAGTTTAACTTGGAGATAGTAGCTACAGTCTCATTGATGGTAGGTTATTAAGTGATTTAGAATTTATTCTATCATTTGTTTGCACTTAACGGAGGTTTGAATTTGCATGATTCAGATTTTAGATTATTTACTATTTGTTTTTATTAAAATTTAAACACTTATTTGATCTGAATAGCTCTTTACTATTACGATATGGAACAAAAAATTTAATATTATTATGAGGTATGTTTGTGTGGATAATTTTCACCACCACTATATCCACAATCATCAACCACCACCACTAACCATCTCTGTCATCACAATCGCCACCACCATTACCGTCGCCAACCACCAACCGCCACCTTGCACCAACCACATCTACCACCATTACTGTTACCAACCGTTAACCACTAACCACCCCTGTCATCACAACAATCGCTGCCAATCATTACTATCGGTCGTTATCACACCTACCACCTCCATCATTATAATTATATCCACTGTCACCATCACCACCAGCGCCTTCATCGCAACCGCCATCTCTAACTATCAGTCACGACCACCACTGCAACCGATCCCTACAACTAGCTACCTCCACAATCACAATTAGCACTACCACCAACACATCATTAACCACCACACATTCTTTAGTCACCATCATCAACACGCTAACTACTAACATCAACCAACTTTATCATCACAACCACCAATACCAATATCAACCACCATCATTACGACAGTCGCTATAACATTAACCACCCCCATCATCATAACTATTACCACCATTATTAATTACTAGTCACTAACACCAATCATCATCACTTCTATCACTATAAACCATCTTTACCAGCACCGACGAACACAAATATTTTTTATATAAGATATTGATTTTATTTTATTAAATTGATATTTTTTCTAATAGTTAATTACTTTTTAGTTTGAATTTTACATTTAATATTTTTGTAAATAAATAAAATATGCACATTTAAATATTGAAAAAAGAATAATTTTAATCATTAAGATATGTATTCAAATTTGGACATCTTACTCTAAATGAAAATGAATGAGGTTAGTCTCTTATATTATAATTATTTTGTAACTTGAAATTGCTCATTCTTTTAATAAAGTGTTTTCAAAAAAATCTCAGAGATGAATTGTGAGTTTTGCTTTCTTGAACAATGGGATATTTCACAAAATTTTAATAGGTAAAAAATCTATTAACACACTATTTACTCCCCTCTAATATCTAAGTGGTGTACCAAACTAACATTGACCATTAATAAAATCAGCCATGGTCTTCAAATGAAAATGTAAAACTGAGGCCAACCAACTACTGGATCCAAATGCCTCCCATTTGGGAAACAAAAGAATTGAGCCCAAAATCCACTATCCTCCCTTTGCTACGTTGCAAGTTGCAACTCTGTTTCCATCAATAAAAAAACTTTCAACATTCTAAACTGATCTATTTTTTAACCATAACTTCAGACTTTCCAATTTTTCTATCATCATTTTTTGGTACTAGTTTATGCAAACATGTTTCGCTCGTGTTTCACGTATTAATAAAAATAAATTTATAAAAATAGTATAAATAATATTTTATAAATGTATTTGTATAATTATATAAGAATTTAGAAAGAAAATTAGAAATTTCAAATTGATAAATGATATTATGTTTAAGAGTTTGATCCAGACTAGTAGTTCTTTCTTCAGTTTGTTTTAATACTTGTTTCAATGAATAAAAATGTAATAGAAATAGCATTTGATTGAAAGGTAAAAAAGTTGTTCGCTTTTACATGAGCACTTAAATGCATGCATTATATGTATATATAAATATTAATATTTTTTATATATTTCATATAAGAAAAAATTTAATACATAAAATTTAGTTAATTTTAAAATTTTAAATATTAGGAAAAATATTTAAATAATTATTTTGTCAAGTCTGAACTCTATTTTTAAAAGGATAAAAAGGTAAATCATATTTTGCTATGAGCCTTCGTACTTCAAATATTCTATAATTACTTAATTTTAAATTTTTCATTAATTTAACTAAAGAGAGTGAATAACAAGAGTACTTGATTAATTGAAACAATTTAAAGTATGTTATGTTTCTATAACTTTTTTTGATTATACAATTTAAGAAGAAGGAATTCACGTATTAATACATAACAAAACTATGCTCTTTAATTTATTTTTTCATATTGAAATATTATGATGGATAATTAGTTTGTTTAAAAAATAATGGATTGATAAATAAGTTAACAAAATTGTAATCAAAAGTCTTAAATGTCAGGACTTTTAATATAGTTCAAACATGAATAGAATTAAGAAGCAAAATTTTAGTCAATTTTAAAATACTAAATATTAAAGTTTTACCTTTTACAAATCAGTAAAGATCTATAATAATTAAATAACAACTAATTGAGGAAAATAGTAAATGACAATTTTATCTATTGTAGAATCTTTTAATGAAGGGCAAAAAGTTCAATCAATATTTATAAGGACTTTCTTGCTTATATATTAAGTAAATAGGAGTAAAATATTATGCATATATTGAATGTTAGATTAGTTGATGAAATCTAAAGAAATTGCTAAAGATTGTTCCATCGAAAGATTGTATTGCATCTTCAAATGAAATAAAATTATTTGAAAAAGTAACAGTAGAAAAGTGACTGTTGCATTCTGAACTATTGTGCTATCATTGAACCAAACATCAATCTCCTTACTTAGTGATACAAAATTAAGATTAATATTATTAATGCATCTGTTTATGATGTAACAAATCTTGTCTTGTTGTAAATATTGTTTTTACTTTTCAATATATAATTATTGAGTATATCATGAACTTTTCTGCCCAGCAAAAAAATTAAACTTTAATGTTTAAAATATATATATATATATATATATATATATATGTAAAAGTATAATATAAATATAGAATATAATACAAAAAAGAATTATTACCTCTTCATCAACTAATGTTATAGTCATTCGTGCACCTTCTTATATCCCTTTTATACCCTTTTACTAATCCATCTCCAATTACTAAGATTTCTATTATTCAATGAGAATCATATCGCCTTATGTTATTTAATTAGCACAATTTTGTTCACGAAATACTTTTCAGATTCCATTGCAATATAATCTAAAATAAATTGTGCACAAGAGTTATCATTAAAATATTTATAATTTTTATAAAAAAGTTATTTTATGAGATGAAAAGATTAATTTAGTTGAATAGATAAAACTTGTGAATGTATGAGTAGATGAAGAATGTCAGTTATAAATAACACAAAATCAAAATCACATAATATCAATATAAGACTCAATTAAATAAGATAACATAGTATCAATATTAGACTCAACTAAAGGAGACAATCTAAGTTAAATTATTTTGAATACAAACAACTTGAGCTGGCATAACAATTACTATTGTGTTTTACAAATTCATAAAATAAAAAAATTAATATGTTACACCCCGTGAAAGTCAACGAATAGTAGGCGTATACTTGAATTTGAAATAGATAAAGAGAGTACGACGCGTGTAAAGAAGCCTCAGAAGTCGGGTCAAGCGAGGCCAGGCCGCACAGGGCCAGCGCGACGGGCCAGTCGGCAGAGCACCAGCCAGCGTGGCGCGCCAGCAGCTTGGAGCGATGGCAGGCGCGGTGCGGCACCAAGGCTGCCGCGATGGACAAAGCGAGGTGCCTCCCTGGTGCCTTGCCCTCATATATATATATATAGGCCTTGTCTTTCTTAAATCATTTCCAAAAGATAGCAACGACCAGAGAGGTTAGGGAACGAAGAAAATCAAGTGAAATTCATCCGTTTATGCTACGAAACGCCGCCCGAATTTAAATTAACTTCGGGTATTGAAGTTTAAGGCTGCAGGGAGCATTGCTACGGAGTTATTTTCACGAAATTCGCCCGAAAAATCGTAATCCTGTCAGGCCAAATTCGTTGGAATTGCTCCAAACTAATTTCTATACGATCACAGGCTTCAAGTAAGCATTTCTCCCTTCTGGACTTTCGAGAAATTACGAGTTCTCAACCGTGTTTCGTTAAGTTGAAATATAGTTAATATTTATATATAAAGTTATCATTTTGCCGAATTTAGTACTGAAACTAGTCATATTCCCCCAGTAATACAATTGCAGTTGAAAAGAACAGTTGAATACAGACTGAAACTTACCAGTTAATCAGTAATCGGCGAACGAGGTATGTTAAGACAGTTTCCTTCGGCAAGTTAGTTTCTTTAGCATGATAACTTAGTTTGAATCCCAGTAAGAATACCAGAAACATGTTTATTGTGATTAGTTGTTGATATTAGCTGAAAATTGTATTCCATATTAGTCTGGGAAGGATTATGCTTGTATAGCCTTCATGACCGACCCCAGAGTTATTAGTTGTGTCGACGCCCGTTAGGGGTAAGATGACGTCGCTCTACAGAGCGGTATGCCGTCCATGAGGGCCGAAGATGGGGTCGCAGGTCCTCATACAGTTCATTCCATCGGTAGGCTATTATATGTCGTGGTTGGCTCTAAGAACCCCCGTCAGACCTGGTGCCCGAGGTGCAGATATCAGGAGTCCACTGGACTCAGACAAAACTACAGTCAGGGGTCGAGCGCGTTCAGTTGCAGACCTAGGGGACCGATAGGACGGCTATAGTTATTAGTTGACCCAGTGCAACCTTGATAGGGGTATATAGACTGAAGTGTACTCACCAGGGCTTATAGGGGCCCCAGGTGGGTTATTGTGTGCTGGTTGTACCTTCCGACTTATGGGGACCAGGTAAGGTTTTTGTTTACTTTAGTTATTAATAAATTAGATAGTAAGAAGTTCTATTACTCAGGTATAATCTCTATCCCTTCATTTTAGTTATTCTCAGTTCTATCTCTTTATTTCAGTCATTTACAATTATCACCTTACATATTCAGTACATATTATACTAACGCCCTTTCTAAGGCGCTGCATTACTTGCCTGCAGGTACGAATAGACGAGGAGCAGGTCCCTCTTAGCCTCCAGCCAGGATTAGCAGGAGAGTTGGCTCCTTTCTTCCGAAGCTTATAGAAGAAGGTTTACTCTTTTTTTTATTGTACAGTTTATGGGTAGGTTAGGGCCCTGTCCCGACCATCATATTACTCCTAGAGGCTTGCAGATTGTTTCTATTTCACTATGGTTAGCGTTTTTTGGTTGTGTGGGGTCCATATGTGTTTTAATTTATGTGTTGGTCGTGTGGGGCCTTATTTAGCTAGCAAATTAGTGGCCTTGTTGGCCATAGTTTAGCTTAGCACTGGTTTTATTTTACAATCATAACTAGATATCACGGTGGTCTTATCGACCCACATAGGATTCCCTGTTATTGCCTATTTCTGGTTAACTATTTTCCTTTACAGGTGGTTATAAGGCCTTGTCGGCCGGAGGTTATATTTACAATCGAGATATAGCCCGTTGTTTTCTTGATTTGGGAAGTAAGCCTGCACCAAGAGTGCACAGGCCTAGTTAAGTCTATTCAGATCCTAGTAGGGCACCAGGTGCCAGTCATGCCTCCCAAGGTGGGGCGTGACAAACTTGGTATCAGAGAAGGTCGTATCCCAGAGAGTCTGTAAGCCGTGCTAAGTAGAGTGTTGTCTATGGATGTGTTGTGCACCACATTCTATAGGCAGGAGGCTGCGAGGCATGATAGGATGATTACTCTTTCTTCTTATCCAGTCGTGCTATAGAGATGTACAACATAGGGTTGAGTCCCTAAGCTTACCATATTCTTTTATCTACAGAGAAATGGCAGACCCGCGACACACCACGACTGGTAGGAGATTTGATGTTGCAGCAGGGGAAGGCACTAGTAGGGTGCTTAAGTCAGAGTCAGCCCGATCTGAGGGCGACAGGGAGACTTCATCTCGGTCTCCCCAGCACTTTCCACCATGCCAGGAGCCGCTCGGAGCGGCAAATATGATGGCACCGCCTCCAGCAGTCTCTATACCTGTACCATCGGATTAGGAGGCTAAGAGTGTTGTTGTTATGCTAGCTCAGATGATGGCTGCACAATGTTAGCCAGTGACACCCACAGTCACAGGTCCTCAGGAGGACCTGATAGTTCGAGGGTCCGTGAGTTCTCACACTGAGTCCCCCGTAGTTCACAGGGACGGATCGGGCGGAGGACCTTCAGGATTTCTTGGATCAGATGCAGCAGATTTTCAGGGTGATGCATGCTACACCTGTAGAGTCAGTTAAGTAAGCGGTATTCCGACTATGGGATATCGTAGTACTGTGTTATGAGAGTTGGGAGAGGTCCCAAGGGTGAGGTGTTTCCCCTTCGACTTGGCCCAGCTTTTCAAAGGCTTTTTCGGATCACTACCTACCACAGGAAATTCGACAGACCTGGGTTGATCAATTTCTACATCTAGAGCAGGGGTCAATGAGTATCCGGGAGTACGCTATGAGGTTCGACTCCTTGGCCTGGTATGCACCAGCTTTTGTAGATACCATGCCGGCTAGGGTGCACCGATTTATTATGGGTCTGAATTCAGAATATGTGGAGACTTGTATTACGGCCACTTTGTGAGAGGATATGAATATTGCTCGTGTTCAGGCTTTTGCTCAAAATATTGAAAGAATCAGACAACGGCAACAGGAAATAAGAAGGTCAAATCAGGAGCAGCGTCGCCAGGCCAAACCTAGTGACATGCAGGCGGAGTCCCAGGGTGGACCCAGGCCATGATTTTCAGATAGACTACCCATACCCCCACCCCAACCACAACAACAGGGGAGTGGATCTGGTCGTCGGGGGCAGTTAGGGCCCGTGGGGAGCTCAAGATCAGCAGGTTCACAACAATAGAGAGGAGCGGAGTGGAGTAGATTTACTGTACCACTTTGCCCTATCTGTAACCGATGTCACTCCGAGGCATATAGGTATGGTTCCACAACATGTTTTACCTGTGGACAGGAGGGTCGTCATATGAGTGATTGTCCAACTAGGGGTCAGAGTGATCGGGACCGACATGATAGATCTTCAGTAGGGTCACGTGCCCCAGCATCTCCAGCAGGGCGTAGGCCCTCAGCTCCAGCCGACAGAGGCCGAGGAAGACCAGGCTCCTCTAGCTCAGGTACCGGTCCAGATCGCACTTATACTTTATCGGGACGACAAGAGTCAGAGTTGTCGCCGAATGTGGTGACAGGTATGTTGGACATTTGCTCTCATTTTTTTATGCATTGATAGATCCAGGATCCACCTTGTCTTATGTTACATTGTTAGTGGCTTAGAAGTTCTATATCACGCCGAAATTACTTCAACGACCTTTTTCATTACCTACACCTGTCGGTGATTCCATCATAGCTTAGAGGGTCTACCGAGGGTGCACAGTAGAAGTTGCTGGTCGTCAGACTTTAGCATATTTTATAGAACTAGAAATGATTGATTTTGATGCAATTATGGGTATGGATTGGCTGGCGCCATGCTATGCCAATGTTGGATGTTAGACCAAGACTGTCCGATTCCGCTTTCCGGGGGAGGTTGTACGGGAATGGAAAGGTAGTGCAGCCACGCCAAAAGGTAGGTTTATTTTCTATCTTGGGGTGAGAAAATTGATAGCGAAAGGATGTATTTATCATATTGTCAGGGTTGAGGATGTCCAAGAAGAATCTTCAAATCTATGAGCACTATATATGTTTTGGAAGTAGTATCGAACACTGAGTAGGTTCGGGGCCTAGGTTCTGCCCCAAATATCATAAACTGTGTGCTGCCGTAGGTATGTTGGGACCTCCTTTGTGACTGTCCCCGGCCCAATTGGCCCTTTTCATGGTGATATCACACTTTCATGGTCCTACCCTTGGTAAGGTATGGATACCCTCCCCACTAGGGTTACAAGTCGGGCTTCATGTGTGCTCATTTGGGGTATGTCGGTTAAGAGAATCTCCCACTGTTCCTCATGATTTATGCATGTCTATGATTATGTATATTGGCTCAAGTTATGTTCAATACGGCTTTCCTCTCATGATTATGATTTCGATTGTATTACGAATGTCTTGAAAACCTTGAGCCATATGATATGTTATGTTATGATATTTATGATATGAGCATGATGTCCTACTCTTATGTTGTTTTATGAGTTATCACACATTTTAATATCCATTTTACTTAGCTTTCATACTCGATACATTCCACATACTGACCGCATACTTTCTATGTTGTATCGTCTTATGATACAGGTTTCGATTATGATACAGGTTCCGACACTCAGGCTCATCCTTATATCTAGATCATATCATGGTGCACTTTCAGCTTATTGGTGAGCTCTCATGTTCCGAGGGCCGTATGACAAACATTCATGCTACTTTTATGCTTCAGTACTTATCCGGATTAGTTGGGGTGTTGTCCCCTCAACCCATCGAATGTAGTAGAGGCTTTCAGACAATATGTAGTACTCAACTTGCGTGTATGTATAGAGATTTCCTTACGTTATGATATGTTATGATTATGTTTACATTTCCGCTATGCCTTGTGATTAGTCTTTTGCTTATAATGAATGAAGTTAGATGTATGCTTATGCCATGGGTCGACTTGAGCCCTCTCAGGGTCCCTTATCCCGTGTTGCGATCCGGGCCTTTCTTTGAGTCGTGACACCTCAATAGATTGTCTATGGGGAGTGTTGCTCATGTTGAGGATGATAAGAAAGAGCTGGTTAGAGATGTTCACATATTTGCTCGATTAGGAGTTCATTTGGTTGACTCAGCGGAAGGTGGAGTTGTAGTCCAGAGTGGGTCAGAATCCTCCATGGTGATGGAGGTTAAGTCAGAACTGGATGAAGACCCAATTTTACTTAAGCTAAAGGAAGCAGTCCTAAGGAAAGAGGTGGAAGCTTTCTCCAAAGGGGGAGATAGTGTGCTATGTTATTTGGGCATGTTGTGTGTTCCCGATGTAGAAGATTTGAGGCAGTGGATACTAATAGAAGCTCATAGCACCAGGTACTCTATCTACCCAAGTGCCACCAAAATGTACCGTGATCTACGAAAAGTCTACTGCTGAAATGGCATGAAGAAGGACATTGCAGAATTTGTGGCTGAGTGTCCAAACTGCCAACAAGCCAAGGTTGAACATCAGAGACCTAGGGGTGTGACTCAGGATATTAGCATTCCTACTTGAAAATGGGAAGAAGTGAACATATATTTCATTACAATTCTACCTCATATGCGCTAATAGCATGACTTAATCTGGGTGATTGTAGACCGGATGACTAAGTTAGCACATTTTCTACCAGTTAAAACCACAAATTTAGCAAAAGATTATGCTAGACTATACATCCGGGAGTTAGTTAGACTACATGGAGTCCCCTTGTCCATCATTTCAGATAGGGGTACTCAGTTTACCTCGCACTTGTGGAAGTCATTTCAGAAGGGACTGGGTACTCAGATTAAGCCCAGCATAACTTTCTACCCCCAGACAGATGGCCAGGCTGAGTGTCACGCCCCACCTTGGGGGTATGACTGGCACCTGGTGCCCTAGTAGGACCTGGACTGCTAACTGGTGAGCCTAAGCATATCTGGTGCCTGACTAGCTTTATTTCAGATTTCTGGAAACAACGGGCTATATAACGGCTGCAAATACAGCCTCCGGCCGACTGGGCCTATAGCCACCTGTACATGATTTCAGCTAACCAGAGACATACTTATAAAGGGGAACCTATATGGGCCGACAAGGCCACCATGTTGTCTAGTTATTTGTAACTTCATCATAAAGAATACTGTATATCTACGTGACCGGCAAGGTCACCACTACTATCAGACTATGGCCCCACACGACCAACATAATCAACAATACTAAACAGCTAAACACACGCACGACCCCACATGACCGGCACAACTAACCACAGGGAAATATATACAGACTGCAAGCCTCTAGGAATACTGATAAGATGGTCGGGACAGGGCCCCGACCTACCCGTACTATACAACAAAAGAAAATGAAATACACCTTTGAATATCAAGCTCCGGATGACAGGAGCTTATGACTCTATAAGCTGGCTGGAATCATG
Source organism: Datura wrightii (assembly GCA_035772735.1). Classification (NCBI taxonomy): domain Eukaryota; kingdom Viridiplantae; phylum Streptophyta; class Magnoliopsida; order Solanales; family Solanaceae; genus Datura; species Datura wrightii. The sequence continues at coordinate 14,743,806 of JASDFA010000001.1, forward strand.
AGGGATCGCCTCCTCGTCTATGAGTACCTGTAGGCAAGTAATGCAGCGCCCCACCGGGCGTCAGTACCGCTGGTACTGAGCATGCAAAGCAACTGAAATAATACAACTGCAAACAACTGAATATAGATAGCATAACTAGCATTTCTGTATAGTAGGAGATAGCTAAATCTGAAGAAGCTGATATGAACTGAATCAAGCTTTCTGTACTGATAAGGCAGAGGCGTACCTGTAGACGCGACGGCCTGCTGTCTAGTAGCTAGTATATAGCACATAAATAGATATACAAGTAGCAAGCAAGAGCCAATACCAACCCCCATAAGCCGGATGGCGCCAAGCAAGCAAACAATCTATATACCCCTACCCGGGTCAAAACCAATCCAAAAATAAGTCACTCCACTCATCTACTCACTTTGAAGCTCCTCTACCGGCCCCCTGGGTCTCCGGCTCTGGCCATAGCCTCTGATATAAGCAACCGTGTCTGGGTTTGGAGGACTCCTGTGTAGACAGTAACAGATAGGGTCTGATTCCTCGGACACAACTCAACAGGGCTATCTGAAACCGGAGCTACACCTGTAATAACTGTATGTACAGACAGTAACAGATAGGGTCTGGTTCCCTGGACACAAAACTCAACAGGGCTATATGAAACCGGAGCTGCACCTGTAATGCTGATCAGACTGCTATGGGGAAAGCTTCATCCCATCTTCGTCCAAGCTGGGGACGGCATGCCACTCCTTGGAGTGACGTAAACCCACCCACTTAGTGGGCGACACGATTACCAACCCAGGGGCGACGAGGATGCTCAATAAGGGGCCCTCACGCCACAAGTCTCAACAAATAAATAGCACATATAAATAGCAAGCATGTATAACTGAAAAGACTATCTGAAATCTTATTTCTTATTCTGACCTCTTTTTGTATTATACTGATTCTGTACTGATTATACTGATTCTGAAATCTTTATTTAACTGTTTGGCTAATCTGTAGCCGGGATACCATCTGTCTGAATGGCTAATCTGTAGCCACAAAACTGTCTGTCTCTGATTTTGCTTTACTAACTTTATTCTGAAAATCTGTATCTTTTTATTCTACAACATGCTTGCTAATCATACAATAGGCAATACTGAATCTGGAGTGCTAACTCGCCCTTTGGCGCATGCTTTGCTATCTTTCAGACTGAATACGATACGACAACGCAAACCAGATTTTTTTTCTAAACTTACCCAATACTCAGCGTTCAACTCCGAGAATTCAATTACGGAGTATACTATGATTTATACGCCTAAAACCTCTAACTTGCCGAGGAAACTACTTTACATACCTTAACCTCGAGTTATCCGACTGTCGGACGAGGCTCGGTCAGTACTCCAGCTATTTCTCTCGACTGCATTCATATACACATCAATTAGTACTAAATACAACACTATTCTGAAGGACGACGTCACTTTTGATATAATTATAGCCTAAACTTAGGCTTATCGAAAGATGGTCGAAAACTTGCTATTTTTCGAAGGCCCAGAAGGGAGAAGTATTCGCTTTATGGCTAGGAGCACATAGACACTAGTTTGGAGCAATTCTACTTACCTTAGTCCGGTAGCTCGACGATTCGTCGGCCGTATTTCGCGAAACAAAATCCGTAGGAATGCTCCCTGCTGCTAAATACCTCGGTACATGAGGTTAATTTGAATTTGGACCGCGTTTGGCGGCGTAATCGAGCGACAATTTATCCATATCCTTCGCCCCCTTTGTTTTCTCTCACGTTTCTGGAAAATATAATGAATATACTGAATTAAAACCGAAGTGGGGGCATAAATATAATTGTCACTATAAATCACATTCAGGGAATGCGATTTATAAGTCGGATTCCTGGAATGCAATTTATAAGTCACATTTTGCCTTGCGACGCGCCGACTTGGCGCTTGTCCGATATTTCCCCGGGCATTTTTCTAGCATGTATGGCTTTCAAATACTCTTAACCAACACGCGAATAGGCCATCTATATGCCGGGAATTTACGGGGTGTAACACTGAGCAGACTATTCAGACTCTAGAGGATATGTTGAGGGCTTGCGTGATTGATTTCAAGGGAAGTTGGTATGATTACCTACCTCTCATCGAGTTTGCATACAACAACAGTTACCACTCCAATATTCAAATGGCCCTATTTGAGGCATTATATGGTAGGAAGTGTAGGTCTCCTATATGGTAGTTTGAGGTTGGTGAAGCTACCTTAATGGGACCTAATTTAGAAAATAAGGCCATGTAGGAGGTTTAGCTTAACAGGGAACGACTGAAAATAACCCAAAGCTAATAGAAATTGTATGCAGATGTAAGGACAAGGGAGTTGGAGTTTGCTGTGGATGATTGGGTATATCTAAAAATTTCACTTATGAAAGGAGTGATGAGGTTCAGGAAGAAAGAAAAGCTCACTCCTAGATATGTTGTCCCTTACAGAATCCTGAGACGCATTGCAATGTGTCTTATGAGCTGGATTTACCTATGGAGTTAGCATCAGTGCGTCCAGTCTTCCATATGTTGTTGTTGATGAAATGCATCAGTGACCCAACCTCAATTATGCCTTTAGAGAGCATTGATATAAAGGATAGTCTCTCTTACAAAGAGGTTCCAGTTCAGATCCTAGACCGTCAGGTTCGTAAGCTGAGGAACAAGGAAGTTGCTTCATCAAAAGTTTTATGAAGTAATAGCTAGTCGAGGGAGCTACATGGAAGGCCGAAGCTGATATCATGGCTAGATACTCTCACCTATTCCCCTCCAGCTCAGCTTCAACATTAGGTACTAAATTCCTCCTCGATAATCTATTCAGTTCCATACTCGTCAGCTCTATTCATGTTTTTAGTGTGCACCCTATTTGTATGAATTCAGTTAGTATATCTATCTCAGTTCATAGTCTTTTGTTCAGGATTGCAGCTCTTTCCTCAGTTTTTCCGACTCACTTAGCCTTTATTCAAGGACAAATGTTTCTAAGGGGGAGATATTGTAACACCCCAAAAGTTTCTTAGACTAAACCCCAGACTTAAAATGAAAAAACCAGAAAGAAATCATAAAATTTTTGCCTCAGAACGACTCAACCAATGAGTCATTGTCAAGAACAATGACCCGTCAGAATAGTAATTGTAAGCTTCTATAAATTTTATCTCAGGTACCAACGAGCATAGAATGATTCGTTGCATGAAGTAGCGAGTCGTTCTATCACCCATTGTAATCTAGTCTAGAAATTTGTCAAATCCTTCTTCCAAACAACGAGCCAGACGATGAGTAGTTGAGGGATGTAACGACTCATCCTATGAAGCCGTTGAATGAAATCCAGAAGGCGCTAAAGTCACCCCAGTGACAGTGGATGGAAACAAAGACCCGTTATTTTAGATAAGGAATTGTTCTGTCCGTCCATTGGGAGAAGATCCAGAATCTGTTCAACGAGTGAAACCAATGATCCGTTGCTTCATCTAACGGGTCATCGTTTTCGTCCGTTGGAAAAGTCCAGAAGCTGGAATTTTTAGACCTAGGACCAACGACTGGTCCCAACGAGTCGTGGTCACAACCAACAACTTGTTGTGTGACCCGTTGGATCCTGATGGACAGTTTTTAAGACTTTTTTCAAGGGGCATTTTTGTAACTTTTCGTTATTTTAGTTCCTAAACCACATCATTTTGAAAATATTTACAAAGAATTTAGAGGGGTAAATAGTTCTTCTCCCTCGTTCTTCACTTAGACTTTCAGAATATCTGTCGTAGACTTTAGAGCTTCTCTCTCAAGCCAAGAACTAGGGCTTTCAATTCTCTTCAAAATTTTCGAGCTACATCTCCAAAATTTCTTCTTCAAGTATGTGGGATTTCAATAAGGGTTATCCTTTCACCCTTGTGTCCCAAAAGCTTTTAGAAACATTGACATCTTAGTCCTATAGAAAAATCATGTCTTAAAGTTTTCGTTCAGTTATGAGTTCCCTTATTACTTCAATATTATCAAGTCTCCTGCGAATTCTAGTATGTGATATTCATGGTTTTATAATTCAGTTACAAATGATACTTTCATGACAGATTTTCACATGATTCAAGTTCAGTTTTATATATATATGTGTGTGTGTGTGTGTGTGTGTGTTTCACATCTATATGGCATTGAGTTTAGCATGAATTCATATTTCAGTCTTTGTGATTCTATTGTGATTTCAGTATATAGATGTTGATAACATAATCAGTATTTTCAGTTCTTTAGGCTCTCAAAATACTATCAGATAAAGTTTCTGACTTAGCTTTAAGAATACTAGTTTTTGAGTTATCAATAAATTATTAGTAAACTTATCAATTGGGAGTAGTTCTTAGCACCGAGCTGGTCCAGGGTTCAGGCACTTAGGACCCATAACTACGTGTCATCATAGGTTATTAGCCCGAATGGGCATCAATTTTAGTGATCACATTAGTCATGCCTTTATACCATGACAAGGTATATTGGGTCCTACCAATGGGGTGTATATATTGAACTCCACATTTAGCTCATGTGGTTATATATCGTTTAATATGCTCTCCCATCATTCAGTACAGTTATAGTCTCAGTCACAGTTATAGAATTAGTTTTTAATACATGTACATGACCGTTAAATCAGTTTTTACTATACTTTATTACGTATTTTCTCACTACTACTTCACATCAATATTTATGTATCTTAGTAAATGTCATGGTACTTCAGTTCAGTTATGCATTTCAGTACAACTTATCATACTATTAGTATGTTCTATATATTTCAGTTGCATATCTCATATACTCAGTACATTCAAAGTACTGACCGCATACTTCTTGTGCTATATCGTTTTATGATGTAGGCTCAGGCTCAGCAGCGGGGTTAACTTCTCCTTCAGACTTATTGCAGCAGAGTGCTATTGGTGAGTCCTCATCTTCCGAGGACCGGAGTCTTCATTTCAGTTATTGTCATTTTCAGTTTTTCAAACATTAGAGTTAGCTGGGGGGGGGGGGGGGTTGTCCCAGCAACTCAGCAGTTTTCTTTTAGAAGGCTTTCAGACAAAGTATGTCAGTTTCAGCTCGAGTTTCAGAGTTTGATTAAATTTTGATATCTTATCATATATTCTTTACTTACAAAAGTATTTGGTTATTGTCTATAAACAGCTTTCGCTTAAGATTCTTTTACAGTAGTTTAGTCATAATAGAATTATACTATGCTATGGGTTAGTTTGGAGCAATTCGTGGTACTAAGCACCATGTTGCATCCAAGGTGTAGACCCGGATCGTGAAAACACCTTATAGTTAATTTCAGAAGTTGGTCTGTCAGCTGCAAAACCAACATGCACACCTATTGACATCAATGCAAAGCTTACCACAAGACAGTATGACAAGCATTTTAACAAAGTCAGTAGCTCAAAGAATGATCCTTTGACAAATCAAGCTGCATATCAAAGATTAATTGAAAACTTACTCTATCTAACAATGACCAGACCATACATCTCATTTGCAGTTCAAACTTTGAGCCAATTTCTTCAAAAACTATAGGAATCCCATATGCAAGCAGCCCTTAGAATTATAAGGTATGTGAAAAACAAACCAGGACAAGAAATTCTCCTCTCCAGTAACTCTAACAAAATTATCGTTGCCTACTGTGATGCTGACTGAGTAGTATGTCCTATTACAAGAAGGCCAGTCACTGGTTTTATGATAAAGCTGGGAGACTCACATATTTCATGGAAAGCAAAAAAAAAAATAGACAACAGTTTCTAGAAGTTCTGCTAAAGGAGAATACAAGAGTCTAGCTACAACTGTGTCAGAACTGCTATAGTGACTAGGTTTGCTTAAAGAAGTTGAAGCTGAGATTGAACTTCCTGTGAACATCTTTTGTTACAGCAAAGTAGCTTTGCAAATTGTTTCAATCTAGTTTACCACGAGAGAACCAGAGCATATCAAAATCGATTACCACTTCATAAGAGAGAAACTGCAACAAGGCATCATCACAACCAACTACATATCAACAAAAGAGCAACTAGCAAATGGACTTACAAAATAATTGAGTAGAGTACAATATGAATACCTTCTGTCCAAGCTAGGAATGTTGAATGTTTTTCTCCCTCCTAGCTTGAGGGGGAGTGTTCAGAGCTAAAAGAGATAGTAAAGGTAAAGTAGCATTTTCCCTCTAAAGGTTGTCAATGATATAAACAGCCAATGAGTTGTTAGTTTAAAATTAGTTATAGGATTAGTAACTAACTTAGTTGAGCCTATAAAGTGAGTCATAAACATGAGAAGAATATAAAAAAGATTAATATTCTGTCATTTTTGTCATCTTCTACTTCTTCTTCTATATGAAGTTATAGGGTTTATTCCTAAATTTACTTTTAATCTCAGAAGATTACATTTATTACTCGTGTATATAATTTAAATCCGTGTACAAAAGAGCTTAGTTGTGGTGTACTTCGCACTATCGCGGTTGATATATCTCTTTTTTAAGGTACTTTAATGTAAAATCACCCTTCTAACAAATAAACTTTGCATGTATAATGGATTGTATTAGGAACTTTCTCATGAAAAGTACAATTTTATTTTTATATTTTTGCATGTTGCAAGTCTCGCCGTATGTATTACCTATACTTATTTGATTGCTACAACTTCCACAAGGTATTAGCTAGGTCTTGTGATCTCTCTTCATTCTTAAGTTCAACTTATTTTAATAGGTATATATATTACAGCAAGAATCTATAACTTGTCTCATCATTTCCATGTTCTTCATGGACTGAATCATACATATAATGTATGCTAGTATAATTTATTAACAATAGTCTAAGTCAAAATAATAGTATTTCAATAAATCTCGAACAAAGAGAAAAAAGAAAACACTAGATGATTTCTTTTCATTTTTCTTGCCTTAGCGAATAAAGTACTTCTATGATATTTGTTGGTGGCGAAAAGTGACATGTATTTTATAAAATTAATTGAAATACGCACAAACTGATCTGAACACCACAATTATAAATAAAATTCAAACAAAAAAATAATATCTCAGTGGGCACACAAATCTTCCTATCTTCAACTAACCCATATAAAAAGATCCGTGCCAAGAAATAGATTAAATTAGAAAAACCACACTTGAAATTTCTAACAACTTTTCAACAATTTGAATATCCCAGGGATACAACTAGTATTATAAGATACATCAAGGACCAATGTATAACTATCCTAAAAATAAGGGTAGAGAAAGTGGGACCCTTGCATTTCACCAATTGTAGCAGACTAGCAGTTGTAGGAACAAAGCATTAGATTCTGTTCCTTATTTCCTCCGTTTAATCAAACTGCGCGTGACACTCTCTTAGCAATTCCCATTTTCTCTCTCATCTTTCAGGTAATAATTTTCTCACTGATTTTACTTTCCCGAGCTTCTATTTTCCCGGAAAATGTTCTCTGTGTTATTTATTCAACAGCTTTAAAAAAAATTTCTCGCCGGAATTCTCCATTTCCTTTTACACTTTTGCTTGTACCAGAAGCTTCTTTCTTTTAAAAAGAAAAAACTAAGTTTAGATTTTGTTTTTTTCCCTCCTTCGTAGATCTTCAACCTTAGAGTTTCATTTTAGAAGAAGTATAGATAAACTGATAGTAGTATACTAACATATGTTGTGTATGAGAGGTTAAATTTGCTTCATTCATCTTTTAATTATTTTTTTTACTGTTCTCCAAGTCGTTCTCTCTGTAACTGTGTGTAAAAATTATTTTGTTTGGAATTGTGAAAAAATTAATTTTGATATTATTTTCCAGAGGAGTCAGGCTAAGAAGATCTTAACTGTCAGGTCGATATGATTTTTGTTGTTATTGGTGTGCAGGTGTCGAGTGGAAAAATTAACTGGCCGTACAAATGGAGATCATGCTTAGCAACACTCTGCTAACGTGCGCTTCCACACTTTTCCCTTCCATCCAGGTTGGTACCTTCAGCTAAAAATTGCCACTTTTACTTGTTTATTTCATTGCATTTTTAGTAAATTGAAATCAAAATCTTATTAATTAATTGTGGTTAAATAATTAAAAGTGTAGATAAAATATTGAAACACGCATTTCTATGAGTGAATAAGTATTTCCTGTGCTCACTCTCTCTGTCTTTCTTCTTTTTTTTTCCTCCTAAAGTAAAACTATCAGATTGTTCAAAGATAAAGGACTTCTTCTCTCTCAGAAATCCAGTGCTTTTCTTCTCTCTCTCTCTCTTTTTTTTCTTTTTGGGGTTTTGGATTAACCCCTTAGTAATTAAAAGAATAATCTGCAGAAAGTTAATTTCAATCGGTAACTTTCAGGAACTGTGACCCGTTTGTCTATGAAAATTGTCATATTTTTAAAAATAACTTTTTTAAAAATAAAAAATAATATATGAAAACTTTAAATTGTATTTAGCCATAAATGCACATTGAATTTATTTTTAAAAAATTATGAGTGATTCAGAGTGAGAAAAATAAAAATAACTTGTTGATATTTTTTTTAAATATTGAAATTCAACTTTAACTGAATTCTGAAATTTTATAACTAAATATAATTTTCAAAATTTAATTCTAAAAAAAATTCATGGTTAAACGTTCACTAGAAAACAAGAAGATAATGTAAAGTATCTAAAAAAATAATTATGAACTTGCGACTCGGGAGGTGGTGAAGTAATTCTCGTATACTTTAATTATTAAGATAAGATTTTTATATTTGTTAAAATTTTTTAATTATTAAGATAAGATTTCTTTGTTTAATTTTTTTAATAAAAATAGTAATTTGATTAATATATTTATTAATTTTAAATTTTAAAATTAATAAACATATATATTTTAATTATTTTTAATATATAAAAGTGTGAGGAGGAAACTGCATTAACTTACTCAGCACGCTTTTTTATGGGGACAGTTACTAACGTGCGCCTATATGGTACTGGTTTTTCCGTGTTCGGAACTGAAAACGGAATGTTAATTTGGTCTATATGCGGCTTTTGGGTTCCGGGTTAGTTTGATACATGGGGGGCCCACTAAGTATTACATAGTCTGCCACTGCCGATTATGTTGATGCTGCAACTCCTGCCCCTTCACAGTGGACTAATTTTAGCTTTTAAATTAATAAATTGTTATATTCGGGAAAATAATCAAATTCTAGATTAGAAAAAAATTAATAGAAGGGGTTTATTCGATGTAAAAAATTAATTTATATATATATATAAAATATTAATTTTTTGCAAAAATAACCGTTTTATTTATTTTTGAGAGTGAAAATAAGAGGAGGAAATAGCATTAACTTTTCACTACTATTATAATGCGTGCAGTTATTAAGGTGAGGCCTATGCGGTATGGGTTTTTCCCGTGTTCGGAACTGAAAACGGAATGTTAATTTGGCTTATAATGCCATTTTGGGTTCCGGGTTAGTTGATGCCTGGGGCCCACTAAGTATTATATAGTCTGCCACTGCTGATTATGTTAATTCTGCAGAATAGATGCTGCAACTCCTGCCCCTTCATAGTGGACTAATTAGTTTTTAATTACTAAAATTGGTATATTTAGGGAAATAATCAAATACTGGATGAAATTTTTTAATCTTGGAAAAAGTCAAGTTTGACTTGGGATTAAAAAAGCATGTTAGAGTAAAATATTGAATTGAAAAAACATGCTTTCTAGGTTGATTCTGTCTCAAGAGAATATTATACCGGAATATTCTATGAAGAGATGATTAATTTTATGTTTCCAAATTTGGCTGGCCCATAGTAGGAGATGGTCCACTCTGAACTGGACCAAGTTTTGGGCTCATACTTTTTAGCTGTGAACTTGGACTTAAATTGTCCCTTCTGTCCAGGTCCAATTAGCAATAAGCCCAAGTATGTGTTATATAGGTTCATTTCAGTTAACAATGATACACTTGGGAGATGAACATCTATGAGCTTGAACTAACTTGTAGTCTATGAAATTTCTCTGTGGTCACTTTTTCTTGAGAGTTTACTGTGTATATAACTGGATAAATATTCATCGTATCCCTAAAATATTCATGTACAATGATGTCTGCAAATTATTCCAGGATGTCGTGCCACTGTTGGCAATTGAGACCAAAGTCAAGGGAGAGGAAAACACAAAATACGAGGACAAAGTAGTTGATGCTGCTGAGGAAGGTGGAGATGGAGACGACAACAATGAGAACGGGAATGGTGGATTTGAGGACGGCGAAGAAGACTATTCTGATGAAGGGGTTCCCAACAAAAGCAAAGGAAATGCCAAGAAAAGCACTGGAGAAGAAGGTGAAGAGAATGGAGATGCAGAAGATGAAGAGGATGGTGGTGGTGAAGAAGGTCATGACGATGATGGTGACGATGACGATGATAATGATAATGATGATGATGATGATGGAGATAATGATGATGATGATGGCGAAGGAGAGGACGACGAAGAAGTTGTACAGGAGGAGGAGCCAGAAGACGATGAAGAAGAGGACGAAGAAGAAGAAACTATCCAACCTCCAAAGAAGAGGAAGAAGTGAACAAGTGCCTTCTCTTGGAACCATCTGAAGTTGGTTTTAGTTTGAGAGGGAGAATCATCCATTATGCTTTTTAATTTCCTTCTATTTGAAGTAATTGACAACTTTGGAGCTTTTAATTGAGCAAACAGGATTCTCCCTTTAATTTAACATGTTGTCCAGAGTAAATCTCTCTCTCTTTACTTAAGAAGTCAATTATCACCAATGGTTGCTGGTCTATGAGCAATTCCAGCAATGCACACTGGATCAAGAAAATCCACAACCATTAATATTTACTCAACTCTGAATATCGTCATTTCGTTTATGGATAAATTAATCAACACTTCTGAATAATTATGTTGTCGAAAGGTATTCGATTCTTCATTTCATGTTAAAATAGGTCTCACCTTTTGATTAAACCAAGACAAGAATGTCACTTTTGATGCTTAACAAACACTTGTGGAAATACACTCAGTTTGTTGTTGTTGTTCTACATTGAAAAGCCATATTTATTTTACCGTGATCTGAGGCTGCTATTTTATTTAATTTGACATGGTCAAGACTAAGTTAAATTCATCTTCCCCCTAAACTAATCCTTTTTGGTCGTATGCTAAACAACTGAGCAATTACTTTTGCCTACCAACAACCAAGGAGAGTGCAAAGTGGTTACCTAAAAGCTCGTTGCAGGAGTAGCAGTTCAATTTCGAGATTTTGGCGTTACTTGAGAATCTCAGGCTAATAGCCATAGAAGCGCTCATTAGAGGTCCGAGATTTTCGCTTTTGTGCCCAGGGGAGGGGGTAAGGTAGTGAGAGCTATATGGAAAAGGACATCACCTGCATATTTATCTTCCAACCATGGGTGTTTGCTTTGGTGCAATACCGCTTTCTCTTAAGCTGTATGAGAATATGGTACAAGTAAAACAAAGATGCCACAGTTTCCATAGACGAAGCTAAAACCACATTCATGCTATTTACAATTCATGAGTGTTAAACTTCGTTTGTCAATTTTACAAGCTTTTTTCCTTCCAGGAGATCGGTGTAGCTCGGAAGCATCTCTCCGTCCTTGAATATCTATGCAACAGACAGAAAGTAAAAAAAAAGGAAAGTAAAGTTATTTTATGATCAACTCCGAAGCGTGAAAAGAAGAAAATTTTCAATGTAAAACAACTGGGGAAAAAACTAATTTAGACATGCACAACTATGAAGATCACTCATGATTTCCAGCAGATCTTATCTGCTTAATACCCGTGATCAGTTCAAAACTTCCTACAGTACCAAACAAATGAGTCATCATCAACAGGTCTTGTATCGAGCAGTCTTAATCTCAACACACACACACATATTTAATGCCGCATCATTAACATATATTTTACAGCTAAACGTGAAGAAGAACCCAACCACTATGAAAGACCAGAAAATTGAGTATGCAGGCATGTAAAAACTCAGCAATGAAGCCTGGATTTGGTTTTCCTAGTATTGTATATATGTATTAGCAAATTACTCAAAAAAGAAGCCCAATTCAAATACTAGTGGTCAGAATCAAACACCGGAAATGGAATTATATTGATCCCAAAATTATAGAAATCGGAAAGAAAGACTATCAGGGTATTAATAAGCATGTTATATGAATGTGACAAAGAAGCTCAGTTTACCTTCATAAGCACTGGCACTATTTACAATGAAGTAGCCATCCAAGAAGTGTCTTATTTCTTTGTTGCATCAATAAACATGGCCCGTGTCCAATGTTCAACATCTTCTGTTTGTGATGGAGGAGGAGGAAAAGGAGGGTGCTCAATAAGATCCCAGCCTTCAATTAAATTTTCATTCCTTCCTACATCGGATACTTCAGTGGCATAAATTAAATTGCCAGTAGAACTTGGAAGAGCATTGTCAAATGTATTTCTCTGCAAAGTTATTAATGTAATTAGCTTTGTTGCTAACTACTTTCAAAATTTATTTATACGAGAAAAACTAAAAAAGCATAATTGCAATACATTAATAGGCCAAGTTCGTAAAGAATTTCATATTATTATACCCCAGTTGATACATATCCACTAGTAAACTACGCCGAAAACTGCAGCAACAATTCCAAAAGATTTTAGAGAAATTGAAGTTACAGGATTTCTGGATTATCTATACTTTTTTGGGGACATGCATACAGACATTTTTAGATACAGTAGTATGCAGTTCTTAGAATGAGAAGTTTACTTGTCGATAAGAGGAGATATTTGATAAATTAGTTAAAAAGCTAATTTTTCTGAAAAGCAAACAGATTAATATTTTTATGAAGAAAAAAAATCTATACTTTGCAGTTCTTACTAAATTATGTTCCCCAAAAAAAACTTTTCATCAAGTTCTGAAAAGTTATAAGAAAACTTAACTAAAACTTAACTAACACTTGCTCAATTGAAGTCGGAGGAAGAAATTATCTTTGCATACCTAAAACATTTCTTCAGCCAACTCAATAGTTACAAAGTATGCATAACCAAGAAAACTCAATTCAAGAATTATCAGACTCGCCTATTAATATTTGAGTTATGTCAGATCCTACTTATCATAGACTTTCATTGCCACATTATTGAGTTCATCGTTCCACAGCACAAGGTCTTTTTTTTCAATATACTGCACACATGCAAGAAAGCAAAAGAAAAAGATTTGTACATTACAATAAAAGAAGATCTGTGGTTATTAAGAGTGGATGATGCATTTCACCACTAATGAAAATCAGGCAATCACATTATGCTCAACAGAAACAAATATCAAATACAGAAAAGTTCGTATCTTTTGTAGACATGAAACTAATACTTGACCTATGCATCTACACCAATACTGGCGCATGTTCACTCTAATACTAACCAATATTTTAATGTCAATATAGGTTTTGCTGAACTGAATCCAAAGATAGAAACTATACCAATACTGGCACATGTCCACTCTCCATCAAAGTGCTAGATGACCCGGCTGAATCCACTTTCCAAACAGATTTGTTCAGTTGTTCGACTTGCTTGGATGCCCTGCAAATTATAACAACGAATGACTGAATTACAGGCCACCACTGAATGAATCAGAGATTTCAATGCCATGAGAAGTAAATTTCCTTCATCAAATAGTATGAGTACAGATCTAGAACTATGATACATAAATGAAAGAAATATGTACCTTGAACCAGACATTTTCAAAGAAAAAACAGATCGAACTTCCTTTGAAGAAGAAAGTGTAGCCAACAATCTTGCAAATGTTTCGAAGGTAGAGGCTTCAGCAGGAACTTCTAAACATAATGTGTTGTAACAGTATGCAGTAATGCAAGCAACACTTTTCTTGAGAAGTGCTATGCCTTTCTGCAGATCCTTGTGCGTTTCTATTGAGTGCAGGGAAGCAGAAGCATAGTTGAAACTACTACTACTAGAAGAATCCAACCGAGGTTTTCTATCAGATTCCATCGAGGTAACTCCAAAGTCACTAGAAGTTCCAGAATTACTGCAACTTCTGTCGTACCATGAAGCTTCCCCACCCGAAGAGCAAAAGTTTTGGCGCGGAATAAAAAGTGGGTACTCGCCGCTGCATTGCATGACTAACATCAGTTAGAAAGTTTTCATCTCTTTAAATGGGAAAAGAAACAACAAATTTCCACATTACAATTAAAGGAATACCTTCTAGACGACGGACGGGCATCCCAGTAAGAATCTCGTTGCCATATTCGAGAACATGAACCCTAATGGAATAAACACAGGCACATGAGAGATTAAAAAGAACTCATTCCGGATTCAAGATAAAACAAATATGTTATCCTTAGACCATCTATGTACCGTGACTCTGGAAAGAAAAGGCAAGTGCATTCACTAAGGTCTGAAAGGCACTAGGAAATTGTTTTGCTATTCCACTAGCATAAAATAAAAATGCAGCATCACTCTTAAGTAAAGATATTGGTACTAAGGCATCTCTGATAAGTCCCATTAATGTACCGTAAAGGCATTTGTCACTCAAATACAAAAAGAACTACAGAAGGTTGTCTGAGCATACCGCAAATCCTGTATTATGAAGTGCAGGAGCACAGACGCAACGAACAACGAGATTCAAAAGTTGCACCATATATCTGCTTTCAATCGTCGAAAATAAAATCATTAGAATATATTATTAAGGGACCAAAATGGATATTCTACAAATAGATAGTAAAAACATTGGATAATTATCTCAATCAACTCAACATGTGGATAACATATTGCCATTTCAACGACAGTTCTACATAACTCAATTTGCTACATCAAATGATATTTCTCCATTTCGATTTCTATGGCATAGGTTGACTTAATACGGAGTTTAAGAAAGAAAAAAAGACTTTTGGAACTAGTGGTTTTAAACATGCCATTAGATTGTTGTGGCTATAAAAGCATACAAATGAGGGTAAAATGAGAAGTTTAAAGTTAAATTATTTCCAAATATAGAAAGGTATTTTCTTTTTGGGAACGAACAAATAAGGAAATAGTGTCACATAAAAATGGAGAGGAGGAAATATAAGATTCTAAAATACACCAGATAAATGGCATCCCTAGAAAATGTATGCACATGCATTTCCCCTCATGCTTTTGAAATGACGGGATTCACTCTGTGCACCTAAACCAGCAAATAGCACTTGGCCTATCTACAGTTAACTGTCCATTTACTTGCAGCACCAAAAAATGAACTACATTCAACCCCACTACACATAGTAACAGCCCTTGCACCATAAGGGGATACACAGTCAGTATTTCATCTTCCATGATCATTCCGCAACTGATATCCTGTATTTTGGAATTTTTTTTTTTTTGATTTTGAGTTCTTGGAAAAGCCTTGTCCAATTCTTGTATAGCATAAGGCAACTTGAAGCTTAACCAAAGAATCCCCACGTCCAAACAAAAACTTAACAACTATACCCCAAGGTTTTGATAAACCCCTTCCAATACTTTTACCGACATGGCCAGGATAAACAACCCTCACCTCCAATCCAGAAAGCCCAAAGTATATGAAGAATAAGTGAAAAAATCACAAAATATCAAGAATGCCGAAACCTGACAGTTTGAAAAGAAAGAAATTGGAGCCTGGCAGTAGCACCCAAAGCATAATTGCTACCCTGATAGGGCTTATCAAAATTCTCTACTTGAATGTAAAAAAAAAAAAAAGCATGGGTGGCCAATGATCTACTTTGATAGATCAAGCCATGGCACGCCAAATCAAAGAGACCGCAATTACTGGTCACTAACATAAACATTGTTCAAATAAAACAATGCATGATAAAGATTGAAACATTATTATGTCAATAAACAGAGAAAACTCATATTGTCGCTGCATAATGGCTCTGCATATAATTAGACTCTTGAAAGCCACATCACATGTCAGAAATTTAATAATTACGCAGCTGGAAAAGCGATTATGACAACCAAGCAGAAGAAATTACCCTAAAGAAGCACCCAGCTCATCAGATGGAACTGAATGAGGATCAAGTCCTCTTGGCAACCTTGCGTTACAAATGCTATCATATTGGCCACTAGATCCATCTTTTTTTTCTCCATCAACTACTACCTGCAACACAAGTTTTGTATGAAACCACAAATGTGCCCCAAGTAGATAGTTAACACAGAAAGAGAAAGTTCAAAGTCAAAAACCTCCTTTTTTTCAGCCATTTAAATACCTAATGGAAACATTACTAAGCATACACACTCCAGGTTTTCTTCCTAAATGATTCCAAAGTTCCATCCATATACTAACAAGATGACCCAATAGCAGATGAAAAACTGTCAACTCCAATTTCTGTTTTTCCTAAAACAATCATAACTTTTATATGAGGCAGATTTAAATTTAAAAAAGAAATGGAGGAATTTATAAGGGACAAAAGAAACACTGCAAAGCATTTATGGAAGACCAACAGGTTAAGATTCATAATCAACAATAGTCTGTGTCAGATACTTTGTTTCAAGAAATTAAGAACCCACGTGATCAAAACATCTAACTTTGGAGCTGAAATAATCATTATTTTGATATAACCAACAGGGAAGCAGGGTTTTGTGAGGTGCAATCCTCCATTGAAGCCTATTTCAGTTTTCTTCCCAAATATTCTCCTTAAGTTCAGGAATATTAATACTACCATATTAATATCCATTCCATTCACTGTAGTCTTTTATACGGTTAAGAGAATGTAAATCATTCCATTCTCTGTAATTTGGATTGAATAGTGTGTGCCACAATTACCAGCATATATAATTGCTCGAGACTTACACGACGTTGAGGGAATAACTTGCAAATCTGTTTTACAACCACAGACTGTTTATGAAGAAGCTCAGAGGTAATTGCCATCTGCTTTCAATAAAAGAGAATTAGAAACATGGAAAATTTCTGATAGGAAAGTTAGAAAGAAGAAGAATTCCTCACATGGCCAAGATTTTGAGTGCAGATTAGATTAGGATAAAACTTCTCAAGCTGTTCTGCACGATTTTTTTCCAGCTACAATTTGATTCAGTCATCAGTGGGCTATTTCATCAAACTATCCATAACTAAATGTGAAATACAAAAGATAGACTCCATTATACCATCCTTGTAGCTGATCCTAGTAACTCATACTCAACTTTCAGATCATGAGACATCTTCTCAATTTTCGCCTTCCCTGTAAATACATGTATTAGTCTGCTAGCCAATAAAATCAAATTGAACTGCTGCCATTAGTTGACAAGACCAAAGACCTTGTGAAACTTGCTCTTTCTGTTGTCGGAGCTTTTCCCTTAATCTTGCCAATTTTTCATTTCGAGGCACCCTCCAACTAAGTTGATCATTGGCCTTACCCTGAAAATTATCAAAATGTCCACATCAAAATTATTGAGGAAGTACATGAACAGAAATGTTTTCAGCTACAGGTATACCTCGTAACTGAATTTTCTTTCATAAGTAATTAGAAAAAATACACTCAATACAGAAAAGAAGGGAGCTTATATCAGTTTAGGATATAGAATATCTATGATAGGTAACATCAACTAGAAGGCAAACACAACGGTAGCTCATGACACCTGAAGTAATCTGTAGACGGCCAAGCCTATAGGCAGCAAGTTTTCAGTTGTTTAACGAGACTGCGTTAGGCAATTTTATCAAAAGAAGGATCATAGCAACCTGACATGCATCATAATACTCACATTTTGCTGCTTATTACATATGCCTACTTTTCAGAAAATTAGACGCCAACACTAAATCATTTTTCTATTCGGATCTATCACATTCCAACACTAAATATTTTTCTTTTAAAGAAGAATATTAGTCCTCTAAAACTTTTCTTTTTGAGAATGGTAGATATACTATGAGTCCTCTAAACCTAGGCTCTTTATATATATTTACATGGATGTACAAGTCTCAAACTAGAAAAATGAAAAGCTATAAGAATACCACGCGTCATGGAACTACACTTATGTGAGAGCCCTCTGTTTAACTAACATACTCCGTTTGATCTTTCCTTACACCTTCACTTCAAAGTTGGAACCTTATGAATGTAACAATAACAATTCCTTAAACTCAACAGGTTGCTATTGCTCATATGATTTTTGATCTTCCCTACACTTGCATGAATGTTGGGTGTCTAATTTGTTCAAAAGCAAGCCCTTCATAACATGGACCCTAAGAGATTATAGGTCTTTTGAGATAACTTTTCCCTTTGTGTAATTCAATATACATCTCATCCCCTTTTTCACCTTTAATCATCATATTGATGCACTACAGGACAGTACATACGGTCTATGTAAAACATGGTTAAACTATCTAAAGCCATCTTATCTCATCTTATCCTCCGTTTGTGTCGCTTGCACCTTCTATTGATATGACCATATCTAATCTTATCCAATCTTGTATGACTTTATATACATCTTAACAGTTACATTTATACGACATTCATCTTGTGGATATGCTGCAGCCTTAACTGTCCGACATTCACTCCCATATAAATTAATGGTCTTACAATTGTTCTACAAAACCTTTGTTTTATTTTGTTTAGCATCTTCGTTTTGTACAGCGCTCTAACGAGTCATGACATTTCGTCCATTTGAACAATCCTACGTTAATTTTATGTATTACATCTTCAACAACGATTCAATTCTTCTGGATATAATAAACAATATGATTAAGTTATCCATTGTCGTTTGGGAACTCTTTCAGAAGCGATTAAAGATAATTTTAAATGAACATATGTATACCTCATTTAGATTAAAGGGGAAAGCATCTTCTTGAACAAGGTAATAAAAGCATAAGTGATGAACTGGAGGCATAACAAGAGACAACTTTTATCAGGAAACAGGGAAAACCTTAGCCAAGAGCACTTCACTTAATTGACCACATAATGCTTCTCTCCTTGCCTTCAATGATTTTAACACAGTGCTGTACTCACTCAATCTGTCAAAAACACATCATCACTATAATTAGAATCTTGTGACCCCCGCCCAATTTCCTATTACGAGGAACTTAAATTTTTTAGCTAAATCTTGTGAATTACCTGTAATTGACGCAAATTGTACAAATGGAAGGAAGATTTGAATTCTCACATATACCACAGCAACTCATTTTTCTCGTCATCTCCACTGTTCCAAACCCTAGAACATCTACACATAATAAACCAAAATTCAACAATTCAATACGTAAGTTTCAAGGTCAATTGCAACTATTTTGTCTAACAGAAATCGAAGACAAAATTAAGGAAAACTCACCAGGAAATTGGGAAGAATCAACTCATGAAAAAATAAAATAGCTGCAATAATAGAATCCAATTGTCAATGGGCGGTGAAGAGGAGCTTAATTATGGGGCACAAATAGATGCTTTTGTTAGATATATAATAACAATGACTTTGACATGTATTTGTCGCCGGAGCTCCGATGGCTAATGTTGGAGACCTCGTAATAACTTTGAGTGCAAGTTTGAAACGAATGGACTCAGCCCTTTTGATTTGTAATTTGTAATACTCGTTTATTTCACTAATTAAATTTTTTTTATTTTTATAAATGATATAAACGTCATTCGGATCGTTTTGGTTTGGCACTTGGCATTTGGATGGGCGTAACTGCGTATGTATGAAAAGTTGGATCGAAATCATATTATTTTGATTTTATTGATTTTGACTCTTACATTTTTTTTATTTAGTTTTAGTTTTTCTTTTTTTCTTTTCAAAGCTCCGTTTATAAATTTTGTGTTTGATTTAAAGATTTTAATTCTTTGATGCATTGAAAAATTAAATTTTTATTAAAAATTTTTAAGAAAATATTTTAAATTATTAATACTCATATTTGTTAATTTGTGAGGAATTACTTGTGAGGGCTGATTGCTGCGGTTCAACCTGCTGTTGGCGCTATGATAGGCTGCTGACGGCTTAACTAGATGTTTTTTAGATGGTATAAATATGTTTGCGGCATATTTAAATATTTAAAAAAATTTAGTATTTGATTTGGTTCTCATTTTATTTTATGCATTTGTATAAAAGAAATAGTTCCAAAATAACAAATTAAAGTTGAAAAAAATAAATCATAATTCGATGCACATTTTTCTATAATTGAAGAATTGAATCGAAATTTAATAAAATCATGTCCAAAAAACAGTATTTTGTTACTAATTAACTAATAATATTAGGAGTTTGGTTTTTGCAGTTTTAATTTTACAATATCTGTATCAGTAAATATGTATAAATTTATATAGGGTTACAATTATTAAAAATTAAACTTTTCCTTCAATTTTAATAACTAGTTTAGGATACGCACTTTGCGTGTGACAAAAGTGTGTACCTCATTTGAGAACAAATACTATAGGAAAAAGTTTGACTTAGCTACAAACTTGTTGCTAAATTGTAACTAAGTTTTTTTTAAAAAAAAACAATAATTCATTGCTAATTTATCGTTTCAGAAAAAAAATTTAATACTTGTTTGGATGAAAATATAGATGAAGAATATATATATATATATATATATATATATATGTATGTATGTATGTATGTATGTATGAAAGTAACTTGAGTTGGCATAGCAATTATAATTACAATTGCTAAACACATGCTAGCAATCCAGAGTTAAAAAAATTCTACATCAATAAAATTGGAAAAAGAATTCTAAAAAATTTCTAAGCCCAAAGTTAATTTTTTAAAGGAAATTTTTTATAAATAGCATCCATTTAAAAACTAATTACTATTAGTAGCTATAATTTACATAATTACAATTCATAGCAATAATTTTTAGGATTAAAAAAAAACAACTCTCCCCTCTCTCCAGAATCTCTCTCGCCACCCTCCCCCTCCCCCCCCCCCCCTCTCTCTCTGTGTGTGTTTCTATGTCTCTATCCCTGTTTCTCTTTTTCTCTTTCACTCTTGCTCTTTTCTCTCTGCCACTCTCACCCTCCCTTTCTTTCTCTCTCTCCCTCTCTTTCTCTCTTTCTCTATTTCTCTCTCTCCCTTTTTGTCTACTGTATTTTAATTGCATCTTTCTCTTTATATTTTTTATATTTTTTTGGAGAGTATCAAACAATTGTATTCATATTGTATTCATATGTTACACGCCGTAAAATATTGACTGTTAGTAGGCATACGTGTAGGTTGTATCGAGTAAAGAGAGCCTGACGCGTGTGGGAAAAAGCCTGGGGAGCAGGGCCGGGCGAGGTCAGGCCGCAAAGGGCTAGCGCGAGACGCCGGCCCTGTCACCGCCCTAGCCTATATATAAACCCTCCTTTTCAATTCAAGTCATTTTCCACATTTCACTTCGGCCAGAGAGAGTATAACTCGAGGGTTTTCATAGTTTTTCATTCGATTACACTATCAAATGCCGCCCAAATTCAAATTAACTTCAGGTATTGCATTTTAAGCCCACATGGAGCATTACTACGGGGTTAGTTTCTTGAAAAATGCCCGACAAATCGAAACTCCGCCGAGTAGAAGTTGTCAGAATTGCTCCAAACTAATTCCTAAACAATCACAGGCATCGAGTAAGCATTTCTCCCTTTTGAACCTTTGGGAAACTATGAGTTTTTAGCTGTATTTTACGTAGTTAAATTACAGTGGCTATTAATATTGAAAGTTATCATTTTACACCGAATTTGGTATTGAAATTCATCTCTTTCTCCCAGTATAACGGTTACAGCTGGAAAAAGCTGACGAATCCAAGTTGAAACTCATCGGTTATTCGGAAAACGACAGTCGAGGTATGTAAGGCTTAACCCTTGGCAAGTTATTCTCGTCGTACAATGTTACGACTTATGTTCTTGAGTAGAAATAATGGTCCCATATGCTGCAGATACTACTAGTAGATTGTGATTAGATATATTGTAATTAACTGTCGTTAGTATATAAAGATCAGATATGCTGTGATAGCTGCTATCAGTAGACTACGGTTATATAAGTTCTGGCTAGCTGCTGGAAAACATATCTAGATTATACCGCAGTATCTCTCATCGAGAAAGAGCATGTTAAGTGTGTCAAACACTAGGAGCGTTATAGAAATTCCTTTGTTCTTCAGTTCGGTGTGTTAGTAGAATCAGATGTTATATTGTCAGGCCTAGACCCTAGAAGCTCATAGATAGTTATTGGGCCCGAGTTAGTAAATTGAACAGCATAGGCGCAGCCGGGCGATATAACAATCAGTTCGGCGCCTGTATTGCCAGTAGAGCTCGCCCAGAGACCGTTGGGTATCTTGACGCCTCTAGGGCCAAAATTATGTGAGTATGGATGCACCCCAGAATCAGTGGCACCGGAGTTTCCCGAAGAGTTGAGGGTCAGTCCGCCACATAGTGATTATTGCCAGTGACATATAGCTTTAGTCGACGTGGTGCGTATCGCACAAATCATTCAGGGCACCACCTCAGTTGTATCATCCTAACAGAACAATAGATACCCTAAGGTGAAAAGTTTTGTTAGTAGCTAGATATGGGGCCAACGCCCCAGTCTACTCTTATCAGATAATTAGGTACAGGTTGTCGAGAATGGCTAAGTCTAGATAAATGCACCTATAAAGTTAGGAATCGCCCAAAGAAGGCATATGGAATCTGAACAGACTCAGTTAGCATCCAAGGGACTAGAACCACAGTTTTATAGTATTACTGATCTTGGGCAAATTTATATGCCCAAGTGATACTCAAAAGTACCATTTTAGCCTTGTTTATCTACCAATGTGTATACATTCTCATGTAATTGGTAATAAAATGTGAATTTATACTAACCAACATGATTAGCATTGTTTTGCAGGTAAAATGTAATTTCAGGAAGCTAAAATGCATGTTGGAGGATATCGGGGTTGGACTTGGATGCGAGCAAGGAACAAGGCATTGGACAACATGAATTAAAGGGGCTCCGCGATGGAGCCGTGTTACGCTGCCATCGCGGAGGCCTTCTGCCTGGATAGGCAAATTTCGCCCAAATTTCAGAGAGGGTCCGCGTCTGGTCCGTGGCACGGTGGCTTGGCTCCGCGTTGCACGACGTGCCACGTTGAGCTTTAATTCCTGGATCCCCAGTTCCAGTGAGGGTCCGCGTCCGTAACGTGTCAGGAGGCAGTGCTCCGCGATGCACTCCGTGACACGTTGCTCGTTATTCCGGAAAAAATTTCCAGCAGTATAAATAGAACACTTAGGTTCATTTTTCAATATTCTAACTTGGTGGAGCAAGAACGTGGGTTACAGGCAGTTGAGGGACGAAAATATAGGGTTTTTTCTCTCTTTCTTTCTTCTTTAATTCAATTGCTTGTATGATTAACACTCATTTAAAGATGTTTAATCCACAAATGAGTGGCTAATTCCTCTTCTTGCTGAGGTTATGAACAATTGCGATGAAATGTGATCATTGATTCTTTGGTTTTTCATCTTTTCTTCCATGTTGTTCTATTAATTCTTGTTCTTACTGCATTAATGTGTGGCCTACGTTAATGTACATCTAAAAAGTTCGGTTTCACTCGAGAGAGCAAGAAATTGGAAAGTTGTGAATTAATAGGATATGATCTTTACTTGATTTGGGAAAATTGGAAATTGATTTACTTTTAGGATAGAAATATACCTGAAAGTCGTATTAGTCAATTTAGGAACCGGATTTGTATGGCTAGAACATGAATTGCATTTAATCACAGAAATGTAGGTGGATGGTTCATGATTCTTAAGCGAGGTTAAATACGAGAGTTTTAATCTCTTGGCAAATGTTCTTGGCTAGAAACTGGAGAAAAAGATTAACCAAATTATAATGATAATTAATTTCATTACATGTTCGTTTAACCTCAGCATGCTCTCCTTCATAGTTCAGACTCAAAGTAGATAATTGTTTTAGCTTTTGTATAAAAATTATAAAACAAACTATCAAACTCTTGGTTACACTGTTGTCTGCATTTTTAGAAGTAAAATATAGTACACTTGAGCAGATTGCACTTCATCCAAGTCTCTGTGGGATCGATACTTGGCTTACTAAAGCCACTTACTACTTGTTCGACCACGTGCACTTGCGTGTAGTTATATACCCGTATAACAAACCCGAACAAGTTTTTAGCGCCGTTGCTGGGAACTTGGCAATTGGTGAATTTGTTTTAAGTGTTAATTTACTGTATTTTTATTTTCTTAGTGTTGACAACTTGGTCTTAGCCTGTATTTTGCAGACTTAATTGTTGTTGAACACTGGCAAGAGACAAGGAGCTGGTGGAATCATATATAGAGCCAGAAAGGATATTTCATAGTAAACGGAGAGAAGCTCTACAAATAAAGCTGCAGTTGCTCAGACAGGCGATCATGGAGCAACAACAGAATCCACCAGTAGTACGGGCAGTGTTAGTGCCCGAAGAAGTAGCAGCTCGGCCGGTTCGCGAGGTGGCAATCCCACATGCTAATAATGTCACATCTAGCATCCGCAAACCTGAGCCAGGAGGGAGGTTTGAACTTAAACAGAATATGGTGCAATTGCTGCACACTAGCGGGCAGTTTACCGGTCTCCCTCATGAAGATCCACAGCAGCATCTCCAAAATTTTTTGGAGATAAGTGACACTTACATCCCCGCTAGAGTGTCATCAGATTATGTCCGGGTTACATTGTTCCCATTCTCACTATTGGGAGAAGCCAAGAGGTGGTTGAAAGCTGAGCCACCGAACTCTATTTCTACGTGGGATGATCTTGCAAGGAAATTCTTGATACGATTTTTTCCCTCCGGTAAAACAGCAAGACTTAGAAGTCAGATTCTAAGTTTCAAACAGAGAGAGGGAGAAAATTTATATCAGGCCTGGGAGAGATTCAAATCCATGTTGCGGGATTGTCCTCATCATCATCAGTCCAATGATGTGCTGGTGCACACTTTTATAGAGGGTTTGGAACCCCACACCAAAATATTGCTAGACTCGGCAGCTGGAGGATAAGCGCTGGAGAAAACTTATGAGGAGTTGTATACCTTGTTGAACCGTATTTCGCAGGGCAATCCGGAATGGAATGCTGATTCGTCAAGAGGTGGGACAAGGAAAACAGCAGGAGTGCTCTAAGTGGATGGGTTTACAGCTATCGCTGCACAGATAGCTGCATTGCAAAATCAACTTAACACCCACTTCGGCAACATGACAATGAACCAGCCTCAAGCCCCAGTGAATGCTGTGCAGCAAATGTGGTGTGAAGTGTGTGGAAGCAGTGAGCACTCAGCTGAGTGTTGTGGAGCCAATCCTGACTTGGTAAACTTTGTGGGTAATGCGCAAAGGAACCACCAGTATGGTAGTAGCTACAATTCCAATTGGAGGAATCACCCTAATTTCTCATGGGGTAGCAACAACCATCAGGGGCAAAGTTCGGGTCAGGGTATGCAAAGGAACCAAGGAGGGCAGCAGAATTATCAAGCACAATTCAGAAACAACAATGCACCTCCTTCACCACCATCACCCAGCATTGAGGAGATGTTCAAGACCATGATAGCTAACCAAGCTCAATTGCAGGCTGACTATGTGAAATTGGCAGCCAAAGTGAAAAACAACCAGTTAGCTACCAAGACACTTGAATATCAATTTGGGCAATTTGCTAGTGCACAAAACACAAGGCCTAGAGGAGGACTGCCGAGCGACACGGATCCCAATCCCAAGCAGGTAAATGCAGTGACCACAAGGAGTGGTTTGCAGCTGAAAGAGGTGGAACCAGAAAGACCACCTCAATAGTCGGGAGCAGCAGAAGTTGAGAAGGAGCAAAGTACTGAAAGGGGGAAGACTAAGGAAGCTGAATCAGAAAGACCTCCACCCTTGTTCCCTCAACGATTAAAAAAACACAAGGAGGAGGCGTGTTTCAAGAAATTCATGGAGGTGCTGAAACAGGTACATATTAACTTACCTCTTGTTGATGTTTTGCAGGGAGTGCCAAAATATGCTAAGTATATAAAGGACATCGTGGAAAACAAAAGTCGATTGACTGAGTATGCTACGGTGGCTCTAACGGAGGAGTGCACTTCCCGGATTCAAAATAGACTGCCCACAAAGCTCAAAGACCCTGGGAGCTTTACTATCCAGATTACCATTGGGCAGAGCATCCGAGCTCGTGGATTGTGTGATTTGGGAGCGAGCATAAATTTGATGCCTTCATCGGTATTCAGAAAGTTGGGTCTAGGGAGTCCTAGACCCACAATAGTAATCTTGCAATTGGCGGATCGATCCCTAGCCAGACTTGATGGCATTGTGGAGGACGTTCTGGTGCAAGTTGGCTCCCTAATTTTCCCGGTAGATTTTGTCGTGCTGAATTTTGAACTAGACGCGGAAGTCCCATTTATTTTGGGACGTCCTTTCTTGAAAACCGGGAAAGCACTAATTGACGTAGCTGCGGGGCAGCTAACAATGCGAGCACACGACAAGGTGGAGGTGTTTGATGTGTACAAGGCACCCAAGCTCCCGATGGTGCACGAAGAACTCTCGGTAATCAATGTGATTGATCAAGGTGAGGATAAGGAGATTAAGGATTCACGGGAGTTGTTGGGAAAACCACCGGATCGGTGTAAGCACTACTGGGGGGAGGACGGTGATCGAAAGAAATCGTCCATCACTCTAGAAGACAACTGAGCTTAACGACGTCGAGCCGCGACGGTAAACCAGGCGCTGCACGGGAGGCAACCCGTGAAAAATTTTTCTTTCTTTTTGTAAAGTGTAAATAGATTTTTCTTTTCTTTTTCTTTTTCTTGATTTACTACAAATTTTTTCGTTTTAGTTTTTGTTTTATTTGTATTTAGAGTGAAACCTATAATTCTAACCAATTTTGTATAGTGAGATGAATTTCAGGTCAAACGGAGAAAAATATGCACGGAATCGCGAAGGAAAAGTTGAGGTATGAAACTTAACAAAAAGTGGCAAATAGTGAGCTGGGGCGACAGCTCCGTGTCACGGAGGTGGACCTCCGCGTTACCTCCGTGACACGTTGAGGTATAATCTGGATTTTTTTAAAAATTTCCAGAACAGGCTCGCGATGGCTCCGTGTCACAGAGGCAGTGCACCATGATGCACTCTGTGACACGTTGTCGTGTATATCGCGACGGGTCACACAGGGTCGCCGGGTGACCCGCGCAATTTCCCTACTTTTTAACCCCGAAAACCCTCCCTTTTCCCTTATTTTTCAATCTCTCCGCGACCAAACCCCCCAAAACCCATCCCCTATCAACGTGACACGGAGTAGGCCAAGAAATTCAACAAGTTTTCTTCGATTCTTCAAAGTCAAGGTATGTTTTTCGATTTCCTCTCAAATTCTTGTCGAATTTCTTCGATATTGAGCATGTGAGGTGAGCTAAATTGCCCTAAGTAGAAATTAATCATGAATTCAATTGAATTATTGTTGATGAGTGTTCGGAATATTGTTATGATTGCTTGAACTCGTCAATTGCATAAATTAATCGAATTTGCTTGATAATATCAATTCTAGGGCTTGTATTTTGAATTTGAAGTTGAAAATGTAGTAAACTTGTGAGTTTCATGCCGGGATGTACATGTTGAATGAGATGAGTCGATGTACTAATTGTTAGGATGTTAATAGAACGACGGATTCTTGGGTTAAGGGAATGTTGAAATTTGTAAGAATTTGGTTGGTTGTATAGGTTCGTGTAGATAAATATTTGTTGTTGTTTTCGTTTCTTTGTTTTTCCTTGCTAAGTGTGATGGGTAAAATGTTAGCAATGGTAGTGATTGTGATTGGCTGTACGAAGTCTGAGTAGTACACAGAAGATATACCGTCGAATTTTTCGAACGCACTAAGCATGATTGTATAGTTGGTTATTGTGTGTAAATAAAGATAATCTTGCCGTATTGTTGTAACTGTAGCTAAGGACTAAGTGTGGGGTAACCTAGCTTAACCCGACCTTAGCCGAAGTTAATATCCGTTAGCTTAACATTGATCTTGTCTACTTGGGTTGACAGGTAAAATGGCAAGCAAGCAAGAGAAAGGGAAAGGCGTATCAACTTCGGGCGCCGGAAGGAAGCGAATCAGACTGGGCACAGCAGTCCCAGCAGCACCAGCAGTTCCACGCGGCCAACGCCACCAATATGGAATGAGATGGGTGACTGATGAGGGGAAAAAGTGGTACGCAAAGCACAAAGAAAACAAATATTTCCCCGAGGAGCATATAGCACGGGAACCATTGGCACAGGAGTTCCCTAGGATGGTCCACCGAATCGAGGCAGCTGGGCTCAATTTCATCTTTGAAGAGCCCAAGGAATTTAATTTGCACCTGGTTCGGGAGTTCTATGCCAATTGGAACCCGACTATCAGAAGCCATACCATCAAAATCAGAGGGCAAATAGTCACTTTGGAGCCCCACCACCTCAATGCCATCATAGGAGCGCGGGACACAGACGCCCACATACTCCGACAGCTGAACATTACCCCACCGTATATGGACATCAGACGCACATTGTGTGGGACTCGATCGACAGCTAGATGGAGCAGACACAAAGAGAGGGGCTACCACCAGACTCTGCCCTATTCACAAATGAACAGGGAAGCCATAATATGGCTGAAGATTGTATGCTCCTGCCTCATCCCGGGGGTACATATGACAGATGTAACCCGGGATCGTGTATGCCTGGTGTACGCCCTGATGAAAGGGCTGGAGATCAACGTGGGGGCGGTAATTATCTCCGCCATGAAGAGAGCCCGGTTGCATCAGGGGCACAAGTATGGCTTTGGTGGACTACTCACCACCTTCCTCAGGGGCTTAGATGTCGAGGAGGAGGCCCTTGACTATATCCCGCAGATGGAGCGGCGGGCCTTAGATGTTACTAAAACTAAGGCTCCCGACACCACCCACGGGCCAGTGCTTACACTTAGCGAGCGACATTCTCGTGATGATCAGTATATGGTTCGAATGTATGGGATGCAGATGCTCCAGCTGAGGATAGGCGGGAGGCCGGCGACAGAGGAGGAGCTATGGCAGCTCGAGCTAGACTACCCCTTCGGCGAAAACGCCAGGGCTCTATGCCGAGTGGGGCCAGCATTTGTATGGCCCACAAATGATGATGTCCCCACAGACGAGGAGACACATCGGGAGGACTCCGATGTGGAGTCCGATGAAGACGACGGGGGCGATTCAGACATGGGAGATGAAGCAGCAGCACCCGACGAAGAAGTGGAATACTTTGACTAATCAGGGAGTTCCACCACCCGATTTTGTGCTATGTTAATTTTTGTGAACACTGGGGACAGTGTTCGAGCTAAGTGTGGGGTGGGAGTAGTTAGGTGCTGGGCTGTGCTGTTTTGTATGTATGCTCTCATTTGTTGTCGTGCATGTGAAATTTTGTGTTCCCTGTGAGTTGTGAATTGTTAAGTTGTTGTTTTGTATTTGTAAATTTATATGAAATTGATGTGTGTTGCTGAATGTTGCTAGCTAATTCTGTACATATTTTTGTTATCGAAATGATCGATATTTTTTTAAAAAAATTTCAAAATATTTTGTACATATTTTTTCTATCGAAATGATCGATATTTTCAACATTTTTTTACTTCTTGGATTTCTCGGCGTTTGTTTTCGGTTCTTTTACCGAGAATGGTCCCATTGAACTGAATTCATAGTAGTGACCGCTCCCTATGATGGATGGATAACGACCGTGTTAAGGGAAATGTAGTCGTTAGGAGTA
The DNA here is from genome assembly GCA_035772735.1 of Datura wrightii. Taxonomy (NCBI): domain Eukaryota; kingdom Viridiplantae; phylum Streptophyta; class Magnoliopsida; order Solanales; family Solanaceae; genus Datura; species Datura wrightii. The sequence goes on from JASDFA010000001.1 coordinate 14,773,338, forward strand.
GACTTTTTTCAATTATTTTTCAGTTTTTTTCTTTGGTGGGTTGCATCCCAAAACCTGTAGTTACTGTATGGTTGTGAAATTCTGGTTGCGTGTTGTACATGATATTTAAAATGCAAAGGTGATTCGTATGAAAGCATGCAACTTTGTAAATATGTTTAGATACCTAGGCCATAGAGTTTGATTCAGTGTGATTGAGGCTTAATGTTTGAATTCCTGTAATTAGCTGATTAAAGAGTCTGTGAATACATCTTGAATTGAGCATGTGCAAAAAAGTGTGAAGTGAGGTGTTGTTATTCCATGCTATTGTGAAGTGTCTAGAACTTGCCTGGTGTGTGTACAAAACGAAATGAAGGAGGTGTATTATAGGAAAGGATGTAGGCATTTCTTTGTTTTAACCGAGAGTTTCTATTTTTCCTTGTTGTACCCACCTTGATTGTATACCCTAGTCAGCCCGTTGAGCCTTTAGCCTATTATTTTTTTTTCTTTTGTCATAAAGTGTAAACTGAGCTTAATTCCTTCTTTTCATTAGCCGTAAAGTCTATACAAAACTCTTAAGCGCTTAAGAAGAGAAAATCATTTTCCCGAAGTGTCAAAGAGTGAGAATGGTGAAAAGAAAAAGAAAAGCAGAGTGAGAGAAGAAAAGAAAAGGTTGAAGGTGCACTTGCTATAAATAAACTATAATGAAGGTGCACAAATAATCTTTGTTGTTGTGTCAAGTGTGCTTAATACGATGGGCCAAACTAAAGAAAAACATCAAGAATGGGATGATGAAAAAAAAGAAACAATGTCCATGAGTTGATGGGATATGTTGAAAAGGCGCTTAAGGATGCTGTGGCTATTATTGGCTAACCCAATATTTACTAGTTCCGTAGCTTCCATTACAACCAGTTAAAGTCCTACGTGATCTTACATCGCACTTCTTTATATTAGTGGAGTAATACACTAAGGGCAAGCTTATGGGTCATGACATGATGCATGTGAATTCTTTTGGGAGAGAGAGCGAAATTGTGTTTACATGCCCCTGCTTGAATTCTTGTGAGTCATATGAGCAAAAAGGGGAAGATTCTCTTGTGTTGTGAGGGCACATGCTTGATGAAAGATTAATTTTCATGTCGGATATCTTGATCAGCTGATTTGCATGAGTTTTCCAATATCGAGAGTCGATTCTTAAAGTCTAGGGGGTCTTGATGTATTGAAGGTCATTGCATTGATAAGACCATGCATGTTTTCTTGATGATTTGCTGTATTGAATAATCGGTATGACTGAAGCCTAAAGTGTCGAACCAAAGTAGCGAGGCTGGGATGTAAATTGCATGAAGTGTAGGATTGTTGTTCGAGGACGAACAAGGATTTAAGTGTGGGGTAAGTGATCTTGGGCAAATTTATATGCCCAAGTGATACTCAAAAGTACCATTTTAGCCTTGTTTATCTACCAATGTGTATACATTCTCATGTAATTGGTAATAAAATGTGAATTTATACTAACCAACATGATTAGCATTGTTTTGCAGGTAAAATGTAATTTCGGGAAGCTAAAATGCATGTTGGAGGATATCGGGGTTGGACTTGGATGCGAGCAAGGAACAAGGCATTGGACAACATGAATTAAAGGGGCTCCGCGATGGAGCCATGTCACGCTGCCATTGCGGAGGCCTTCTGCCTGGATAGGGAAATTTTGCCCAAATCCCAGAGAGGGTCCGCGTCTAGTCCGTGGCACGGTGGCTTGGCTCCGCGTTGCACGTCGTGCCACGTTGAGCTTTAATTCCTGGATCCCCAGTTCCAGTGAGGGTCTGCGTCCGTAGCGTGTCACGGAGGCAGTGCTCCGCGATGCACTCCGTGACACGTTGCTCGTTATTCCGGAAAAAATTTCCAGCAGTATAAATAGAACACTTAGGTTCATTTTTCAATATTCTGACTTGGTGGAGCAAGAACGTGGGTTACAGGCAGTTGAGGGACGAAAATATCAGGGTTTTTTCTCTCTTTCTTTCTTCTTTAATTCAATTGCTTGTATGATTAACACTCATTTAAAGATGTTTAATCCACAAATGAGTGGCTAATTCCTCTTCTTGCTGAGGTTATGAACAATTGCGATGAAATGTGATCATTGATTCTTTGGTTTTTCATCTTTTCTTCCATGTTGTTCTATTAATTCTTGTTCTTACTGCATTAATGTGTGGCCTACGTTAATGTACATCTAAAAAGTTCGGTTTCGCTCGAGAGAGCAAGAAATTGGAAAGTTGTGAATTAATAGGATATGATCTTTACTTGATTTGGGAAAATTGGGAATTGATTTACTTTTAGGATAGAAATATACCTGAAAGTCGTATTAGTCAATTTAGGAACCGGATTTGTATGGCTAGAACATGAATTGCATTTAATCACAGAAATGTAGGTGGATGGTTCATGATTCTTAAGCGAGGTTAAATACGAGAGTTTTAATCTCTTGGCAAATGTTCTTGGCTAGCAACTGGAGGAAAAGATTAACCAAATTATAATGATAATTAATTTCATTACATGTTCGTTTAACCTCAGCATGCTCTCATTCATAGTTCAGACTCAAAGTAGATAATTGTTTTAGCTTTAGTATAAAAATTAGAAAACAAACTATCAAACTCTTGGTTACACTGTTGTCTGCATTTTTAGAAGTAAAATATAGTACACTTGAGCAGATTGCACTTCATCCAAGTCTCTGTGGGATCGATACTTGGCTTACTAAAGCCACTTACTACTTGTTCGACCACGTGCACTTGTGTGTAGTTATATACCCATATAACAGACCCGAACAATTACCTCCAGGCTAAGAGTTATAATAAGCTACCTATGGGAGGTTAGGGCTAACTGCTTAGGACCATATCTGACTAATAGCAGCTCCACAGTTGTTTTACGCAAAGGGCAAGTATCCTAGAGTAAACCTATCATGGTCAACTGTTATGAATGACATCGAGACGATAGTGACAACATAGTACCCTCGTTAGAATTACCTCTAGCTAGGTCGGTTATCCCTTACGACGTTTGGTTGTTTGATGTTATTGCCTATAGGGTCGTGCTTGTAGGGGCGGTATGATGTCCGAAACCATTTGAGTGAGGCCGCGAGGGCCATATTGAGTTTCATTTATTGAGGCCACGAGGGCCATATTGAGTTTCATTTATTGAGGCCGCTAGGGCCATCTTGAGTTTCATTTATTAAGGCCCTTTTGAGTTTCATCTATTGAGGCCGCGAGGGCCATATTATGTTTCATTTATTGAGGTCGCGAGGGCCATATTGAGTTTCATTTATTGAGGTTGCGAGGGTCATATTGAGTTTCATTTATTAAGGTCGCGAGGGCTATATTGAGTTTCATTGACTGAGGCCGCAAGGGTCATATTGAGTTCCATCAGATCGATGCCGTGAGGGCCGTAATGAGTTCCACTAAATCAAGGCCGCGAGGGCCATCACGAGTTACATTATACGTACAATCATTAATAGTCAGATAGTAAAAATGGACTTATTTGTACTTGTCGGGCTTATGGGGCCCCAGGTAGGTTTTTTTGTGTTGTTTGTACCTTCCAGGCTTATGGCGGCCAAGGTAGGTTCTTGTTTGTAAACTTGTCTGCTAGTTATATTTCATGAATGTGTAATCATACGGTCTTAGATCACATACATGTAGTGTTTGTTAGATGCAGATTGCGAATAAGCAGGCTTACAGTTTAATCTTTCGGCCACTTCTTTCTATTTATTCCCAGTCTTATTCAGTTTATTTGTTGTCCTACATATTCGGTACATATTGTACTGACGCCCTCCCCTGGGTGCTACATTACTTGCCTGCAGGTTTAGACAGACAGAGTTCAAGGCCTTCAGTAGCAGCCGTTCAGAGTCAGCAGTTTGGCCAGCTCCTTTCGTTCGGGGTTGTCAGGTGGTAGAGATTCGGTCTTTTATTTGTATAAGCATTTGGGTAGGCCGGGGCCCTGCCCCGACCACTAGTTGTATTCTTAGAGACTTGTAGACTACAGTTGTGAGTTAGTTAGCTGTTGTTGGCCGTGTAGGGCCCATATACGTCTTATTTTACGTGTTGGCCATGTGGGGCCTAGTATAACTTCTGATTTTTATTTCAGCTATAACTAGATATCATGGTGGTCTTGTCAGCCCATATAGTATTCCTTGTTATTGTCGTCGCTGGTTAGTTGTTTTCTTTTACAGGTGGCTATGCAGCCTTGTCGGCCGGAGGCTGTGTCTACAGTCGAGATATATCCCGTTGTTTTCTTGAATTGAGTTGCAGACCTGCACCAGATGTGCATAGGCCTAGTCAGGTCAGCCAGATTCCAATGTGGCACTAATTGCCAGTCATGCCTCCCAAGGTGGGGCGTGACATCATAGGTGCATTAGCTATATCGATGAATACTTGTTGTATTTAATTGAACGTGTATTTATTCATTCTTACGTCATTTATATTCATTCGCTCTTGTATCACTTCTATTCATTCATTCTACTTATATTCATGTGCGCATTTAGGTTGTATCAATGAATACAATCTACATATATACAAAGATACAAAAATTGACGAATACTTATTATATTGATTAATATAGATTGTATCGACGAATATAGTTTACGTGTATACAAGAAAACAACCAAAAGCTCTAATTAATCTTGTATTCATTCACTCTTGTATCACTTGTATTCAATACAAATTGTATCAACGAATACAGTTTACGTGTATACAAGAAAATAATCAAAAGCTCTAATTGAGCTTGTATTCGTTCACTCTTGTATCACTTGTATTCTTTCATTCTACTTGTACTCTTTGAATGTGTATCTTTTTTTTTATGCTTATCAATATGTATCAATTTTATTATACCAATGTATCATGAAAGAGAGAGGTAGAGAGAGAGAGAGAAAAAAAGATACAAAGAAAGAGAAGGAGAGAAAGACAGTAAGAAGGAGGAAGGAGAGAGGCGAGGGAGAGAGAGGAGAGAGGAGAGCGATAGAGAGGGAGAAAGAAGAGGGAGGCAAGCGAGAGAGAGAGAGAGAGAAAGAGGAGGAGGCGAGAGAGATTTAGAGAGTGTAAAGAAATGCTACAAATTGTAATATTTTTTATAAAATGTATTTTTTAAGACTTTTTTCTACTAATAATGAATACATAGCATATATTTGTTATACCATGTAATTTTCTCAATTATAAACCTAAATACAGAGAAGGCATTACTTCCACATTTTTCAAACGCTAATTTTCGTCAGCTCCGTGGTGTTTCAAATTTATTTACCATGTTTGATTCTTCAAAGTACAAGTAACATTAATTGATATAAAGGAATTCCATTCCAAAGTGAATCTAACCAAAAAATGTATCCAATATAGAAAATAATAAAATGAATTTTATAGTCTTAAATGTTGGTGTTACACCTCACCTTGGGAGGCACGACTGGCACCTAATACCAAACTGGAATCTGGACTGACCAGATTGACCTGGTGCACGTCTGGTGCATGCCTGTAACTTAATTCAGGAAAACGACAGGCTATATATCGGCTGTAAATACATCCTCTGACCGACAAGGCCACCTGTAAAGGAAGACAACTAACAAAAAAAATACAATAACAAGGATCTTATGCGGGACGACAAGACCACCATGTTGTCTAGTTATAACAGAAATGAAAACATGCAGCTATACTGGACCCCACATGACCAACACGTAAAATAAGACATTCATGGTCCCCACACGGCCAACAACAACCAACTGAATGAGGACTATAGTCTACAAGCCTCTAAAAATAGGAATAATGGTCGGAACAGAGCCCTGGCCTACCTAAATGCCATATAAATAAAAGACTGTAATCTCTATAACATGGCAGCTCTGAATGAAAGGAACTGGCCGAACTACTGACTCTGAACAACTGCTAATAGAGGTCCTGAACTCTATCTGTGTAAACCTGCAGGTAAGTATGCAGCGCCTCATAGTTGGGCGTCAGTACAATATGTACCGAATGTATAAGGCAATAACAGAAGTTGAGTAAGACAGATAAAAACTAAAAGTGAACAGTAATAAAGGTTAGAAGTTAACCTGTAAGCTTCCCTTTCCATAACCCGCATCTAGTAAGTCACTATATGTGTATGAGCTGAACTATACGACTATTCATTCATAAGCTATAACCGATAGATAAATTTACAAACAAGAACCTAACTTGGCCCCCATAAGCCAGGAAGGTACAAGCAACACAAAATAACCTACCTGGGCCCCCATAAGCCTCGACAGGTGTTAATCAGTCTATATACCCCTATTGGTACCCCGTAGACTCTCCAAGTAAATGTAATTGTATCCGAGCCATTGGGGCTCCTCTAATTGTATCTGAGCTATCTGGGCTCCTACAACTGTATCTGAGCCGTCTGGGCTCCTGTAACTATATCTGTGTCTTAGTTGTTTGGGCTATCTGGGTTGCGTAACTGGACCCCGAGCCCTGGCTCGACTATAGGTGATAACGTAATTTTCGATAACTGGACCCCAGGCCTTGGCCCGACTATGGATCATAATGTGACTGCTGTAACTAGATACCGAGCTTGGCTCGACTATGGATCATACTATAGTTGTTCTAACTAGGCCCCGAGCCTTGGATCGACTATGGGCCATAATATAACTATTGTAGCTGGACCTCGATCCTTGGCTCGAATATGGGTCATAATGTATCTATTGTAACTGGATACTGCCCTCACATCCTCTATCTGGTGTAACTCAATACAGCTCTCACAGCCTCAATCTGGTGGAGCTCGATACGGCCATCACGGCCTCAATCTGATGGAACTCAATATGGCCCTCACAGCCTCAATCTAATGGAACTCAATATGGACCTCACGACCTTAATCTAGTCCTTTTGTACATCATACTACCCCTACAAGCATGGCCCTATAGGCAATAACATCTAACAATCCCACGTCGTAAGGAAAACCCAATCTTGCTAGGGTTAACTCTAGCAAGGGTTACTATGTCATCACTGTCATCTCAACTCTATTCGTAATAGTTGACCATAATAAGTTTACTCTGAAATACTTGTCCTCTACGTAGAACAACTGCGGGGCTGCTACTAATCGGATATGCTCATGAGCAGTCACCCTAACCTCCCATAGGCAACTTATTATAACTCTTGGCCTAGGAGTAATATTGTAATACTGTGGTTCTAGTCCCTGAGACACTAACTGAATCTGTTTAGATTTCATATGCCTTCTCTAGGCAATACCTAACCTCGTAGGTGTGTTTATCTGGACTTAGCCGTTCACGGCAACCTGTACCTAAATATTTGATAAGAGTAGGTTGGGGCATTAGCCCCGTATCTATCCACTAACAAAACTTCCCCCGTTAGCGTATCTACTGCTCTATCAGGCCGGTACAACTGAGGTGGTGCCCTGAGTGACCTGTACGATAAGCACCACGTCGACTGAAACTAACTGTCACTGGCGATAGCCACTATGTGGCGGACTGACCCTCAACTCTCTAGGCAACTCTGGTGTCACTGACTCTGGGGTAAGGCCATACTAAAATTCTGGCCCTGGAGGCGTACTCTAACGGTCTCTGGATAAGCTCTACTAACAATATAGGCGCCGAACTAATAGTTATATCGCGCGACTGCACCTATGTTGTTCAAATTACTAACTCAGGCCCCACTATTACCTAAAAACATCTGAAGCCTAAGAATGGCATCCAAACATCATTTCTACTAATTCACTGAACAGAAGGACAGAGGAATTTCTATGCCGCTTCTAGTGTGAGTCACCCTTAATCTCTTCTTTCCCGACGAGGGATATTGCAATATACTCTTAATATGTTTTCTAGAAGCTAGCCACAACATATGTAACATAATCTACTGATAGTAGCTAACCACGACCTACATGGATCTTATATACTAGCAACAACTAATTACAATAAGTAGGATCGTTGTCTATGCTCAGAAACATAAGTCGTACCATTGTACGATGAGAATAACTTTCGGAAGGAATAAGCCTTAACATACCTCGAATGACGATTTTCATTTAAATGATTAGTTCCAACCTGAAGCCAATAGTCCCACTCAACTGCAATCCTTATACTGAGAAAATAGGGCTAGTTTCAATACTAAATTTAGCCAATAACGATATCTTTCGATACCAATATCAACTATAATTCAACTCTGAATAACTCAGCCAGAAACCCACCATTTCTCGAGAGTTCAGAAGGGATAAATGCTTACCTATTTCCTGTGGCCGTTTAGAATCCAATTTGCAGCAATTCTGATAACTTTTACTCAGCGGGGTTCCGAATCACTGAGCGAATTCTCATGAATAACTCCGCAGCGATGCTTCTCATAAGCCTAGAACTCGTTATCCAGGATGAATTTGTGTTTAGACGGAATTTGATGGTGTAACTTGACGAAAATCATGTGAAATAGTCGCCTGCTCTTATTTCTCTATTGAAGAAAATGTGTAAAATGATTCAATTCAAGACTTGATGGGGTTTATATAGTTTTTGAGGTGGTGGCAGGGGGCGCGGCGCGCCACCCATCGTGCCAGGCATGGGTGTGTTGCGCTCCGACCATAGCGCTAGATCGGTTGGCGCAGCGCGACGCCCAAGGCGCCTGGGCTTTGGCCCTGCTTCCTGCTCGCTCGACGCCACGTTCGTATATTTATCCCCCAGGTCTTTTTCCGCATGCATCGTCCTCTTAAACTCTTAACTATGTATGAACGTATCGATTAAACAATAGGAACTTACAAGGTGTAACATCCTCCCCCTCTTAGGAACATTCGTCCTTGAATGTCATCTTAAGGCCTAAAGGGGGTTAACTTTTTTGACTAATACTTAGAAAATTTTCAGCAGAGCCTCCCCTGTATTATGGACTATCCGGAAACCTGAAACTCATAAAAGTACAACACAGGCATCTCACGGGACGCTACTTGCAGCCAAAACATAGTTCTATCACATAGATGTAACCAACTGATAACAATAGCAACCAAGTCAACTGTATAATATCTTAAACTGTCTTGCCTTAACTTAAATTGTCTGAGTCTGTATACAATCATCGTAGAGCCTAGAACAACTATCTGTAGTTCTTTTTCTATATTTATGTTCCCCCATGATACCTTTATAAGCTACAACTTTGATTCTCAAGATAGATAACTATTGGGGTCTCTCCATGGAACAGTGCTTCTATGCCTTAAGTATCGTCGACTGGGTCAATCTAAGAAAAGGTTTTCTATGAACTTGCGTAGTGTTGATAGACATATCCTAGCCCCGAAGACAACTCTATCCCATAGGCCACTTTGCCAATCTCCTAGAGGATCTGGTATAACTTAATGAATCTAGGGCTGGACTTGCCCTGCTTGTCAGATCTCATAACGCCCTTCATTGGCGAAATTTTTAGGAATATCCAGTCATTGCTTCAATCTCTAACTTCTCCATATACTAGAGTAAGACTTCCGGCGACCCTAGGTTGCCGGTACATGTCTCCGAATTAGTTTAACTGTTTCCCTCTGACTGATGCAGTATGCTCAATTCAATTATCCCTGACTTACCTAGTTCAAGCCATCATATATGAAACCTACATTCCCACCTTTAACATAACTCCTGGTGTCTGAGTCGGGTGCTCTGCTTGGATATTTATTTAGGGACGAGGGGAGGTACTTAAATTAACATGCATCCCAATCTGTCCTGATAACTCTTCCTAAATCTAGCCGTGAGTTGTGCCCCTTTGCCAGAAGTTAATCGACATTGAGATACCATATAGCCGGAATGTTTCTTTCATATTCAATTTGGCGTAGTCTTTAGCTGAAACGTCATTCCAATCGGCAAGAAGTAAGTTAATCTCACTAGTTTCTCAACAATGACATAATAGAGTAACATTTACACCTGGTACGAGGTAACCTTATAGTTATGTTCATATTGTCTACTTCCTACTTTCCCGCTCGGTTTCTGCTGCCCAGCCTGCTCTTGTTGGTCGCAGGGCTCTGTGTCACAACTCAACAATATCCTTCTTCTTCCTATGCTAGCAGTAAATCTCTTTTATAACCTAACGTGCTTTCGTCAAACCCGAGTGGGGGAAATGACGGGCATGGTATGCCCTGCTATAATCTACTGACGAAGCTCTGCTATATTTAGAACATAGAGTCGGCCTCCGGGTCTCAAAACTCCATCCCTTACTATCTCGAGGGTCGGTGGCTCCTCCTATTGGGCCTTATCTCTGACTACACTAGGCTAGGGTCTTCGTACCGTCACTCATTTGCCTCCACAACTAGGGGTATAAAGTTAGATACTCATGTCTTCTCTTACTTCTAGGGGCTGAGATCTGGTGCTCATGCCTCCTGCATCTTACTGCCCAGGATACTACTAGCCAAGTCTACTGACCTGTATCATTCTGACCCTCACTAGGGCCAATTTCATTCATATACTTTCTCTGTCCTTCAACATAGCAAACTAGGGTCATATCTACTATTCTACAGGTATGTCTTACCATCATCCATACACCGTGATGGGGTTAATCTATTTCTAGCTTAAAGTTTACTATTGCTGGGGGTTTACTACTTATAGACTCTCACCCGCACTTGGGTGTTACTAATAATCTTACCTACCCTCCTAATTTGCTGCTGTGAGGGTCTAGGTGACTTACTTGAATGCTAGGAGTCTTAATCACTTTCTATCATTTTTATGGAATCAACAATTCTAGCCCCTCTTTACTATTCATACTGGGCAATATCGCATTTACGCTTTCTGTCCTACTTAGAAAGGGATAGGATGCAGGAAATAGCCATATCTTACTGCAGTAGGGCTGAGGTATGGAACTTTACTACCTCTAAAGATTTGGGGGTAAGAACCTGGCAATTTCCCCCTTCTTTTATACCTTTCAGGTAATCCAACATTAGTTGTTTCCCCCATCTAATTCTAACTGTCTATCAAGTGAGACAACCCATACATATGCCATATTACTAACTCATATTCTGAGGTTGTAAAAAAAAACTGGGGACGGTGCGACATAACTGTTACTTTATGAGGTTCCTAGTGCCCCGGGAGGGTGCTGAGGTAATAAAAAGACGTCTGCTTTTTCCCTTAGGCTAACTGTCCCCTCCCCCCAACTATGGCACTTCACTGGTACCCTCTCCTACTGCTGTAGTTGACTTGCTGCTGACTGAAGTCTGTCTCATATCAAACATTATTCTAAACAGACATAACAAATAAAACTTAGGGACTCATCCCTATACAACTCGACTCTATAGCACAATCTAAGAAGAAGGAGGGGTAACCATACTATCATTCCTCGTAGCCTCCTGCTTATAAAATGTGGTGCACAACATATTTATAAACAAGACTCTACTAGAAACGTCTTGCAGACTCCCAGGGATACGAACTACTCTGATACCAAGTTTGTCATGCCCCACCTTGGGAGGCATGACTGGCACCTAATGCCACATTAGGATTTGGACTGACCTGATTGACCTAGTGGACTTCTGGTGCACACGCCTGTAATTTAATTCAGAAAATGACGGGCTATATCTCGGCTGTAAATACAGCCTCTGGCCGACAAGGCAACCTATAAAGGAAGACAGCTAACAAAAAAAATGCAATAACCAGGATCCTATAAAGGCCGACAAGATCATCATGTTGTCTAGTTATAACAGGAATGAAAACAAGCAGCTATACTGGGCCCTACACAACCAACACGTAAAATAAGACATACATAGGCCCCACATGGCCAACAACAACCAACTGACTGAGGACTGTGATCTGCAAGCCTCTAAAAATAGGAATAATGGTAGGGACAGAGCCCTGCTTACCCAAATGCCATATAAATAAAATAATGTAATCTTTATAACTTGGTAGCTCCGAATGAAAGGAATTGGCCGAACTACTGCCTCTAAACAACTGCTAATGGAGGTCCTGAACTCTGTCTGTCTAAACCTGTAGGCAAGTATACAGCTCCCCATAGTTGGGCGTCAGTACAATATGTATCAAATATGTAAGGCAATAACAGAAGCTGAGTAAGACTGATAAAAACTAAAAGTGAACAGTAATAAGGGCCAGAAGTTAACCTGTAAGCTTCCCTTTTCCATAACCTGCATCTAGTAAGTCACTACATGTGTATGAGTTGAACTGTACGACTATTCATTCATAAGCTATAATTGGCAGACAAATTTACAAATAAGAACCTAACCTGACCCCCATAAGCCGGGAAGGTACAAGCAACACAAAATAACCTACCTGGGCACCCAAAAGCCTCGATAAGTGCCAATCAATCTATATACCCCTATTGGTACCCCGTAGACTCTCCAAGTAACTGTAATTATATCTGAGCTATCTAGGCTCCTGTAACTGTATTCGAGCCATCGGGGCTCCTATAACTATATCTAAGCCATTTGGGCTCCTGTAATTGTATCTGAGCCATCTGGGCTTCTGTAACTGTATCTGTGTCTGAGCTGTCTGGCTGCGTAACTGGACCCCGAGCCTTGGATCGACTATGGGTAATAACGTAATTTCTAATAACTGGACCCCAAGCCTTGGCCCAACTATGGGTCATAATGTGACCGCTGTAGCTGGATCCCAAGCCTTGGCTCGACTATGGATCATACTGTAGCTGCTGTAATTGGGCCCCGAGCCTTGGCTCGACTATGGGCCACAATATAACTGTTGTAGCTAGACCCCGAGCCTTGGCTCGACTATGAGTCATAATATATCTGTTGTAATTGGATACGGCCCTCACGGCCTCTATCTGGTGTAACTCAATACGGCCCTTACAACCTCAATCCAGTGGAGCTCGATACGACCCTCAAAACCTCAATCTGGTCCTTTCGGACATCATACTGCCCCTACAAACATGACCCTATAGGCAATAACATCTAACAATCCCATGTCGTAAGGAAAACCCAATCTAGCTTGAGTTAACTCTAGCAAGGGTTACTATGTCATCACTGTCATCTCAACTCTATTTGTAACAGCTGACCATAATAGGCTTACTCTGGAATACTTTGTCCTCTACGTAGAACAACTATGGGGATGCTACTAATCGGATATACTCCTGAGCAGTCAACACTAACCTCCCATAAGAAACTTATTATAACTCTTGGCCTAGGGGTAATACAGTAATAATGTGGTTCTAGTCCCTGAGACACTAACTGAATCTGTTCAGATTTTGTATGCCTTGTCTAGGCGATTCCTAACCTCGTAGGTGTGTTTATCTGTACATTGCCATTTCCGGCAACCTGTACCTGAATATTTGATAAGAGTAGGCTGGGGCATTGGCCCTGTATCTAGCTACTAACAAAACTCCCCACCCCCCTTAGAGTATCTACTGCTCTATCAGGCTGGTACAACTGAGGTGGTGCCTTGAGTGAACTGTATGATAAGCACCACGTCGACTGAAACTAACTGTCACTGGCTATAGGCACTATGTGGCGGACTGACCCTCAACTCTCTAGGCAACTCTTGTGCCACTGACTCTGGTGTAAGGCCATACTGACATAATTCAGGCCCTGAAGGCGTCAAGGTACGTCAACGGTCTCTAGACAAGCTCTACCGACAATACAGGCGTTGAATTAATAGTTATATCGTCCGGTTGTGCCTATGCTGTTCAACATACTAACTCAAGCCCAACTATTACCCACATCCATCTAAAGCCTAGGCATGGCAGCCAAACATCGTTTCTACTTACTCAGTGAATAGAAGGGTAGAGGAATTTCTATGACGTTTCTAGCGTGAGTCACCCTTAATCTCTTCTTTCCCGACAAGGGATATTACAATATACTCTTAATATGCTTTCTAGCAGCTAGCCATAACATATGTAATCATAATCTACTGATATCAGCTAACCACGATATACATGGATCTTATATACTAGCAACAACTAATTACAAGAAGTAGGATCATTGTCTATGCTCAGAAACATAAGTCGTATCATTGTACGATGAGAATAACTTGCCGAAGGAACAAGCCTTAACATACCTCGAATGCCGATTCTCGATTAACTGATTAATTCCAACCTGAAGTCGGCGGTCCCACTCAACTGCAATCCTTATACTGAGAAAATAGGGCTAGTTTCAATACTAAATTCGGCCAATAATGATATCTTTCGATAATAATATCAACAATAATTCAACTCTGAATAACTCATCCAGAAACCCACCATTTCTCGAGAGTTCAGAAGGCATACCTATTGTATGTGGCCGTTTAGAATCCAATTTGGAGCAATTCCGACAACCTTTACTCGACGGGGTTCCGACTTACCGAGCAAATTCTCACGAATTCTCACGAAATAACTCCGCAGCGATGCTTCTCATAGGCCTAGAACTCATTATCCAGGATGAATTTGTGCTTAGACGGAGTTTGACAGTGTAAATTGACGAAAATCATGTGAAATAATCGTCTGCTCTTATTTCTCTGTTGAAAAAATGTGTGAAATGATTCAATTCAAGACTTGAGGGGGTTTACATAGTTTTTTTTTTTTTTTTTGGGGGGGGGGGGCACCCATTGCGCCAGGCATGGGTGTTCCGCGCGCCGGCCATTGCGCTGGGCAAGGTTGTGGCGTGCGCCAGCCATAGCGCTGGGAAAGAGTGTGCCACACGCTGGCCATAGCACTAGACCGGCTAGCACGGCACAGCGCCTGGCCTCTGGCACCAGCTTCCTGCTCGCTCGCCGCCACGTTCGTATATTCATCCCCCGGGACTTTTTCCACATGTATCGTACTCTTAAACTCTCAACATACGTACAAACGCATCGGTTAAATGATAGGAACTTACGAGGTGTAACAGTTGGAACTTTTTATACAGTTCAAATAAGGAAAGATTTAATTAAGAAGTAAAATATTAGCCAATTTTAAAATACTAAATACTAGGAGTTTTTCTATCTTATAAATACGTAAAGATTTAACAGTTATAACTTTAAGTAATTTTAAATTTCTAAATTAGGATAATAATTAGACAATTATTGAAGAAAAAGAGTAAATGACAATTTTGTCTATTGTGGAGTCTTTTAGTGAAGGGCAAGAAGTTCAATCAATATTTTAAGGATCTTCACACTTTTAATATAATATAAATAGATAGATAGATAAATAAATATTTAATCCCCTCCCCCCTCCCACCTACCAATCTTATGCAATATTTATTTTACTCTTGATATTTGTCAACCCTCCATTGATTAATACATTTATATATTATATGTAATATTTTATTTTTCTAACCTAGAATTAATAAATTTTTATTTAAGTTTTATTAACATTATAATTAGTAGAATAATTCTTTTTTGAATTTGTTATAAATTCTAATATTATTTTTTATGATTGTTATTTTAATGTTAAACGTATCATATATGTATATGTTCTTGTATTCTTTATTTTCCCTGCTTGTGATTTTGATGATTTCCTAGTTCTGTGTATGCTGGAAATATTTTGTGTTGGGAAACACTATAAAAATATAAACTGATATAAATATTTATTAGCAAAATAATAACACTGAGAATTTGAGGTTAGTGTAATATAAGAGAGAGTTGAGATAAAGAAAAATATTCTAAATTTTTAAGTAATTCACTGTACAAAAGAGATTTAATAAATTTAATATTGAAGAAAGATGTTGTTATAGGTGGAGTTTTGGATACTTCAACTATTCTAGAGTTGTTTGAATTATACGATGTCATCGGATTGTTGTATCTTGGGGGGATAAGTTAAGAGTTATACTACTGATCTGGCAAACATTATTTTGCACTGAGCTTAAATCTCCTTAAAGAGAGTGAGAATTCCACGCCTCAACCGAAATATTTATTTATTCTTTTTACTTTTAACTATAACCTATAGTATTTTTGTCAAAAAAAATGACTAATTTAAATTATTACAATATATTATAAGTAATATATATATATATATATATATATATGTATGTATATACATACATATATACTTGAGTCGTGCTGGGTACTTGATCTTGGGCATAATTACATGCCCAAGTGCTATTTTATAACTTAATTAAGTCATGTTTGTCAATTTAATTAATTACATTCTCATGTGATTTTGTATAATTTCATGCATAAACTAACCAATGTGATTAGCTCTTTGTTTTGTAGGTGAAAAATGCTAAGGATGAGCTTAATATGATGATGCACGAAGATAAAGGGAGTTCGAGATTGAGCGCAAAGAAGGAGACATGAAAAAAACATGAAAGTGTCATGGGTGTGCCGGCCAACGTGCCACGCTGACAGGAGGGCGCGCCAGGAAGCGTGTCACGCTTTCCCTCTGTCGCGTTCACTGTCGTGCCACGCAAAGGCAGGTGTGCACGCACGCGAGGAACAAGGCAGCAGCAGCGCGCAATGGTATCGTGCCATGCCCTGCAGCCTGCCGATGGCTGTCTTGCCACGCCAGGCGACGCGCAGCAATGGAGCACACGATGCTGCTGAGAAATCCAAAACAGTGGGTATCGGCGTTTGCTCTGTAGCACGGAGGTAAATTGGGACGATGGGAAGCATGCCACAGAGCAGTTTCATGCCCGACCAAG
Organism: Datura wrightii; assembly: GCA_035772735.1. Classification (NCBI taxonomy): domain Eukaryota; kingdom Viridiplantae; phylum Streptophyta; class Magnoliopsida; order Solanales; family Solanaceae; genus Datura; species Datura wrightii. The sequence goes on from JASDFA010000001.1 coordinate 14,789,796, forward strand.
TTTTGTTAAATTTCATTTAGTATAAATTAAAACCTTAGCTCCAAAAATCAAATGTCACGAAATATTCTTGGGAAACCGTAAAGGAGCGAAGGGAGAACGGAATAACTCTATCTAGGGTTCCTTACTTTTCATTCTCTTTTAGTTATTCCTGTAAGTACTCTACTTTAAACATATTTTTGAGTATTTGTACAAACATGAGTAGCTAAAACCCTTCCTCTAGGGTTGAGGCTACATAAGATGATTGTAAATGCATGAATTCTTCTTGGTTTGAGTTTTTAGTTATTTTTTTGTCTTATATTCTTTATTATTGTTATTTTTATGCTTGGTCACCATGAAAACAAATGTGTTAAGCTCAGGTAAAAGCTTGAAAGAGTAACCCTAGGCTAGAACATGAGAATGTAGGGAGCTAGTTCTTACCTTTATGATAGGATTAGCGGTTAGGATAGAAATTATACCTAATTTGCCTTGCTTGGTTATTAAAATGGGATGAGCTAGACACCGACTTTGAATTATTACATCACTGCTCGTAGAAGTAGTTGTGAAGCTAAGTTCGGTTAAATAATTAGAGGTACGAAAGTCCATAATCAAGGGTGTAAACTCCATAAACCACATCCATGTAATTAAATTTCTCACGAATTAGGACGTCACATCCCCGCTCAACGATGTAGGTGTGAGACTAGTTTGTCGTGTTTAGAGGTTCGAAAAACCATGAACATAGCATTTTAATTATGTGAGACAACAATTGAAGTTTTCATACTCGAACCATTGTGAATTGCAGCATTGCATGATTATTAGGCCTTAACTCTAGTTGCTTCTTATATTGCTTCTCAAGTATTTTGTGACCACCCCTAAACTTAATTATAATTTCCCGAAAACTTCTATAATGAAAACTTGTAAAGGTTAATCTTACACTTAAACTTGAATATTTGTTTAATTGGTCCAGTCCTCTGTGGGTTCGACATCCAGCTCTGAAAAAGGGTCATTGTATTACTTGTACAATCGTGTGGGCTTGCGCGTGCACTGGAGCGCGAACAAGTTTTTGGTGCTGTTGCCGGGGACTGACGAAGTTTAGTGAATTTTTCTATTTTTGTGTGATTTTTAATTTCCTTAAGTGTTGAAAAACTTGGTCTTAGTCTGCTACATTGCAGGTGACAGATTGTCCTTGTAGAGCTGGCAAGGAATAGAGAGCTGGTGGAGCCATTGTTGGAACCTGAACGACAATTGCATTTGCTCCGGAGGGAAGCCTTAGAGCGAAAGTTGAAAAGGTTACAAGAGCAGTTGCAACAACATCCACCAACAGGTCAAGCAGAGTTATTATCTGACCAAATAGCAGCCCGACCAGTTCGCGAAGTGGCAATCCCACTAGCGATAAATGTGACCTCTAGTATCCACAAACCGGAGCCCAAAAGGAACTTTGAATTGAAACAGAATATGGTGCAGCTGTTACATTCTAGTGGCCAGTTCACTGGGATGACTCATGAAGACCCACAACAGCACTTATAGAACTTATTAGAGATCAATGATACTTTTGTCCCCACCGGAGTGTCAACTGATTATGTCCGACTCACACTCTTTCCATTTTCATTATTAGGAGAGACGAAGAGGTGGTTGAAGGCTGAGCCACCTAATTCCGTTACTTCTTGGGATGACTTAGCGAAGAAGTTCCTCATCAGATTCTTTCCTTCAGGCAAAACTTCCAAACTCAGGAGTGAAATATTAAGCTTCAAGCAGAGGCCGGAGGAGAACTTGTATTTTGCTTGGGAGAGATTCAAGTCATTATTGAGAGACTGCCCCCATCACTAGCAGTCCAATGAAGTGCTAGCCCATACCTCTGTGGAGAGTCTAGACCCACACACCAAAATTTTGTTAGACTCTACATCGGGTGGGCAAGCATTGGAGAAGACCTATGATGAGTTGTACACTTTGTTAAACAAGATTGCTCAGGGAAATCCAGAGTGGCATAGCGAGTCATCGAGAGAGGCAGGAAAGAGGACAACAGGGCTGATAGAGGTGGATGGTGTAAATGCCTTGGCGGCACAACTAGTATCATTCCAACAACAGATGATGACTCAGTTCAACAAACTGAGTATGAACCAACAGCAGGGACAGGTGAATGCAGTTCAGCAGGCTCCTAGTTGGTGTGAAATCTGCGGTAATAATGGGCACAATGCAGAATCTTGCGAGGCCAATCCTGGATCGGTCAATTTTGTTGGGAATGTTCAAAGAAACATTCAAAATTTTTGGAACAATTACAACAAGAATTGGCAGAGCCACCCGAATTTTTCTTGGGATGAAAATCAAAGTCAAAGCTACCAGCAACCTCAGCAGCAACAGTATCAGCAGCAGAACAAGCAGAATGGTGGCCTGTCGAGCAGCAACATTGAGGAGATGTTGTAAAAGATTATGGCAACACAGACCCAATTAGCAGAGAATCAGGCAAAAATGACATCAGATTTAGAAAATCAGAGTTGGTCACTCGCAATTTAGAGAAGTAGATGGGATAAATAGCAGTTGCTCAGCAAACCAGGCCTCAGGGAGGGTTACCTAGTGACATATATACAAACCTCCGAAAGGTTAACGCCATTAGTCTGAGGAGTGGCAAGCAGTTGGATGATGCATCACTGAAAGAGAAGAGAAATTAGGTGCAGCCGGAGCTGGTTAAAAAGGGACCACCGAATGGAAAGGGTGATAATCAGAGTGCTATGCAATAAAATGCTAAATCATCATTGCAGCCAGCACAGAGACTACCACCACCATTCCTGCAAAGACTCAAGAAAAGCAAGGAAGAGGAATGCTTTAAAAAGTTCTTTAATATATTCAAAGAACTTCACATAAATTTGCCTTTGCTTGATGTTTTGCAAGGAATGCCCAAGTACGCTAAGTACTTAAAAGATGTGGTGGCCAACAAAGTCAGATTGGTAGATGTTCAGACAGTGGCACTGACTGAGGAGTGCAGCCACAGGGTAATGAGCAAGATACCAAAAAAGCTCAATGACCCAAGGAGTTTTACCCTCCCCATACAAATTGGTAAAGCTGAGGTGATAAGAGCTCTATGTGATTTAGGGGCAGTGGTTAATTTAATTCCCCTGTCTTTGTTTAACACCTAGGGGTTGGGTTAGCCCAGGACAACTCGAATGATGTTGCAGCTGGCAGACAAGTCTCAAGTAGCACCAGATGGAATAATCAAGGACCTTCTCATGAAAGTGGGTGAGTTCATTATACCCGTTGACTTCATCATACTCGATTTTAAAGTTAATGACAAGGTACCCCTGATCTTAGGATGACCATTCTTGGCCACTGGAGGAGCAATTATTAATGTAAAAGCAGGGACCCTGATAATGAGGGTCGATGATGAAGAAGAACTCTTCCGGGTCTACCAAGAGATCAAACCACCTACATACTATGGAGACCTTTGTAAGGTTGGTGTGTTGTTAGAGTCTAAGTGTGGGCTGGCAGGTTCCATAGGTCCACGACTGCAAGATATGATCACATTTCAGCCCGAATCTAATGGAGGGATTCAGTTAGAGAAGGAGTTGGAACAAGAGAGGGACAGAGTGGAGGTGGTTCCCTCGAAAAATAAAAAGAGAAGAAGATGGTTCTCAAAAAGGAACACTGGTTTGAGGATGTACTGAAAAGGATAGTCCACGTCGTGCCGCGACGTAAAATCAGGTGCTGCTTGGGAGGCAACCCAAGGGTACCACAGATACAATTTTATTTTTTTTCTTTGTGTTGATTTTATTTATTTTTCATCTTGTTGATGTTTTTGATGGTGAATTAAGCACAGATGGAGGGGAAGTCTGAGTACCCTTGGAAGAGGAAGCTAAGAAGCATGAAAGAGGAAAAGTGTGGGGTTGATAACCCACCTGTACAAAAATGAAGAAAAACATGCTGTTAGCTAGGCTTAGAGGCCTCAGGGAGTATTTCTCACCCTTTTTGTATTTTAACTTTATGCTTTAAGGACATAACATATTTTAAGTGTGGGATGGGGAAATTTCAAAATTTTGTGCTTAATGATTTTGGGTGATTAGTGCTTTGTAAGGTATTGTTAGATGAAAAACTTGAGTTGAGCATGACTAACCCACCTGTTGGTTTTTCTTTTCGGTTCTTTTCTGATGGGGGGCACCTTGAACCGATGAATAAAATTTTTCTTTGATAGTTGTTTTAGTCATAGTTAGGGACTATTTTCGATGATGGATGGATGATGATCGTCTTGAGGGAAAATTAGTCAATAGGTTTTTACTTGTGAACCCGTAGTTGATTGATGGCTTGATGTTCTTGTTATGTGCTATATATGATTGTGAGATGCAAGTATTGTAAATTTTGAAGCATGTGAGCAGTTGTATAACTTTGTTTGAGATACCTAGGCTCTTGGATGTGACTCGGTGGCTTAAAGATGAATTTTGCATTCTTGTGATTAGCTGAGTTAAGAGTCTGCTGAATTTGTCTTGAATTGTGCATGTGCTGCGAGTGTAAGATTTTTGAATATTCCATGCTATGGTGCAGTGTCTAGAACTTGCCTGGTGTGTATACAAAATGAAATGAGGGATGTCGATTGTAGGAGATGATTTAGGCATTTCTTTGAATGAGCCTAATCTTTATCCCTTGCTTGACCTACCTTGAATATCTGATCCTAGTTAGCCCCATTGAGCCTTAGTCTATTCTTTGCTAGCCACAAAATGAGTTTAATCCTTTCTTTTCATTAGCCTTTAATTTGATCCAAAACTCCTAAGCGCTTATGTCAAATTGCTAAGAAGTTGAGGAGTGAGAAGGGAAATAAGAAGGAAAATAGTAGTTGGGGGAGTTGAAGAGAAGAATAGAGGTGCACTTGTTTAAAAATGAATAAGAGTTAGTAGGGAGTAAAAGAAGAAAAGAGCAAAAAAGAAAATCAAAGAAAATTTCTCAAGTACTCCATACTAACATCTTAAGTGTGCCTAATGAGATGGGGAAACAAAAGAGGAAAATGGGAGTTGAAAAGTATAAAGGTGAAGTAGGAGGATGGAAATTCCTAATGAAAGTGTGGTGTATTAAAAGCGCTTAGGGAAGATAGTCATTATTACTAGCCATAATAGTACCTACCCGCCCTTAACTTACATTACAACCCATTAAATCCTACTTGATCTTACTTTCGAACATTCTTAAATTAGTGGAGTAAAACACTAAGGGCAAGCTTAAGGTCAATATACATGGCATGTGAATTCTTTGTGAGAGTGAGCTTATTTCTTATCCGTATACCCATGCATGTGATAATTTGAAAACATATGAGCGAAAATGGGTATCTCTCTTGTTGTGAGGGCATGTGTGTCATGAAAAATAAAATTCATGTTGGATTTCTTGATCGATTAATTTACATGAGTTTGTTGAGATTGAGAGTCGATTCTTGAGGCTAGGAAGTCTTTGCGTTGTTATATTTGATTTTAATGTTTAAATTTTGCATGCCCTATTTTAACTTGTTATCTAAAATAATTGGTGTGGCCTTAGCTTGAATTGTCTTGCTTCAATTAGCTATGTGAGAGTCTTCATGTGCATGAGATCTAAAAGAGTTGTTCGAGGACGAACAAGGCTTTAAGTGTTGGGTAGTGATCTTGGACATAATTACGTGCCCAAGTGTTATTTTATAACTTAATTAAGTCATGTTTGTCAATTTAATTAACTATATTCTCATGTGATTTTGTATAATTTCGTGCATAAACTAACCAATATGATTAGCTCTTTATTTTTGTAGGTGAAAAATGCTAAGGAAGAGCTTAATATGATGATGCACGAAGATAAAAGGAGTTCGAGATTGAGTGCAAAGAAGGAGACATGAATAAAACATGGAAGTGGCGTGGGTGTGCCAGCCAACGTGCCACACCGGCAGGAGGGCGCGCCAGGCAGCATGTCCGGCTGGCCCTCTATCGCGTTCACTACTGTGCCATGCAAAGGCAAGTGTGCGTGCGCGCAAGGGACAAGGCAGCAGCAGCGCGCGATGGCACCGTGCCACGCCCTGCAGCCTGTGTGATGGATGTCGTACCACGCCAGGTGACGCGCAGCAATGGAGCACACAATGCTGCTGAGAAATCCAAAACAGTGGGCATCGGCGTTTGTTCCGTGGCATGGAGGTAAATGGGGCGATGGGAAGTGTGCCACGAAGCAGTTTCATGTCCGGCCAAATTTTGCAAATTCCATTTAGTATGAATTAAAACCTTAGCTCCAACAATCAAATGTCACGAAATATTCTTGGGAAACCGTAAAGGAGTGAAGGGAGAAAGGAATAACTCTATCTAGGGTTCCTTACTTTATATTCTCTTTTAATTATTCATGTAAGTACTCTACTTTAAACATGGTTTTGAGTATTTGTACGAACATGAGTAGCTAAAACCCTTCCTCTAGAGTTGAGGCTACATAAGATGATTGTAAATGCAAGGATTCTTCTTGATTTGAGTTTTTAGTTGTTGTTTTGTCTTACATTCTTTATTATTGTTATTTTTATGCTTGATCACCGTGAAAACAAATGTGTTAAGCTCGGGTAAAAGCTTGAAAGAGTAACCCTAGGCTAGAACATGAGAATGTAGGGAGCTAGTTCTTACCTTTATGATAGGATTAGCGGTTAGGATAGAAATTATACCTAATTTGCCTTGCTTGGTTATTAAAACGGGATGAGCTAGACACCGGCTTTGAATTATCACATCACCACTCGTAGAAGTAGTTGTGAAGCTAAGTTCGGTTAAATGATTAGAGGTGCGAAAGTCCATAATTAAGGGTGTAAACTCCATAAACCACATCCACGTAATTAAATTGCTCATGAATTAGGACGTCACATCCCCGCTCAATGACGTAGGTGTGAGACTAGTTTGTAGTGTTTAGAGGTTCGAAAGACCATGAACATAGCATTTTAATTATGTGAGACAACAATTGAAGTTTTCATACTCGAACCATTGTGAACTGCAGCATTGCATGATTATTAGGCCTTAACTCTAGTTGCTTCTTATATTGTTTCTCAAGTATTTTGTGACCACCCCTAGACTTAATTATAATTTCTCTAAAACTTCTATAATCAACACTTGTGAAGGTTAATCTTACACTTAAATTTGAATATTTGCTGAATTGGTCCAGTCCCTGTGGGTTCGACATCCAGCTCTGAAAAAGGGCCATTGTATTACTTGTATGATCGCGTGCGCTGGAGCGCGAACAGTACTGTCCTAAGAAACTATTTCAGCAGTATGAAATATTTTTTCAGAATTAAATAAGTCTTCTCTAATTAATTAGTTTATGCAACAATCAGCAAAATTAAATAATACCAGCAGATTTAAAAAGAGAAAATTAAATGTCAATAAAAATATAATGAAAAGATACGAAGGATAGTAAATTAGAGGAGAAAGAAAAGATAGAAAAAAAAATTGATGTCTCTTAAGCTGAAAAAGTACCTATTTATGAGCTAAAAATAGAGCTTAAAAATGTCAAATAGCATGCTTGGTGTCAAGTAATTCTCATGCATTTTGCCAAATATACATTACTTGTCACTTTGCTTATGGTCTACTTTTAAAAATCTTCTTTGTAGTTAACTTATTCACAATTGCTGGTGGAAGAAAGACCTATTTATAGGTGTAAAAGGTTTTTAAAACATGCAAGTGTCCACGTTTATCCTAAAAATTGACACCTAATTAGGATGTTTGTCCTCATTACATTAAGATGGCCATAAATCTTTTGAAATAATAAAACCTGTCAATAATCTCCCATATATTTCAAAAGACTTTTAGAAACAAAAGTAATGAAAAGTAGAAGATAAAACTTGCTGGATTTGCATGGTCAAAATGCAATAGGTTTGGTGTCTTTTGGACTATAAATCAAACTTAGACTGATAAAATTTAACTTACAGAATTATTGGCGAAATATAATATTTCTTTGAATCAATAATTCTTATTGTGAGTTAGAGACTTTGTCAATCATATTTCGACCTCCGTAATTTTACTGTTCAATGCGGTTTTGCACCAATAGGCCATGCGCGTGCCTGGTTATTCATGAGAGCTCTAGAGATTACGCCAAAATCTCATAGGAGCGGCCTCACTATACTTCTCATATAGGTGAATTTATCAAGTGTATACTACTTTTAATATACCATCCTTAAGGACTATAAATTCATTAAGAGTTAATAACTCATCCACACAATTAATAGTAGTTCAATCACTCTTTTTTAGTGTGCAGAGTCGATATCAACTTGTTATTACCCTGAACCTACTTCATGAGATCTCTAATCATATTGGTTGGATTACCATCTCCATTGACAATCATATCGGCCTTAACCCCATCTTTTTTGAGATTTGAAGAATTAATTTTCTTCCCATAGGCTTAATCAGAGGATCGGTCAAATTCATTTGTGATTTCACATAATCATGGAAACCATTCCATCTCTCAATAACTGTTTTATACATCATGTCTCAATTTCATGTGTCTGCTCTTACAATTATAAGATTTATTCTTGACAATGCAATTGTTGCTTGACAATCACTATGCATAGACACAGGAGGCAACTCATTCTTTATTAAAGGGATATTGGTTAAGAAATTTCTTAGCCACTCAGCCTCAGAACCAGCTAGCTCCAGAGCTACAAACTCTAACCCCATAGTTGATCTAGCAACGGTCATCTGCATAGCTGATTTCCATGATATTGCTTCACCACCTAAGATGAACACATAGCCACTAGTGGATTTTGTATCATCTAAATTAGAGATCCGATTTGCATCACAATACCCTTCTAAAGTAGAAGGAAATCCACTGTATAGGATACCGTAATTCATGGTTCCTCTCAAATACTTCATTAGTCTATTTAATACAGACCAATGCTCTTTATTGAGATTACGAATATATCTACTCAGTCTATACACAGTATATGCTATATCAGGTCTTGTAATATTCATTAAATGCATCAGACTCCCAATAATCTGTACAGATTTAGTCTGAGCAACTGGGTCACCATTATTCTTTTTCAATTGTGAGTTAGCATCATAAGGAGTGGCTACAGGTGTCACCTCAAAATATTCAAACTTTTTAAGAAGTCTTTCCACATAATGTTCTTATGACAACATTATACCATCTTCACTCCTTGTAACTTTAACTCACAATATCATATTTACTTCACCCAGATCTTTCATATCAAAATTAATAGAGAAAAATAATTTGGTACTTTGCATAATATTTAAACTTGTACCAAATATAAGCATGTCATCAACATATAAGCATATTATCATATACTCACTGTCTACCACTTTAGTGTAAACACATTTATCCACTTCAACAGAAGAAAAATTATCTCTCAATAAGACTTGATCAAATTTCTCATGCCACTGTTTAGGAGCTTGTTTAAGTTCATAAAGAGATTTAATTAATTTACAAACTTTATTTTTTTGTCTCCGAATAATACATCCCCCGGGTTGAACCATATAAATCTCTTTTTCTAATCATCATTTAATAAAGTTGTTTTTATATCCATTTGATGGATAAAAATCTTATGATTGATGCTAAGGCAATTAAAATTCGAATAAAAGAAATTCTAGTTACTGGTGCAAATGTACCAAAATAATCAATATTTTATTTGTGAGAAAATTCTTTAGCTACGTCTAGCTTTATATTTATTTATCGAGCCATCATGATTAAGTTTTCTTTCGAAAATTCATTTACAACCAATAGGTTTTGCACCAGGTGATAAATTAGTTAAAACTCATGTATTATTTTTCATGATAGAATCAATTACAATTTTTGTTGTCTCTTTCTAAAATTTAGCATCAGAAGAAGATATAGCTTCAAAATAAGTTAATGGCTCATTGTCAGCAAGAAAAGTTTGAAAATCATTTCCATAAGAAAAATATTTTTTTTAGGCTTGTTACTCCTCATCAGTTCCTCAATATCAAAGGTAATTTCATTATTTCTTTCAGCAGGTCCATGAGAAATTTTATCACACAGTGAAAAATTATATTCAAAGAATTCTACATTCTTCTCATAATTATATAACAATCAAGAACATCACTCTTTAAAACAAGCTATGTAACACGATGTTCAACATATCCAATAAGCATGCAATCAGCTATTTTAGAACCAATTTTTCTCTTTTTAGGTTCAGGCAAAAGCACTTTAGCAAGGCACCCCAACACTTTTAAATATTTCAAATTAGACTATAACTTTTTCATAATTCATAAGGAGTTTTGCCAGTTCTTTCATGAGGAATTCTATTTTGCAAGTAACATGCAGATTAGATTGTTTCACCCCATAAATTATCAGGTCCATTAGAGCTAACTAATAAGGAGTTCATCATTTCTACTAATGTTCTATTTTTCCTTTCACCTACACCATAGACTCAAGTGAATAAGGTGGAGTTACTTCATGAATAATATAATTTCTTCTTTTTCACAAAAAATATTTACATATAAATATTCTCCATCTCTATCAGATCTAATTCTCTTGATTTTCCTACTTAGTTGATTCTCAAACTCAATTTTATAAGAAATAAAAGCATCGCAGGTATCATCATTATTTCTAAGTAAATACAACATAGTAAATCTAGAATCATCAATGAAAGTCATATAATATCTTTTACCACCCCTAGTTATGGTCTATTTAGAATCACCTAAATAAGTGTGAACTAAAGATAATAATTCAGTTTCTCCATTAACCGAAAACATGACTTTTTAGTAATTTTAGTTTCAGCACATATTTCATATTTATCAAAATTATTTTAGTCTAAACTAGATATCAAACCAGGTGACATCATCTTCTTTATATAAGAGACATTAACATATCCTAATCTTGCATGCCATAAAGAATAGACGCAACCATATAAGAAGAAGTAGATGCATTTTTATCAGAAATATTAAGCATAAATAGGCCATGGTTTCTAGATTCTTTGTTACACCCCGTAGAATTCCCGGCACTTAGATGACCTATTTCCACGTTGGGTAAGCATATTTGAAGGCCATACGTGTTGGAGAAAGGCCCGGGAAAAGATCGGACGAGAAGCCCGTCGAACCATCGCGGAAGGAGCCCAGGCAGAGCCCCTCCGCGATGGCAGCGTGTCACGGAGGAGAGGCCTCCGCGATGGCTCCGTGACACGTTGGCCTTGTCCAGGCCCAAGTATATAAAGCCCCACTTCGGTTTTAAATGAATTAATCCTTAAAAATTTCCAGAGAAACAGAGCCAAACGTTGAGAGAGAAGAAAGGAACGAAGGAATTAATTATTTTTCGTCCGATTACGCTGCCAAACGCTGCCCAAACTCAAATTAATCCCAGATACCCAAGTATTTAGCAGCAGAGAGCATTTCTATGGAATTAGTTTCTTGAAATACGGCCGACGAATCGGTGAGCCACCGAACTAAGGTAAGTAGAATTGCTCTAAATTAATGTCTATGTGTTCCTAGCTGAGAAGTGAATACTTCTCCCTTATGGGCCGCTGAAAATTAGCGAGTTTTCGACCGTCTTTCGATAAGCCTAAGTTTAGGCTATAGACTATATCGAAAGTAACATTGCTCTTTACAATACAACTGTATTTAGTATTAATTGACGCATTTATGAATGCAGTTGGGATACAATAGTCAAAGTATCGGCCGAGCCTCGTACGACGGACGAATAATTCAAGATAAGGTATGTAAAGTTAGTTTCCTCGGCAAGTTAAGTAATATTGAGACAGTATAGCATTTTAAAGACTAGTAGAATGTTCAGAAGTCGAATATTGCGTTGTTATGAATATTGATACGAAATGTTAGGATGTGGTTGTATTCAGTTGAAACCCCGTATAGCAATGCAATACCCGTAAAGCACTTCAGAAATAGAATAGCGGACTAAAATGAAGTTTAGAAAGCATGTCAGGAATAGTAAATCATGTTACTATAGAAAATCAGTTTACAACATAGTTTCAGTAGAAAGACTATATCATGTTCAGCATTAGCCTCAGTACAGTCTGGCAGAAGACTAGATTCGTACATACATGTATATTACTTCCAGCCTCAGCATGTATTAAGTATGTACATATTTCTATCACTAGTCCTGCATATAGTGTATACAGAAACTTAGTAAACAACAGAGTTTTCAGTAGAAACATTTTCTTATATAGCATGTGCCCCAGTACAGCCCGGCAGGAGACTATATTCATATTTATACATCTTTACCTGCCTCAGCACGTATTAAATACGTACAGATTACTATCATTAGCTCAGCATGTAATATATACGATACTTTACCCCTATTAGCCTCAGCATGTGAGATACCCAGACAGTATTACCAGTTGAGACCGTTGTATTGTTTGGGGTTGGATTATCTAGCATCCATGACCGCCCAGGGTTAATAGCTGTATCGACTCGTCCACCAGAGGACGAGGATACGTCACTCCACGGAGTGGCATGCCGTCCCACAGGGGACGAAGATGGGATTCCAGTTTTCCCCATATTTGTGCCTTGATCGGCCCTTACACACCCCAGTCGAGCGAATACGCCCGGGTGCAGATTCAGGAGTCCTCCGGACTCAGATGCAGTTATAGTCAGGGGCTCAGCGAGCCCAAGTACATACCCAGGGGCTCGGTGGGATGCTTACAGCCAGTATAGGAGATGGGATGACTGGGGTAGGGGTATAGATTCCGTGTTGATTGTACCTCCCGGCTTATGGGGGCTGGGTAAAGTTGTGTATGCTATGTTATGTTATGTATGTTATGCCATATTACGCTAGATACGAGCAGATTAGTAGTAGAATGATACGTTCCAGGTATGATTCCTACTCCCTCCAGTATGATTAAGAACAGGTACGATCTACACCACCAGATAGTTAATCTAGTTCTTCCTGTTTCAGTTTCGTCAGTTATGTTATTGATTTCAGATATCTCTTTCAGTTATTGCTTTACATACTCAGTACCAGCGGTACTGACGCCCAGTGGGGCGCTGCATTACTTGCCTGCAGGTACCCATAGACGCGCAGGCGATACTACGTGACTTCCTGTCAGCGGTCGAGTATTCAGCTCCTGTCCTCCGGAGGCTGAATTTCAGAGGTCTATTTCAGTTCCTTTTGGTTGTATAGTACGGGTAGGTCGGGGCCCTGTCCCGATCAGTTTTATTACTATTCCTAGAGGCTTGCAGTCTGTATATATTCCCTGTGGTCAGATGAGCCGGTCGTGTGAGGCCATGCAGTTGTGTAGTTGTCTTTACCCTTTCTTTCTTTTATGATGGCCGTGTGGGGCCATAGTTTGCCAGTAGTGGTGACCTTGCCGGTCACGTAGCTTTTCAGTATGTTATGTTTAAGTTATAGATAACTAGACAACATGGTGGCCTTGTCGGCCCGCATAGGTTTCCCTGAGATAATATGTTTCTGGTCAGCTGCTAGTACATGTACAGAAGGCTATAGGCCAATGGGCCGGGGGCTGTGTTTACAGCCGTTATATAGCCCTTTGTTTCCAGAAATGTGAGTCAGAGCCAGTCAGGCACCAGATGTGGCAGGCTTAACAGTCCAGCAGGTCAGGTCCTAATAGGGCACCAGGTGCCAGTCGTACCCCCCAAGGCGGGTGTGACAAACTTGGTATCAGAGCAGGTCGTATCCCAGGGAGTCTGCAAGCCGTGCTAAGTAGAGTCCTGTCCATGGATGTGTTGTGCACCACATACTATGGGTAGGAGGCTACAAGGCATGATAGGATGGTTGTCTTTTATTCTGATCCAGTCGTGCTATAGAGCGGTACAGTATAGGGTTGAGTCCCTAAGAGCTTACCATATTCTTTGGTTACAGATAATGTCAGACCAGCAACATCCTACCACAGGTCGGAGCTTAGACATTGCAGCAGGGGAGGGCACTAGCAGGATGCCTCCCCTTCATTTGGAGACAGCCCGATCAGAGGGCCCTACAAAGGCTTCATCCCAGCCTCCTCAGCAGTCTCCACCACGTCAGGAGCCATTTGGGGCGACAGTACCCTCAGCAGTCCCTATACCGACACCCTCCGACCAGGAGGTTAGGAGTGCTGTGGTTATGTTAGCACATATGATGGCTGCTCAGCGTCAGCAAATGCCATCCACAGTTGCAGAATCATCAGGAGGGCCCGGCAGTTTGAGGGTCCGAGAGTTCTTAGCCCTAAATCCCCCACAGTTCACAGGCACGGACCGAACAGAGGACCCCCAAGATTTTCTGGATCAGATGCAGAGAATCTTCAGGGTTATGCATGCTACGCCTACTGAATCAGTTGAATTGGCAGCATTCCGATTACGGGATATTGCAGTGTTATGGTATGAAAGCTGGGAGAGGTCTCGAGGGAGAGATGTTTCCCCTCCCACCTGGTCCAGCTTTTCAGGAGCCTTTCTGGATCACTATTTGCCACGGGAGATTCGACAGGCCCGGGTAGACCAGTTCCTACATCTAAAACAGGGGGCCATGAGTGTTCGGGAATATTCCTTGCGGTTTGATTCTTTGGCTCGATATGCACCAGCCTTTGTTGATACCATGGCATCCAGAGTGCACCGTTTTATTATGGGGTTGAACCCAGAATATGTTGAGATTTGCACTACAGCCACACTGCGAGAAGACATGGACATTGCTCGAATTCAGGCATTTGCCCAGAATATTGAGGGCATCAGACAGCGACAACGAGAGATCAGAAGGGTTAATCAGGAACAGCGTCGCCGGGACAAGCCAGTTGAGTTACAAAGAGAGGCCCGGGGAGGACCCAGGCCCCGATTATCAGACAGGCCGCCCAGGCCCCCGCCTCCGCCACAGTCTCAGGGGGATAGATTCAGCCGCAGGGGGCAGTCAGGGACTGGCAGAGGCTCGCAGATGACAGGTTCATCGGTATAGAGGAGGGCAGAGCAGAGTAGGTATACCCTACCACTTTGCCCTATATGCAGTCGACGCCATTCTGGAGCATGCATGTATGGTTCCACCGCATGCTATATTTGTGGCCAAGAAGGCCATTTGATGAGAGATTTCCCAGCCAGAGGTCGAGAGGACCGGGATAGACAAGATAGGGCGTCAGCAGGATTGCGAGTTACAGCATCCCCAACTAGGCGCAGGCCCTCAGTTTCAGCAGGCAGGGGTCGAGGCAGATCAGGGGCCTCCAGTACAGGTGCGGGTCCAAGCCACACGTATGCCTTACCAGGGAGGCAAGATTCAGAAGCGTCGCCTGATGTTGTGACAGGTATGCTAACTATCTGTCCACACCCTGCTTATGTGTTAATTGATCCAGGGTCTACCTTGTCCTATATTACTCCATTCGTGGCACGAAAGTTTAGTATTACACCAGAATCATTGCAGCAGCCCTTCTTAGTATCCACACCCGTTGGTGACTCTATCACAGCTAGCCGAATTTACCGCGGGTGTACAGTAGAGGTTGCTGATCGTCAGACCACAGTAGATCTGGTCGAGTTAGAAATGGTAGATTTTGATGCCATAATGGGTATGGACTGGTTGGTACCATGTTTTGCTAATGTTGAATGTTGGACCAAAACGGTCCGATTCCACTTCCCGGGAGAAGCAGTACGGGAGTGGAAGGGCAGCACCGCTACGCCAAAAGGTAGGTTTATTTCCCACCTTCAAGCGAGAAAGTTGATATCTAAGGGGTGTATTTATCATCTGGTCAGAGTTCAGGATGTCCGAGCAGAACCTCCGACACTCCAGTCTATCCCAGTGGTGAATGAATTCCCAGATGTATTTCCTGATGAGCTACATGGTATTCCCCCAGAAAGGGAAATAGACTTTGCTATCGACTTGCTACCAGGCACCCAGCCAATATCAATACCTCCTTATCATATGGCTCCTGCAGAACTCAGAGAATTAAAGGAGCAGTTGAAAGATTTGTTAGATAAAGGTTTTATTAGGCCGAGTACTTCACCGTGGGGAGCGCCAATTTTATTCGTAAGAAAGAAAGATGGCTCGCTCCGAATGTGTACAGATTATCGGCAGCTAAACAAAGCTACAGTGAAGAACAAGTACCCGCTTCCCAGGATTGATGACTTATTTGATCAGTTGCAGGGAGCCAGATACTTTTCAAAGATTGACTTGCGGTCCGGATATCACCTGGTCCGAGTACGTGAGAGAGATATTCCTAAGACAGCATTCAGGACCCGATATGGACATTTTGAATTTCTGGTTATGTCCTTCGGGCTAACGAACGCCCCAGCAGTCTTTATGGACCTGATGAACAGTATTTTCAGACCTTTCCTGGACTTGTTCGTGATAGTATTTATTGATGATATTCTGGTGTATTCTCGCTCTGAAGCAGATCACCGAACTCATTTGCGGACAGTGCTCCAGATTCTCAGGGACCGCCAGTTGTATACCAAATTTTCGAAGTGTGAATTCTGGCTTAACTCAGTGGCCTTTTTAGGGCATATTGTTTCAGACGCTGGTATACAGGTAGACAAGCAGAAGATAGAAGCAGTTAAGTCATGGCCTAGGCCTACCACCCTGACTGAAGTTCGTAGCTTTCTGGGGTTGGCAGGATATTATCGGAGGTTCGTTGAGGGGTTCTCGACCATTGCAGCACCTTTAACTAAATTGACACAGAAAGCAGCAAAGTTTCAGTGGACGGAGGCATGCGAGCAGAGTTTCCAGGAACTGAAAGACAGGTTGACCTCTGCCCCAGTATTAGCATTGCCGGAAGGCACAGAAGGGTATTCAGTCTATTGCGACGCGTCAGGTGTCGGATTGGGTTGTGTGTTGATGCAGCATGGTAGAGTAATTGCATATGCTTCCAGACAGCTGAGGAAACACGAAAAGAATTACCCCACCCATGATCTAGAATTGGCCGATGTAATTCATGCCTTGAAGATGTGGAGGCATTATCTGTACGGCGTCCATGTTGATATTTACACAGATCATAAGAGCTTACAGTACATTTTCACTCAGAGGGAGTTGAATCTACGGCAGCGCCGCTGGTTAGAGCTGTTAAAAGACTATGATGTAAATATTCTATACCACCCCGGAAAAGCTAATGTGGTAGCAGATGCCCTGAGCCGAAAGTCAATGGGGAGTTTGGCATATCTACTGCCTGAGAAGCGAAAGTTAGCCAAGGAAATTTATCAGTTAGCTGATCTAGCCGTTCGAGTAATGGAAACAGAAAATAATGGAGCAGTAATTCAGAATTCTGCAGTGTCATCATTAGTTACAGAGGTAAAAGAACGACAGTATGAGGATTCCGATTTAATCCAGCTCAGAGATAGAACTCAGAAAGGTAAGGAGCCAGATTTTCAGATAACCGGAGATGATGTGCTACACTGTAAGGGCCGCCTCTATGTCCCAAATGTTTCAGGACTTCGTGGGCAGATCATGCATGAGGTACATTACGCTCGCTATTCCCTTCATCCAGGGGCGACGAAAATGTACCACGACATCAGAGACATCTACTGGTGGCCAGGTATGAAAACTGAGATAGCTGAATTTGTATCTAGATGTGCTAATCGTCAGCAGGTGAAAGCAGAGCACCAGAAACCGGGTGGTTTGACTCAAGAGATAACGATACCTATGTGGAAATGGGAAGTGATAAACATGGATTTTGTAACAGGGTTACCCCGTACTAGACACAGGTATGATTCCATTTGGGTAATAGTTGATAGGCTGACAAAATCAGCTCATTTCCTGCCAGTGAGGGCTACCTTCTCAGCAGAGGATTATGCCAAATTATATATCAGAGAAATAGTTAGATTGCATGGAGTGTCGGTATCTATTATTTCAGACAGGGGAGCACAGTTTACAGCTAGATTCTGGCAGTCGTTTCAGAAAGGTTTAGGGACGCAGATTAACTTGAGCACAGCATTCCATCCTCAAACAGATAGGCAGGCGGAACGTACAATTCAGACGCTCGAAGATATGCTACGAGCGTGTGTGTTAGATTTTGGGGGTAGCTGGGATGAACATCTTTCGTTAATCGAATTTGCTTATAATAACAGCTATCATTCAGCTATTCAGATGGCGCCTTTCGAGGCATTATACGGGCGAAAGTGTAGATCGCCGGTGGGCTGGTTTGAAATAGGAGAATCAGTATTAGTTGGCCCAAACATTGTTCGGCAGTCCGAGGAAAAGATAAAGCTTATCCGAGAACGTTTACTGACTGCTCAGAGCCGCCAGAAGTCCTATGTAGATATGCGGCGCAGAAATCTAGAATTTGCAGTAAATGACTGGGTATACCTGAAGGTGTCCCCGATGAAAGGGGTAATGAGGTTTGGCAAGAAAGGCAAGCTTAGCCCAAGATTCATCGGGCCATACCAGATTCGGCGAAGAATAGGCCGAGTTGCATACGAGTTGAACTTGCCTCCAGAGCTAGCGTCGGTTCACCCAGTATTCCATGTTTCTATGTTAAGGAAGTTCGTAGGGGACCCTTCTACAGTAGTTCCAGTTCAGGATGTTCAGGTCACAGAAGAGTTAGCCTATGAAGAGGTTCCCGTAGCCATTTTAGATAGACAGATTCGCAGATTGAGAACTAAAGATGTGGCATCTGTCAAAGTATTGTGGCGTAACAGAAATCGGGAGAAAATGACGTGGGAGGCTGAAGAAGATATGAAAACCAGATACCCTCACCTATTTCAGGCCTAATCAGGCGACAGGTACGTCCGTATTATTATTTATGCCGTACCTTATGATTATATGTTGTAAATGATAAAGAAAAAGTGATATGTAGTTGTCCAGTGGATCTTAGAATATTGTATGCAGTGCCTGTGTTGGACTTTTCTGCATTTCAGGTTTTTGCGATAGTCCATATTACAGGGGAAACTCTGCCGAAATTTTTCTAGAAAATAAAGTAAGCAGTCCTTTAGATAATAGTATACATTCGAGGACGAATGTTCTTAAGGGGGGGAGAATGTTACACCCCGTAGAATTCCTGGCACTTAGATGACCTATTTCCACATTGGGTAAGCATATTTGAAGGCCATACGTGTTGGAGAAAGGCCCGGGAAAAGATCGGACGAGAAGCCCATCGAACCATCGCGGAAGGAGCCCAGGCAGAGCCCCTCCGCGATGGCAGCGTGTCACGGAGGAGAGGCCTCCGCGATGGCTCCGTGACACGTTGGCCTTGTCCAGGCCCAAGTATATAAAGCCCCACTTCGGTTTTAAATGAATTAATCCTTAAAAATTTCCAGAGAAACAGAGCCAAACGTTGAGAGAGAAGAAAGGAACGAAGGAATTAATTATTTTTCATCCGATTACACTGCCAAACGCTGCCCAAACTCAAATTAATCCCAGATACCCAAGTATTTAGCAGCAGAGAGCATTTCTACGGAATTAGTTTCGTGAAATACGGCCGACGAATCGGCGAGCCACCGAACTAAGGTAAGTAGAATTGCTCTAAATTAATGTCTATGTGTTCCTAGCTGAGAAGTGAATACTTCTCCCTTATGGGCCGCTGAAAATTAGCGAGTTTTCGACCGTCTTTCGATAAGCCTAAGTTTAGGCTATAGACTATATCGAAAGTAACGTTGCTCTTTACAATACAGCTGTATTTAGTATTAATTGACGCATTTATGAATGCAGTTGGGATACAATAGTCAAAGTACCGGCCGAGCCACGTCCGACGGACGAATAATTCAAGATAAGGTATGTAAAGTTAGTTTCCTCGGCAAGTTAAGTAATATTGAGACAGTATAGCATTTTACAGACCAGTAGAATGTTCAGAAGTCGAATATTGCGTTGTTATGAATATTGATACGAAATGTTAGGATGTGGTTGTATTCAGTTGAAACCCCGTATAGCAATGCAATACCCGTAAAGCACTTCAGAAATAGAATAGCAGACTAAAATGAAGTTTAGAAAGCATGTCAGGAATAGTAAATCATGTTACTATAGAAAATCAGTATACAACATAGTTTCAGCAGAAAGACTATATCATGTTCAGCATTAGCCTCAGTACAGTCTGGCAGAAGACTAGATTCGTACATACATGTATATTACTTCCAGCCTCAGCATGTATTAAGTATGTACATATTTCTATCACTAGTCCTGCATATAGTGTATACAGAAACTTAGTAAACAACAGAGTTTTCAGTAGAAACATTATCTTATATAGCATGTGCCCCAGTACAGCCCGGCAGGAGACTATATTCATATTTATACATCTTTACCTGCCTCAGCACGTATTAAATACGTACAGATTACTATCATTAGCTCAGCATGTAATATATACGATACTTTACCTCTATTAGCCTCAGCATGTGAGATACCCAGACAGTATTACCAGTTGAGACCGTTGTATTGTTTGGGGTTGGATTATCTAGCATCCATGACCGCCCAGGGTTAATAGCTATATCGACTCGTCCGCCAGAGGACGAGGATACGTCGCTCCACGGAGTGGCATGCCGTCCCACAGGGGACGAAGATGGGATGCCAGTTTTCCCCATATTTGTGCCTTGATCGGCCCTTACACACCCCAGTCGAGCGAATACGCCCGGGTGCAGATTCAGGAGTCCTCCGGACTCAGATGCAGTTATAGTCAGGGGCTCAGCGAGCCCAAGTGCATACCCAGGGGACCGGCGGGATGCTTACAGCCAGTATTGGAGATGGGATGACCGGGGTAGGGGTATAGATTCCGTGTTGATTGTACCTCCCGGCTTATGGGGGCCGGGTAAGGTTGTGTATGCTATGTTATGTTATGTATGTTATGCCATATTACGCTAGATACGAGCAGATTAGTAGTAGAATGATACGTTCCAGGTATGATTCCTACTCCCTCCAGTATGATTAAGAACAGGTACGATCTACACCACCAGATAGTTAATCTAGTTCTTCCTGTTTCAGTTTCGTCAGTTATGTTATTGATTTCAGATATCTCTTTCAATTATTGCTTTACATACTCAGTACCAGCGGTACTGACGCCCAGTGGGGCGCTGCATTACTTGCCTGCAGGTACCCATAGACGCGCAGGCGATACTACGTGACTTCCTGTCAGCGGTTGAGTATTCAGCTCCTGTCCTCCGGAGGCTGATTTTCAGAGGTCTATTTCAGTTCCTTTTGGTTGTATAGTACGGGTAGGTCGGGGCCCTGTCCCGATCAGTTTTATTACTATTCCTAGAGGCTTGCAGTCTGTATATATTCCCCGTGGTCAGATGAGCCGGTCGTGTGAGGCCGTGCAGTTGTGTAGTTGTCTTTACCCTTTCTTTCTTTTATGATGGCCGTGTGGGGCCATAGTTTGCCAGTAGTGGTGACCTTGCCGGTCACGTAGCTTTTCAGTATGTTATGTTTAAGTTATAGATAACTAGACAACATGGTGGCCTTGTCGGCCCGCATAGGTTTCCCTGAGATAATATGTTTCTGGTCAGCTACTAGTACAGGTACAGAAGGCTATAGGCCAATGGGCCGGGGGCTGTGTTTACAGCCGTTATATAGCCCTTTGTTTCCAGAAATATGAGTCAGAGCCAGTCAGGCGCCAGATGTGCCAGGCTTAACAGTCCAGCAGGTCGGGGTGTGACATTCTTTGCCCACCAAAATATTATTTTTGGTCAATACGACCTCATTATCTTCGAAAGATACCTTTACCTCAACTTTTTCAAATAACCTCACGAAAGTCAAATTGGTCCGGATATTAGGAACATGGAATACATCTCTCAATGCTAGAGTTTTACCAGATGTGAGTTTGAGAAAAACTTTTTCTTTTCCAAGAACTTGAGTTGTCATTGAGTCACCAAGATAAATAAATTTTTCTCCTTTCTTTACTTGAGTGTATGACACAAAATCATTTTTATTTATATATATGTGCGTAGTACCACCAGATTCTATCACCCAATTTCTCACATTGGCCTCAATATTTATTTCTAAAATGACTGCAATAATTATATCATCCACTTCAATCAAATTTAATTTTGATTTAGCGGGATTGTCATTTCTTCCAAAGATACTCTTGCATTGAGGTGCATTCTTTATAAAAGTTTTATTATTAACATTGGACTTGTAACCATGTCTATTTACATACATGTAATTTGCAACATCATAACCATTTGCCAAGACAACTAAAATATAAGTAGCCATGATAACACCAATATCAGTATTATCAATTATTTCACAAGAAGCATTTCTTACCATAATTTTTTAGATTGTTGGGGAACAATGCAAAAATATTAATTGATATAAATATTTATTAGCAAAATAATAATACTGAAAATTAAATAAAAATTACTACAATAATATTATATATATATATATATATATATATATATATATATATATATATATTTCAACAATATAAAATATTTTTCCAAAATTAAACAAATTTTCTCTAAGTAATTAGAGGATACAAGAAGAAGCAAAATTAAATAATATCAGCAAATTTAGAAAGAGAAAGTTAAATGCCAACAAAAACATGATGAAAAGATAATAATTAAGGATAGCAAATTAGAGGAGAAAAAATAGATGGTGTAGAAAGAAAAGAAATAAAAAAATTTGATGTCTGTTAAACTAAAAAAGTGCCTATTTACAGGCGAAAAATAGAGTTCAAAAAAGGACAAATAGCATGCTAGATGTCAAGTAATTCTCATGCATATTGCCACTATATATTACTTGCCACTTTTGCTCGTGGCCCACTTTTAAAAATCTTCTTTATAGTCAGCTTGTTTACAGTTGCTTGCTGATGGAAGAAAAACCTATTTATAGGTGTAAAAGATTTTTAAAACATGACAAGTGTACCACACTTGTCCTAAAAATTGACACGTAATTAGGCCACTTGTCCTCAGTGCATTAAGATGACCATAAATCTTTTGAAATAATAAAATCTGCCAACACTTTGAACCCTAAGAACACAAACTCCAGGTATACCCGATCCATAATAATGGTCAACATCACTGCTCAGGCATACAACTCTCCAATCAGTTTCCTCAGTAGTATTGTAAGCGAATCAACCAAAGGAGCATAGTTATGTTTTTTTGCAAGGCTTGAAACAACTGAAGCTAGGTGCGGTTATCTCGACTGGAAGGAGCAAAGTGTTGAGTAGTGAAAGTACAGTTGTTGCCAGCGGGATAACTATTTAACTGATTGGTGGTTAGTTGTACAGTTAGAGTAATCTGTTAGAATAGTTAGTTAGTGGTGTTAGATGATTAGCGCTAATTTTGTTAGTTAGTTAATCAGAGTCGGTTAGTTGTGTATATGTACATTATTGTACTGTTCTATTGGATAAATGAAATTCAGTTTATTCTCCACATTGCTCTTCTAACTTCCTTTTAGATTTTTCCCTTCATCCATGGCTGAATTTCAACATGGTATCAGAGCAACGCTAGATTACTTATTTAGCTTATAGGAGAACTTCAAGGATAGAGCTGGGAGATCAAAAGAAACTTTTGTTGCTGATCAACTGAGGAAGGAAAATTGCAGATCTAAAATTTTTTGTTTGAAGTTCATAATAGAGCTAAAAACAATGGCTCAAGTAGAAGCTGAGAATTATTCTCTGTGGAGTAAATCAATGCGACTAGTGCTTTTAGGTAAAAACAAGTTAGGTTTTATCTTAGGCACTTGCAAGAAGGAGATGTATGATGCTAGTTTGCATGAGTTGTAGGATCAATGTAATGCTATTGTATTAGGCCGGATTATGAATACAGTGTCTAAGGACTTACTTAGTGCTGTAATCTATGGATCTGATGCTCATAAGGTTTGGGAAGATTTTAGAGAGAGATTTGATAAGGTTAACACATCTAGAGTATTTTTTCTTCACAAGAAAATTGCTACACTCACACAAGGAGTAGCCTCTGTTTCTATATATTTCACAAGACTTAGAGAACTTTGGGATGAGTTTGAAGCCTTAGTACCACCTCCTTGTTGTCCTTGTCCTGAATCGAAGAAATATGTTGATCACTTCTATTTGAAGAAGCTTTAGCAGTTCTTAATGGGTATAAATGAGTCGGATGATCATGGTAGAAGTCAGATTCTCATGACATATCCACTTCCTAATATCAATTAAGCATATGCCATGATTGTGAATGTGGAGAGTCAGAGGAAAAATATGCTAGGTAACACCTCAGGTTTACTACATGATGTTGGTGAGTTAGCTGCACTCATGAGTAGTAGAGGGACAAATGTTGGTTATAATAACAACTTCAACTCGGCTATAGTAGTAATTCCAGTTCTGGATTCAACAATGATTCCAGACTTAGGAATAATAATGGAAGATCATCCTTATTATGTGACTATTGTAAAATCAAAGGACATACTAGAGACATCTACATAAAGCTTAATGGATATCAATCAGGATCCTAAGCCAACAATGCTGTGAACACTGGAGCTGTTTCATTGGATGAGCAGATTCAATCACAACATAGATTCTTCATTAAAATCATCAGGAACTTCTCTGTTCCTCACTTTACTCAGGAGCACTACTCACAGATTTTGCAGATGTTAAACAGAGACAAGGGGAGCAGTGAACCAGTTGCAAACACAGCCAAAGTTAGTACCTCAACTTCATCAGCAGGTACAAATACTTTCACTGCTTTGTTGTCTAGTCTTATTCAGTATCACTGGATAGTAGACACTGGAGCATCAAATCACATGGTTCATAATGTCAAACTGCTCAAAAGGCTTAAAGAACTGGAAAATAAGAGTAAGGTTCAATTACCTACTGGGAATTAAGTGAAGATTAATCACATGGGTGATTCCTCTATTTTCAAATACAAGACTATTCAGAATGTTTTGTATATTCCAGAGTTTAAATACAATCTACTATCTATGTCAAAAATAACCAAGGAGTTACAATGCATGGTAGCATTTCTGCCTGATTTTTGTATTTTTCAGGAAATCTCCGGTGGGAATGTGATAGGGATTGGTAAAGAAGATGATGGGTTGTATATACTAAAAGATGATCTACCAGAAGGCATCACCTATAATTCCGTAGCATCTACTAATGTGAGCTGCAATAGTAATTGTGTTAGCAATAATGGTAGTTATGATTGTGATGGTTCTCTTTGGCATAGGAGATTAGGTCATGCACCTCTTAAGGTCTTGACACATATAGATGGTTTGCATCATTTGATTGATAAGAATCAAGTATGTACTGTTTGTCCACTTGCTAAACAATCTAGAAAATCTTTCCTATCAGTTCCTCTTCCTCTTCACATTCTTTTGATTTAGTGCATGCTGATGTTTGGGATCCTTATAGGGTGCCTATTCATGATGGTAAAAGGTATTTCCTTACTGTGGTTGAAGATTACTCTGAGTACATTTGGATATTCTTGATGACTACTAAGGCTGATACTGTTGTTATCCTCCGAGAATTTCTGCCCATGGTTAAGACTCAATTTGGTTGTGCTGTTAAATGCAGTAGAACTGATAATGGATCTGAATTCTTTAATAGCTCAATAAGGGATTTATTGAACCTTCATGGCATTTTTCATCAAATCATGTACATATACTCCCCAGCAAAATGGAGTAGTTGAAAGGAGACACAAATCCATTTTAAACATGGCAAGAGCCTTGAGATTTCAGGCTTGTGTTCCTCTGAAGTTTTGGGGACATTGTGTATCTACAACAGTTTATCTACTTAACAGGCTACCCAGTCCTACATTGAAAGGACATTCTCCTTTACATAAGTTATTTCGTAGACCTCCTTCCTTGCATCATCTTAGAGTTTTTGGTAGTCTGTGTTATGCCACTCACATGCAGAAAATAGATAAATTCAGTTCCAGGGCTATTACATTTGTGCACTTAAGGGATTCTTCTAGTCAAAAGAGTTATATCTTATTTGATCTTTCCACCAAGTCCTTCTTTGTTAGTAGACATACAGTTTTCCATGAAACAGTTTTTCCTTTCAAGGATATGTCTTCTTCCCTGTCTCCTCTATTCCTGTATTAGAATTTACTGATGATACTGTCCCTTCTTCTAGTTCTGTTCCTGATCCTTCTCTTAGCATTTCTTTTACTTCATCTCCAACTTCTCCTGATTCTGACTCTGACCTTCCTATTTCTTCTTTTTCATCTCCTATTATTTCAGCACCTCCTATTCTTAGGAGATCTTCTAGGTCTCTTAAACCTCCTACTTGGATGACTGACTTTGTTCTATCCTCTAAACATTCATCTCATTGTGCCTATCCTTTATCCAACTATGCCATCTATGATCATTTGTCTCTTCCTACAAGAGTTCCTTAGCTGCTTTTTCTGCTGTGTCTGAGCCTAAGTCATTTATTGAGGCAAGCAAGAATCCTCTTTAGGTAGATGCTATGAAGGCTGAATCGTCTGCCTTGGAGGATAATCATACTTGGTCTGTGGTAGATCTGCCTCCTGGTAAGGTCCCTATTGGTTGTAAATGGGTCTTCAAAGTAAAATACAGGTCTATTGGAGAGATAGAAAGGTACAAGGAAAGGCTGGATTCCAAGGGCTACAGCAAACCGCAGGCCTGGATTACACTGAAACCTTCTCTCCAGTTGCCAAGATGGTGACTGTGAGAGTTGTAGTTGCTTTGGCTGTCTCTGCTGCTTGGTTTATTTTCCAGATGGATGTGCATAATTCCTTTTTTCAAGGTGATCTCTTGGACGATATGTATATGACTCTTCCTGAGGGCTTTTCAGCCAGGGGGAGCATCACAAGTGTGCAAATTGCCCAAGTCTTTGTATGGGCTGAAACAAGCCCCTAGACAGTGGAATCTAAAGTTAACTGAGGATCTCACAGATATGGGATTTGTTCAGTATAATTATAATTACTCTCTTTACCCAGCACAAACTTGGTGCCATACTTATTGTGTTGGTGTATGTGGATGATTTACTAGTCAGTGGAAGTGATTTATCCCTCATTAAATAAGTAAGGAAGGATCTGCAGACTAGATTCAAGATGAAAGATCTAGGGGGGCTGAAATATTTTCTTGGAATTGAATTTTCCAGATCAGAACAAGGTATTCATTTGTGTCAAACAAAGTATGCTCTAGAGTTGGTCTCGAAATCAGGTTTCGCAGGCAGCAAACCAGCAGGGACACCTGTGGAGTTTAATCAAAAGCTAACTTCAATGGCTTTTCATTGCTCATCCTGAGACTGCACAGCAGGACTGTTTATTGGAAGATCAGGGAGTCTATAAAAGAATAGTAGGCAGATTGTACTTGACAATGACAAGACCTGATCTAGCCTTGTGGTTCAAGGCCTTAACCAACATATGCATGCACCTAGAATATCTCATATGGAAGAAGCTAGGAGAGTGATTAGATATATCAAAGGGACTGCTGGTCTTGAATTTTTTTATGCCGGCCAGTGTTAATTCCAAACTAATGGCTTATTGTGATTCTGATTGGGGCTCATGTATTGAGACTGGGAGGTCTGTTACAGGTTATGCAATTATGTTTGGTGAAGCTTTAATATCCTGGAAGTCAAAGAAGTAACAAATTATATCTTGAAGTTCTGCAGAGGCAGAATTCAGAAGTATTGCCTCCACTGTTGCTGAGATCACTTGGTTAACTGGCCTGTTCAAGGAACTTGGAACTGAGGTTGAACTTCCTCTAACTTTACTTTGTGATAGTAAGGCTGCTATACAGATAGCTGCTCATCCTATTTTTCATGAAAGAATCAAACATATTGATATTGATTGTCAAGAAGGACTGATCTGTACACAACATATTGGTACAAAGGAACAAGCAGCAGACCTGCTCACTCTCAACATGACTATATGCTGCACAAGCTGGGAATGAAAAACTCGTTTTCCTCCATCAGCTTGAGAGGGAGTGTTGAGTAGTGAAAGTACAGCTGTTGCCAAATGGATAACTATTTAACTGATTGGTGGTTAGTTGTACAGTTAGAGTAATCTGTTAGAATAATTGGTTAGTGGTGTTAAATGATTAGCACTAATTCTGTTAGTTAGTTAATCAGAGTCCGTTAGTTGTGTATATATACATTGTTGTACTGTTCTATTGGATAAATGAAATTCAGTTTCTTCTCCACATTGCTCTTCTAACTTTCTTTTAGATTCTTCTCTTCATCTATGGCTGAATTTCAACACAAAGAAAGAAAGATCCGGATGTTAATAATCAAAAAATTCAAAAAAACAAAAAGGAGGAGGAAATAGAAAACGTGACAAACAATGGAAGAAAAAAGACATGTTTAATATGTGCATGTGACATTCCAAGTCACTGTCATCAACAATATAAACAGTCAGAAATTAATCCTCATGGTAAATGGTAATTATAAAAATCTTAATGATAAAGACCATGCAGTTAAGGTGGTTTGGAAAATAATGCAAATGCTTCACAAGGAAAAATAATAGCCTTTAAGAATGCATATATTTGAGCCAAGTAACTTGCTCATGGCCTGTGTTATTCGTCTCCCATCATTAGTAACGAACTTAGAGGGTTCAAAAATTTTTGTAGGTCACAAGTATAACTACTAACTAGGCCGTGGTGTCTGCTTTAAGCAGAGGGGAATTCAGGATTTAAAGATAACGGGGACATCATTAAAAGGGATGCATGTTAATTAGTTGAAGCGATGCTATGTGGCATCGACACTGATTCATTGAAAAATATTGTTAAACACATATAAAATCGAATGTGCTAATAATAAATATAAATTAAAAAATTTAGAGTACACAATTTGATATATGTTTTGATGGTCATGGAATTCAATATACACCTTGAGGTTCATGTGTGTTTTATTTGCATTTTTTGTGGATAAAAACAAAAAAAATGTAGCCGTGGGAATTCAAATACGGGTTGCGGAACTCGAGCAAACAAACTATAATCACATGCCAAATCAGTACATCAAGTTGGTATTTATGTTTGAGGGTGAACAAACTAATATATAATCCTTTTGTAAGTATATATACATAATTTTTCTGAAGTTAACGGATGCATGTGCACCTCCATGCATATATGTGGGTCCGTCTTTGGCTTTAAGGTGAAGTTATTAGGAATTCCAACTATTTTATTTGTTGTTACGGCAGCACCAACACTGATACAAGATAGTAATTACATTCTTCGTAAAAAGAATACATTAATTATTATTTTCTTCGAGAAAATGAATAACAACTAACTATAATATATCAATATGATTATAATGAAAATTATTCTACTCTATTTTTTTTGTTTTAAAATGATACTTAAATAAAATTATTCAAAATGTTTCTATACATACAACATGTACATATCGCAATAATTTTCATACCACAAAAATAACATGTATATTCTTTGTTATTATATCTCTTCAGGAGGTAAATGATGATATTTCTTTCATTCACTTCGGAGAACGAAACCTAATTATTTGAATGTGTTTGAAATACAAAATTCATCAATAGCTCATTATTTTACTCAAGCATAAAAAGATATTGTTTCAAGATATTTCTTAGATATTGTTCAAATTATTTATGCTTCGGGAGAAAATTTTAAAATTTTACTATATTAGGGGTAAAGTTTCGAAGTTCTACTATATATTTTCGAGAGTAAACTTTGAGATTCTATTACTTCAGAAATAGAGTTCCAAGTTCTATTGCTCGAAGAGTAGATGTCAGTTTCTTATTACTTTGGGAGTAAATTTCAAAATTTTACTACTTCAGGAGTAAATTTTGTAATACTATATTAGGAGTAAATTTCAAAATCTTACTACTTTGGGAGTAAATTTTATAATTTTACTACTTTGAGAGTAAATTGCAAGATTTACTATTTCAAGAGTAAATTACAAGATTTACTAGTGCAGAGTCTTACTACTTCAAGAGTAAATTGCAAGATTTACTATTGCAGAGTCTTATAATTTTAATTTGGGAGTAAGCTGCTGAGGATTTACTATTTTAAGAGAAAATTTTAGAATTCTACTACTTCGAGATTAGACCGTAAGATTTATTACTTTAGGAGTAAATTGCAATATATTACTATTGCAAATCTTACTACTTCAGGAGTAAGTTGCAAAGTATTCACTACTTTAGGAGGAAATTTCAGATTCACCATTTTGAGAGTAAATTTCAGATTTTCTACTTCAAGAGTAAATTTTAAGATTTACACACGAGGGGAGCAAATTTCATATTTATTTTTTGGGAGTAAATTTCATATATTTCTTTTAATTGTTCTACCTCTTCTGGAGGTGGGTCGTGATATCTTCACAACGAAGAACACACTCGTATTTATAAGCTTTACTAAATACTATCGCATTCACTTTAGAGAATGAATCTGTATTTATGATATTTATCAAAAGTTTTTAATTTTTAATAATAGGACATTACAATTTAAACGTGTTTTAACCACATCAACTTATAATAACTTATAACCTCTTTTAAGATATTGTCACTTAGGAGCAAATCGAGACATATATATAATGTAAAGATTCTTTTCTCTAACATATCTTTTAGAGTATACTATGCTTCAAAATAATTATTATTTTAGAAGCTGTGAAGCACCGTAAAATTTTAACCATAATCATTATCATGATTACAAAATAATCTCTCTCTATGTATATAAAGCTGAAAATGAAGAAGGTGATGTGGCACGCCTCATTGGCCAGCATTACTATTTATCTTTATTCTCAGAATTTTGAATTTTTTCCTCATTTTTTGACCTAAAATCTTCAAAAAAATCAAAATATCTCTTTTCTTATTATTTACATTTGGTATATTTTTTGAAGTCTCTCCTATTAAATTAATGTTTAATCCCATTAAAGAGTGTAACAGCTAACATAATGGTGCTATTAATATACATCATAACACATTATTTCTGAATAACAACCCTCTTCCTCTTCACATATGTAATATTTTTTTATTATTTTTTGATGAAACGTACAAATTGGTAACTATTGGAATATATTTTTCATGTCCATCCCAAGAGATAATTGTAAAGACTGCTCAACAAGGTGATAGGATATGAAAACGCCCTCTTCGGATAAAGGATCAACAAAGAGAGCTTGTTTTTTTGATGAACAACAAAGAGACCTTTTATTATTATTTTTGTACATTCATTGATATCGATCTTTGAACAGCAAAAATTCACTAAAATCGATAATATTACTCCTCTTTGTAGGTATGTTTTAGATGCACAGATCATTCAAAGATGCAACTACTTAAAATTGCCATATCAGGAAGCAAAACTTTCGACAAACAAAAGGAACTTTCTAAATTTTGTGCGAGTTCACTTATTATTTTTTATTAAAATACTTTGTGTTTTTTTAAATCCTGCTTTTGAATGATTAAATAAAGCTTTTTTAAAATTCTTTTATTTGTTGTAATACAACTCCAAGGACAACAGATTTTTTTGTTGATTCTCTTTTATAGATTTCGTTTTTTGGATGATAAATATGAATCTACCTATGCCAGCATAGTCTTGATTTTCACCTTCCACAATCTGTATAAACGAATAAAAAATAAATTTAAAGCCTTCGGCACAAATACTTAACAACAAAGGTATAACATTTATAGCTGAATCTTCTCTCTTATCTTGAAGGGGTCCTGAAAATATTGACAAACTTAGTTTATAAATGCACAGGCAACAAATTGACAAGAGAAAGTAAAAGGTATTGTAAACACAAACTTTTGATTCAAGGGAAAGTATAAGGAAGAACTTACTTATGGTGCTTAAGCCTATTGTTTCCCTATTAAGGTTAACTTTTTTTTTTAGCATCTGTGACCATTAGCATGAGTCTCTTTCTTGACAACTGTGATTTTCTTTTTTTCTGTTCTACATTAGACGACTATTCACTTGGAAAAGAATCATCGGTGTCATCCTTGATGTAGTTCAATCTTTATTTTTAACATAGCACTCATTGAAAAAATACATTAAGGCATTTTCCAAGTTAGAAAACTTTGTGACCACTTATATTTGAGCATCAGTTACTTCAATCTCGAAAGATATATAGTATTCTTTATTGCTCCTTTAGGTTTGTTTTTTGTCGTCCAACTAAAATTGGCATTGAAAAGTTATAGGAGCAATAAAGAATTTCACATTGGACAAAGAAGAGAGTAACTCGCAGATACCTGATTCCTTTAATAGTCGGGTTTTAGGATAAGTAGAAGAGAGGAGAGTGAAAGAGGGAGGGAGATGTTTTGTCTAGCCGGAGCACTGAGGTTTGCTAATAGTGGCCGGAGTTCATCAGTCTAGTATTGCTGGCAAAGATGCAACAGCAACGGTGGTGGTCTGTGATCTGGTGGCTCGCTGGAGAGGAAGAGAGGGCCTGCGACGTGTTGTTTTCTGAGAGTGAAGGGAGAGAGGAGGAGGAGGTGCGGGCTTGGTAAGGGAAAAATGAGATTAGTTTGTTAGGGTTTGGGGTGTATAGGTATGTTGACGGTGGATTAGATCAAAAGAACGGTCAGGATTAAATTGAATTATTTGGGTCGGATCTGGATTGGATTAGTGGGGTCAAATAGGATTGAGTTGGGATTTTATTTATAGCTGAATTGGGTTTAAAATATGACCAAAATAGTTTAATTTCGCTAAAATTAGCATAAATGGGATAGAAAGTGACTATATTTCAAATAAATTGGGAAGAGATTAAATTTGAGTTGCTATTTAATTAATAAAAATATGACATTTATATAAAGTTTAATAAAATAGACTGAATTTATTAATAATATAATTGACAATAATATAATGTAAATTATTGCTGTTTAAATTAATTATAAATAATTAGTAAAAATCGTATAAAATTACCTTTGAAATAAAATGCTTATTTAACTAAAGATATTTATTATTATATATATGCAATATATAATATGGTGCGTACAGATGTTAAAATAATGCATAATTATATTATTACACTACTTATTTTGAAATGGAGGAAGTATTCTTTAATGCCTACTTTTAATTAATATTGTACTCTTCTAATTGAAAAGTTTTTAAGTACAATTAATGAGTAATTTTTTTTAAACATATGAATGTATCACATGTCAATCCATAAGACTTTTGAAGAATATGTTTTTTAATACCTTTGTAGTTATTTTTTGTCTCCTTTATTTTTTTTCTCCTTTATTTATTTTTAAATTTTCATCTCCGTAACTCATACCTATTAAAGTTACATTCTTAATAATATTTTTAACTTCATCATTTTTAAGTTTTTATATTTATAACCCTCAACTAATTAATTATAAAATTTAAGAGACCTTATGATATTCCTTCATTTTCGTCTATACAAAAATTCACAATTTTTTTTATTGCATGAGACCCCTACTCAAGATTATCCTTTTTAATATTCTATATTTGAAGTAGTATTTTTCTCATATTATTATTATAGTATCAGATTCATCCTTTAACTTGACTTGATGAAGAAGGCTCTTGGATGTTGATCAGTTTGTCGGAGGGAATGTCAAGCAAGAGCTCAAAAAATTATGCACTGATTTTGTAATTTTTTTCAATCTATTTTCTTATGATTAAGGTAGGTCCTAAGAAAGATCTGCATGTTGTGTGTTCTCTCTGTGTAAATTCCTTAGTTTGAGTTTTTATGAATTTTTGATTGTCACAAGTCTATATTTTCGTTTAGATGCAAATTAGTTATAGTAATTTTGTCAAAAATATGCTAACTACTAGCCAAGGGTTAAATAACACTATTGATGACTATATATATATATATATATAATATTTAAATACACCTTCTTATGGTACGAAGAACAATTTACGTTTTTTTAAATATTTGCTAGTTTTTTCTACTTTTTAAAAAATAGCAAAAGAATTGACAATAATAAATATATATTATGACTTATTCTTTATCTTTTTTAATCTATTTTTTATTATTAAGGTTCCAAGAAAGATGTGTATGTTCTCTCTATGTAACATCTTTAGTTTGAATTTTTACAAATTTTTGATTATCCAAAGTCTGTATTTTCGTTTAGGAGCAAATTAGTTATTGTAATTTTGTCGGAAATTTTCTAGCTAGCAACCAAGGTTCAAACAATAATATCGATGTCTTAAAAAAATATTAAATATTGAAATACGTCCTTCTTTATGTGTTTCTTATGATACAAAGAACAATTTACGTTTTTTTCAAAGATTTATTTATTTCTTTTACTTTTTGAAAAGTAGAAAAAGACTCGATAGTAATCTATATTTAGCTAAGAAACCTATTTATTTTTTTATTCATTTATTTTTGATAATTTTTCTATATTTCTATTTACATATTATTATGTAAAAATAAATGTGTTAATTACTACTCTCTATTCATTTGTAAATATATATTTGGGTCAATCGCAATCTACTTTTGTCATATGAAATTCTCATGACTGACTAAAGATGAAATTAAAAAAAATTAAATATTCTTGCTGGAAAAAATCAATATAAATTATGTAAATGTAAGATTTTTTCTTTTGCTTTTTCCGACTATTTGCTTCTCTCTTTTTTAAAATATATTTTTTTATTTGTAAGACTAGTAATAAAATATTAAAATAATAATAAATTTTGATATCGGTGTTAGAATAAAAAAATAGAGATTTGTAAGCTTGAAAAAATAATATTTTTTAAAGTGATAATAGGATAGAAGAAGGAAAAGAAAAAAAAAAGAAAAAAAAGTAATAAAGAAATATCAAACAGCTATTGTAATAGAGATGCAAACGAAATTATCAATAGAAATTTATTTAGATGATGGTGAAAAGTAAGAGAAAAAACAAGGACAATAAAAAGATAAATCATATATAATAAAAAAAATGAAATAGAAGAAAGATTATCTGAACAAGAATTTTTGTTTAATGAAAGCAAGAAAATAATATAAATCTTTAAATACATATATTTAAACTATATTAAATTTCAAAAAAAAATGTATTAAACTCATAATATATGAACTTTGTTCTTAATAAATTTATTCTTTTCATTTAAAAGAATATTTATGATAAAAATATAATTCGTTTAAACTTCAATTCTACTAAAATATTTGTATAGATTTTATCATTTTCTTATTTTTATAGTTGATATTTATGTTTCTTCTATCTCGATTAAATTTATAAATAAATTATTTATAAACTTATGAATATTTTTTATAACCGCGAGAAGCGTAGTAAGAGAGTTGTCACATCATCTGCTCAATACCTAATATTACTTGGATATATGCTTCAATAAAAAAAAAGAGCAAATTATTGGTTTTTTCTTTTATTTTATTTAGATTTCTTCAAATGCCCATATTATGACATAGATATGAGTTATAAACCAATAAATGTAAGAAATACTAATATATAAACATGAAATGCTCATAATATTTTATTTATAATACGACAAAAAAAATTATTCATTTTTCTCCCCACAAAGTTAAAACTGTTTTTGCACCTTACAAGCAGTGGGAGAGTTTGCCAAAATTTCCCTTATGTATACTTTTGACGGTGCGATGCACGTGGAGTTTAGATTGCTTGATAATCTTCTTGTCCCTTGGTGTGGTATTCAAAGGCAACACACTCGTGTTTTTGGTAAAAATATGGCCCTTCCCCGCTAATTGGAACTTTAATTCTACGTCTCAAGTAATGGATCAGATTGCTAGTTTCTTCTATTTTTTTCTTCCTCACTCTACAGATGACAGTTGGTGGTTTTGGTTCTTCTCTTATCACAACCACTGGTGGTAATACAACATTATTTCTCGTTTATTTTGATAGTTTGTTACTATATAATTTTAATTAATGTATTTATGATAAAGGTCAGATGTGCGTTTGATATCAATTTGTAATTATTTTTTTTTGCAAAGATTGTTTGCTCAAATTATTAAATTAAGAGAACAGTTTCAACCATAAAATATGTTGATTTTGGTTTAGCAGAAATTATTTGCCTTCAGTTGTAGCTAAATCATTGGTTATGAGAACAAAATTTTCAAATAAAATTTAATATGAGATGTGCTTATTTAACAGGTAGAATACTTGTACGCATCAAGCCAACAAGATTCCCCTATCACAATTGGTTCAAGAACAGGAACCAAATAATTCTCGTCTAAAAATTTAAAATGTAGTATATGATTCAATTGCTCCACCACGCTCAAAGATGGGTCCCCAAATAAGGTTGAGGGTAGATGCTAGATTTTCTAACATTAGGGAGAAACAATTAGCAGCTCCTCGTAAAAGAAAAAGTAGAGATAATTTATTTGCAAAATGTTGCAAATCAATTGCCAGATGTATTAGCTGACCTTAAGTCATAATCCAACTGTAAATGCTCCAATGAATATTAAAGTCCTTGAAGGACAGAGTCTATGGTACGCTTGAAGCGTGATAGATCAATCGGTTTCAAAGATAAAACTCTTTGAACAAGGAGGGGAGCAAATGATCAAGATGGTCATAATAATGACGCAAGTGCTTTAAAAGAGCACTATAACATAAAATATCATAAAACCTTGGCAAAGGTTAAAGTACCTGAAAATGATGAAAAATGAAAAGATCTCGATAAATTATGTCATATTGGAACCGATATCAAAATAACTATCAATAGTATTTTGATATAATGTAGTGCTCAACTTAATAAATGGTAATGAGAATCTTGAATTCATATTTGTCAAATAGTGTGGACAGATAAATGATTGGCCAAATAAAATACGCAATTCAAGTATATTTCATCCACATTATAAGCGTGAAATACTTGGGTCTAAACTCCAAACACTTGAAGGAATAATGTCAGTGGGTACAAAATAAGTTCTTGTGCGAAAGGTGAAATAAAAAATAAAATCATAAGTTATAAAGTATGGCTTATGCCTCGTGGCATAAAGTTTTTTCGCAAAAGTCCTGACATTATTATATGAAGATGTGTTCTCCTATGGTAGGTGCAATTATTTTCAAGTTCCATATGAGTCTGGCAATACATAAAAAACTTAATATGCATATATGAAATTATTGTCATGTCTAGCTAGACAATGAAGTTTATATGAGAAATCTTGAAGGATTTAAAAAGTTTTAAAATGATTCCATTGAGTACCCTAAAGGTTATGATATCACTTAACATAAAGAAAGATCAATCTCGACCTAATGAAAATGGTTAGAAAGTACCATGTCTCAATGCAATTAGTGCACTTATGTATCATGCTATTATTATTCATGAGATAATATTGTTATTAATGTGCAGACAAGATATAATTTCACTTTTATGTGAAGATATTTGAGTGAAATCAAATATTAGTATTGATTTATTATTTCTAACCAATATTGTGAAGGAATTGTTGGTTATGCAAATGTAGGAAGATTATTTAGTTTACATAACATTTGATCGCACAAAAGTTATCTATTTGCATGTGATGATACTGTCATATTTTACAGGGCAGTTAATTATGGAAATTTATTCAAGTCATGCCTAGATATAAATAACTTATAAAACAAGTGACTCAATAAAACAAGTGACTCAACACATAAGAGATGTGTTATTTTTCTTTGAATTGAAGGTCTCAATTGTATGAAAATAATGTTGCTTGTAAGTTCAACTTAAGGGAAGATACATCAAAGGAGATAGAACAAATCATATTTCACCAAAGTTCTTTTCATGTATGAACTCCAACAAAATAGTATGGTGGATGTTTAACAAGTTCATTTCACAGATGACTTGGCAGATCACTATAGTCTTACCAACATCGACATTTGAGAAGTTGATATACAAGATTGGAATGCATTATTTTCGAGAAATAAATCTGTCAAGGTTTTTGATGAGGCAACTCTTAATGCGTATTACTATATATGAGTACTTTTTTTCCTTCACTAGAATTTTTTACACAGATTTTTTTTCTAGTAAGATTTAAATGAAATACATTATTTATTAATGATTAATGGACATTCAAAGGGGAGTGTTATATGTATGTCCATTTAGTGATACTTAGAGGAAAAGAATTAGCCACAATAATTAATTAGAAAGGAGCCAATGTAATTAAAATTAAACCAAATTATTTTGGTTACAACAATATAAGATAAACATAAAATATCTCCTCATTATAAAATTCTTG
Source organism: Datura wrightii (assembly GCA_035772735.1). NCBI lineage: Eukaryota > Viridiplantae > Streptophyta > Magnoliopsida > Solanales > Solanaceae > Datura > Datura wrightii. Next base: position 14,827,504 of record JASDFA010000001.1, read on the forward strand.
ATTTATTTTTATTTTTATTTTATTTACAATTCTATAACTTTTATAACAATATTTAAGACTAAAAATTGTCACATGTACTTTTATAAATCCTCAATAGTTGGACAATAATGGCAAGGCCGATAAGTGGACCTAGCTATAGGGTAATTTTACAACAAATTCAATAGTATTGGGGTAGTTCTGACTCTATAATATTGAAAAGTATGGGAGGTAAATATGATCCTGTATTGCTTTTCAAGAGCTTAATTACTACTATCATCTATTTTTCTTGAACTGGAACTAACTTTTTTTTTCTTTCTTTTAAAAAGATCTTAGTGCTAAAACTTGATTCACTAATATTTAAGCAGCTTATGAATAAGGTAGAGTGCACGTAAAACTTACTCCTAACTTGTTTAGGTAAAATTTTTGATCAAGTTAATCATTGATTATTCATTATCTATTAGTGTCAAGAATTAATCTGAAACCTGCCTAGAAATATACTACCCTTTTTCTTTTTAATACTAATTTTCATTTTTCTGTTCCTATGGATGTTTCTGATCTTGCACTTTTTAAAGACCTTTAGTGGTATCATCTATCTGTTTTTTTTTTTTTTTGGTTTGTCCACCCTGTATCCGAACATAGCTTGATTAATTCGAATTTGCGCGTTGCAAGACCCATTAATTGAGGTGACGCTTCCAACATGATTTTTTCCATAAACACGGCTTGAACCAAAGACCTTTGGTTAAGGTTGGACAGATTCCAACCATCCCACATGATGTTGGTGGATATGAAATTATCAGGTAATTCTTTCCGGGAAAACGTCTCTTCCTCTTTGGTCAATTTCAAGTAATAATAGAAATATTGTTATCCATATGTTATGAAAGCTTGAAGATCTGAACTATTGTTAATATATCTTAACTACAGTGTGTGTAACTTTGTTTTTCGTTTTCTGGAAAAAGAAAATAGTCTTTGAATGAAAGAGGGGTAGGGGCTTGCAGTAGCATAACAGAAATAGTTAAAAATCTGCTGAAGCAATTGTTTCTCCGTCTTTTTCCATTGATAGTGGGTTGTAATCAGGGGTGGAAACTATGTGCGTATGTTATGCGTTCGGCTGAATCCAGTAACTTTGGTCCAAACTTTGTATTTGTATTTGTAACTTTTGGGTTGAATAGTGTTTCTCAATGAGTAAACAAGCAGTCTCACAACAGACTAATAATAAGAAAATTCAGTATCACACAGAAAAGGGAGTAACACCATATGCATCTTGTATTTTTCCAGTAAGACTAAATTACATATGTTTGTGCATTTACTTGCATGAATTTTCTTCATGTCCCTTCGGGGACATCCGACTAAAGAAAAAAAAGAAAAAAAAGAAAAAAGAAAAACAGATTGCAAATCAAAAATAACACAAGCGAAAGAAACACTCTTACTTTTTTCTCTTTTACAGGATAGCCTGATGTTGGTGTATTTATTTTTGAACAATTGGTTGCACTAATTGTGCTTACTGAAATGTCCATGTAAGGTGTAATTCCATATTTCAGTGATAAAATGTTGAGGTTATGCGTCAAACTTCTTGATATATGCTGAATGTCTATCAACAACAAGCTCAACCAATGGACACTCGACCTCAGCCCCTGCCCAGGTGTTGTCCCTGCGAACTGTGACTTTTTCCTGCTCAGTGACAACTATAACTTCTTCTTTACGGGTTGATAGTTCGTTAGCTATCACCATATGCATCTTGTATTTTTTGAGGGCCATATCAGCATTTGCTAAAAGGATATCTCTGTCTGTTTCTAGCTGTCAAATAGTAGATATTGAATATCAGTAATGAAATCATACCCCAAACCTCACTTGTGGGATTATATTGGGCATGTTGTTGTTGTAGTAGTAACGAAACCATATGATATACTTCCTAACTAATGAAGCTTTGACATCCACAGCAGTAAGAGATGTATCTCATTGATGGAATGATGAGCATACTAGGTATGGACAATTAACAAACTTCAGACATCATGTTTCTGCACATTGTTTAAGACTCATTAACCTTATATTCTCCCAAGCAAATGTTCAAATTATTACATCTGACTCAATGATGTTGTAACTTGTCAAAGATATACAATATTAATATTTGAAAAAGTGAGTCAAACATTTAAAGCAGCTAAAAAGCAGATTCTTTAAGTTGCAAAACTAAAACAAAAGGAACTTGACCTGAGTTGGCGAAAAAAATAAAAAAGAAGCTAACCTTAAAAGATATGTGGAAGGCCATTGGTGCCCACTCATTCCTAAGCACCGAAAGCATCTTTGGTACTTGGACGAGGCGCATATCCAGAGGACCAGATGCTGACTGGATTTTATGGAAAGCCTGTGAAGAAGAGGTAACATGAAACAAATAGCAGCAGACTTAGAGGAATCACATTTGATACAATTTTCTCTTTTAACAGTTGATTCAGTTGACATGTTATAGAACTACCATTTGCAACATAATGAGGGCAATTAGAGACAGGAAAAAAGGACAAGCACAATTCACAAAGAAATAAAAAGAAAGAGAGATAATATTCAAGAACATAAATGATTACCATGCTCTCCCACGGGATATAAAAATCAGAAACTGCAGCTGCAAGAAAAAATATAGCACTAGGCCCAAGGTCCCTCAAAGACATAGAAATTAGCCGAAGAATCTGCCAGTGACAAAAATAATGCTAATCAAAGCGCTACCAGCCTCCACAAAGCATAGTAAAGATGCTCATATGAAGCTTATTTAAAGTTGAAGTTTCTATAATTGAACATTGATTTTACAATAAAACAGATTTCACTGATCTATTAAACTTAACCTGCAAATACTCGAAAATTGTTGTAAATGGAAGTTTCAACAGGATGCCCTCAGCAACAGCCTGCAATTATTAAATTCTTGCAGTGACTGTTGAAGATAAATAAGGATAATTTATAATTAAAAAAAATAGGAAGAAAATAAATAATCAGTAATAATCCATACTGCACGATTTTCAGTAATGGCTCTCTTCACTGTTTCAGCATGCAGTACATCCACTAAAAAATAATGCAATAAAAAATGCTCATTAGATTGGAAAAGTGTAAAATTCTCAACAAATCAATTGAGATTCAACATACTCAAAACAGTAAAGATCTCTCCCAGTAAACTTAACCACCACTAGGATGCAAACAACATTAATATACAGGAGAAGGAAAATCAAGATAAACGATAACCACATTTGCACATTCCAGCAGATGAAAAATATATTTAAAAGGGGACATGGAGCATTTTTCATTCCCAATGGGGGTTCTGGTTCCTCTTTTTGCTTTTCCTTTGTCTTATGATTCTCAGAAGCTAACAGATTCTAGTAGAAGATGACACGTTTCATACAGAGAGTAGCAAATTAAGTTCTAGTTGTGTTTAAATGCCTAAGACCTGGACCACAAAATCACGGTGGTGGAATGAATCCATTTAGCTCAAACAGGGAACAGAGGTACCCTAGAGTGGACGAGGGACAGCACGAGTCTTGACACCTGGGCTTACATGGAGGTGGCATTGCGGTCATTGGTGATTGGACATGGGAGCCTCAGCTCGTGCACCGGTTTATTAAAATAACTTTTTTTAGAAGAATCTCCATATTACAATTATTGACCTAGAGAAAGCATATGATAGAGTGCCAAGAAAAATCATTTTGTGGGTATTGGATAGTAAAACAATACATATCAACTATATAAACATAAAGTATAAGTTGAGCAACCACAAGTTGAGAACAGTGACAGAAGAAGATATAGAGGATTTTCCCATTTCTGTTGATTAACACGGGGAGTTTTCCTAGATCACGTACTTGTTTACCCTATGTATGAATGAACTACCAATAATAGATAATCTCATTGTACATGCTATTTGCGGATAATATGGTGATAATTGACGAAACAGTGAAGAATCAATCAAAAACTGAAACTACTGAGGGAACTTTGAAGTGTATCAGTGGTGAATAAGTAATAGTAAAATACATATGTATACTGAAAGTTTATCCCCCATAACAACGAAGATGATGAAGTGATATTGGTCGTTTATGGACCTAAATGCAGACAAATTCAGATATCTCAACTCAGCCTTTTAGGAGAATGTAATGATAAATGGAGATGTAATAGAGATTTCAAAGTAGGATTTTTTGAAAGAGAGAAGTGCTCTAAGGAGTATTGTGCTATAAAGGAAACTCTAATAAAGGGAAGAAAGTTCTACAAAATGATTGTAAGGCCAGGAATGCACATGGAGTCAATCTGGGCATCAAACTATGTTACTTCAAAATGTGTGCGAGTGTCTAGCATGAATATGGAGCTAGAGCGGGGTTTTCATCAAAGAAGTTTTAAGATTTCATCTATTTATTATGATTCATCTGCACCTCTATATTGTTAAGTATGAACAGGTGTTGAGCATTTGACAACCATTATTTATGTGGATCTACAAAATTTATATGGAATTCCTTGTGAACATGCTGTTAAGAGGCAGAAATATGAAGTTGGTTGATACAAATGTACCGTGTGCATTAATATTGAGTGTGAAAATACAAAACTACTGACCTTCAATGCTTGAATCATCAGCAACACTAAAGCACTCTAGCAGCGGATCATCGGGCAGAGAACTACAAAATGGCTGGCATGTCCCCCTGCATGTTTCACGGTCTTACTACTCTAACATCAAAATCCTAATAATCAGATAAATTAACTTGGCACTTGAAAACAAACCTTCTGTAGAAAAAGACTACAGAATAACCGGCCTTCAAAAAGTACCTGCAATTTCATTTTCATTTTTGATCATCAAATGTTATGTGAGTTCAAGTGTGTGCAAAACATCTAAGCATGGTATTCGTGATATACTCTGTGGATGCAGCCCCTCTATGACCGGAGCTAAAGTTGTCAATATAACGAACACCCTGCTTTTCCAAAGGAACAGTTGTACCACCGGAAGTAATGCACACCACCCTGTTTGCTTTACCATTCACTGAGCATGGAGACACAAAATAAAGTCTAGTGGCATCTATATTTGAAGAACAGAGAATTAAAAGGCTAAAATCTAGGAGATGTTGATAATTAAATAAATAACAATTGCCTGATGATGAAGTATTGCGATCAACGAATTCCTTCAAACTTTTTTCAATTTCAGCAGCATCCTTTAGTAGTGGAGATGACTCAAAGAAGGACATTACTTCATTTTTTGATGTTTCTCGTAACTGATTAGCATCATCAACTGCATCCATGCTGAAACTTGACAAAATCGTTTATTTAGTCATTCGATTAGGTAATATAATAAAAAACTTGAGAACCTGTCATATGACCAACCATCAGTCACCAAAAATAACCTATAACAGGTAATTTTCCAATAAAACCGAGCCCTTGAGTTACATATTGTTGAATTATATGGGTCGACCACCTTACTCAGGATCAGGTCCCTCTATCAGGTTACACAGAGGCAGAGACACATGTACACGAAAATACAACAGTAAGAAGAAGACACACGAAGTTTTACGTGGAAAACTTCCTTGCTCACTGGAAGTAAAAAACCACGACCTACCTCGTAGGATTTCTCAAACTCCACTACTAGATCTGAGCAACAAAAGTTACAAAACCTAGTACACAACTAAGAGGTTAACCTCCTAACCTCCCACTTGTAATACCTCTATTACAAGACTTCAATATTCTCTACTTCAGCTAAAACTCAACTGAAATACAAGGCTAACTCTAGCCAAAATGTCTACTAGCTCTAGCAGACCAAAACGAGAAAAACAACTCATGAAAAACAAGAAAATAAAACTTGTACGAAATACAAGGTTTCTGTTTTGCAGTGCACTTCTTCTCCTTCAATGGCAGCCTCTAAACTTGAGTTATTTTTCTTTGATTCTTGCTGTGAAACAAGGAAACAATGGCTGCCTTTTGAGAGAAGAATAAGCTTATTTTTTAGATCAATTTTTCTGAATGATTTCTCTTGATGGAAAGAGTTGTTGGGTTCTATCCTTTATATCTTTTCAGCTTCCTTTCATCCACATGGGTAGAAGGAGAGTGTATTGATGATACCCACTAGCCACATGGATAAAAGGAGAGAGTAGTAATGATACCCACTAGAAAGCTCTCTTTTTGGTCAAGCACATGTGACCAACTTGGCCTAGGATGCTGCTATGATTCCATGCTGTGCTGCTGTGCACTTCTGCTCTCACCAACTGACAGCCAAAAAGCAAACTTTCCAACTGTAAAGTCTTTTCCCGTCCAGCTAAAAAATGAGTCACACCAGCACAAGGGATCAGGTCCCTATGTGAGGTTGACAGCATCAAAACCAGTAATCTAACAATTTCCCCCTTTTTGATGATGACAACCTTGACAACCTTCTTTGCACATTTTATCTAACACACTTCACAGTATTCCCCCTGTCAGCATAATTCCCCCTGTCATTCAGCATAATTCCCCCATAATTCCCCCTGTCTTAGTATCTTCCCCCTTTGGCATCATAAAAAAGAAAAGAACAGTAAACCAAGACAAGAATGATTAGGTGAGTTAACTCATGGCCACTGGGGCAACACTGACACTAATGGAAATAAGAAAGGCAGAAAAACTAATAGACAATAAGAACAATGCAACAGCCAACCCCTGCAATCAGAAAAGCATTACATTATCACTTAGCATAACATACCAAAAGAGAATCATACAAGAACTGTCCATAATCGTGGGAAAGAGAGCAAAACAGGAAGGAGATAAAAAAAAATAGGAACATCATTTTGGGTCGGGTGGTCTGTGGAAGAGGGCTGAGAGGCGATCATTGAAGGTTTCATGGGCAGTAAGCAATTTCCTAGTCAAGTCCTTGACCTCAACCTTCAGAGCTTCATTTTCTGCTTTGAGAGGATCATTGGCAGTAAGCAGTTTTTTGGTTTAAATCCTTAATCTCAGCCTTTAAAGCTTCATTCTCTTCCTTGAGAGCAGAGATGGTGCCAGGGTCCTCTACTGGGTGCGCCCTCAGACGAACTATTTCAGCCTCCTTTTGGACAAGCAGAGCAGTGAGCCGTTCTATCTCCATATTGGACTTCTCTTGCGAGGCAATTAAGTCCGACACTATTGACTGACTCTGTGCCCCTCCGCGACGCATCACACATTCACATTCTTCCAGCGTCGAGAGGGTAAACATCTGCTTCTTTGACCCTACTATCCCCAAACCGCATTCTACACCAAAAAATTCAAAGACTTTGTTCAGCGGGAATCCATAAGCTAGACCATGCTTTCCATCTTTGACATGCATTATTTTGTGTATGTGATTGATCATCACACCAGCCAGGCTTATGGGCTGAAATGTGCTGAGGGCTTCCATTAGGAATAGATCTGCAACTCCTGCCACAGTCCTCTTCTCTGCCCTTGGTAGAAGTACTTTATTTACAAACTCAAACAGCAGCTGATACACACCCTTCATTTGTTTCTTGAGAACTCTCTCCCCTGTGACTCTGTCAAGCTTGGAAATCATGGAAATAAAACGCCTTTGCGCACATTCTCCATCGACAGACCTGATCCCTCTATTAGGAACCTTAAGAATGGAACTGAGAGCCTGCTCATTTATCATGAAGGTGACTCCACTCACCTTGCTGTAGATCTTAGTACCATTATCAGCAAATTCCAGCTCATGATAAAATTCCCTGACCTCATTCTCATGTAAAACAGGAACTGGAGGAACAAATAAGTGTCGCCAACTTTGGTAATTGACCATTTCCACCAGCTCAGCCATGCCTTCCATGTCACAAATTTCAGGATCAAATACCCTGCCCCGTAACACCTTTTGGTTCTGCAAGATAAGCTGCCTGGCTTCCCTGGACAGCTCAGTAGACTCATTGGTCCTATCTCTGGAAGAAATCTGGTGAGTAAGAGATGGAGGAATAGGAAGTTTGAAGAGGTTATTTGCAGAGAGCAGTTTAAAAAGGTGAGAGGAAAGATGGAAGGTGGAAAGGGTTTTAAGAGGGGTTATGACACGTCTAATCAGAGAGACTTTTGAACTGGATGTAGATATAACACTTACTTTATGACCGGATACCGGAAGAAACAAGCGGGAAGGGCAGTTCTTACAATATTCTCAAGATATGTTTATAAGTGACAAAGTAATACTGACCTGATAGGACCTGGTCCCCTTATGAGGTTGAACAGGCAGTCCAAAGTCCCTGACTTGTCTAAGTCCAGCCTTCCTTACATCCACCATGCGTGTATACCTAGGGAGGTATAGAACTGAGTTAGACGCATCCACAACAAACTAGCAAGGATACCTGCATTCAGATCATAGCCAAAAACGAGAGTCAACACTTAGACAGAGAAGAGGGAGAATTTAATTCATTTTGATTAAGCCCAGCCTTAATCTGTTTTTATCAAACTGGTCCCTATTCAAGGCTTTGGTAAAGATATCTGCAATCTGATCTTCTGTCCTGCAAAATTCCACACGAATATTTCCCTTCTCAACATGGTCTCTAAGAAAATGATGTCTGATGTCAATATGCTTAGTCCGCTTGTGTTGTACTGGATTCTTAGCCATATTCAGAGCATTGGTGTTGTCACACATCAAAGGGACACACTCGGTCAGGACTCCAAAGTCTTCCAGTTGCTGCTTAATCCACAGTAATTGAGCACAACATGAAGCAGCAGCCACATATTCTGCTTCAGCTGTTGAGAGTGCCACTGAATTTTGTTTTCTTGATCCCCAAGAGACCAGTGAAGAACCCAGAAAATGAGCCATGCCTGAGGTACTTTTCCTATCAACCAGGTACCCAGCATAGTCAGCATCAGAATAGCCAATAAGTTCAAAGGAACCTCCAGATGGATAGAAAAGGACTAAATCAGAGGTCCCCTTAAGATATCTGAGAATTCTCTTAGCAGCCTTCAGATGAGATTCCTTAGGACAAGCTTGGAATCGAGCACACATACCCACACTAAACACAATATCTGGCCTGCTGGCTGTTAAGTAAAGCAGGGAGCCAATAATGCCTCTGTACATAGTTTCATTTACTGGAGGACCGGGTTCATCATTATCCAGTTTTGAAGCAGTCCCAATGGGAGTGTCAATTGGTTTGGCACTTTCCATATGAAATTTTATGAGCAGGTCCTTGATATACTTCTGCTGACTGATGGCTGTTCCAGCTTTGTCCTGCTTGACCTGTAACCCCAGAAAGAACATAAGTTCTCCCATCATACTCATCTCGAATTCACTTCCCATGAGCGTTGCAAAATCCTCACAGAGTGAATCAAGAGTGGCTCCAAATATAATGTCATCAACATAGACTTGAGCAATAAGCAAATTTCTTCCTCTTGTTTTGAGAAAAAGAGTGTTGTCAATTCTTCCTCTCTTAAAACCATTATCAAGAAGAAATTTTGATAGTCTTTCATACCAAGCCCTTGGAGCCTGTTTCAGTCCATACAGTGCCTTGTCCAGCTTGTATACATGATGAGGTCTATCAATATCCTCAAAACCAGGGGGTTGTTTCACATACACTTCTTCCTTCAAGTACCCATTTAGGAAGGCACTTTTGACGTCCATTTGAAACAATTTAAATTCCATGAAAGAGGCAAAGGCAATCAGCATGCGAATGGCTTCCATTCTGGCTACTGGAGCGAATGTTTCATCATAATCAATCCCTTCCTCCTGGTTGTACCCTTGAACAACCAGTCGAGCCTTGTTTTTGACTGTGACCCCTTGCTCATTTAATTTGTTCCTGAAGACCCACCTGGTTCCTATAACAGTTCTATCAGATGGTTTTGGAACCAAGTGCCAGACTTTGCTTCTTTCAAATTGATGCAGCTCCTCCTGCATAGCATTCACCCATTCCACATCCTTCAGTGCCTCCTTGATGTTCTTGGGCTCAATCTGTGATATGAAGGCTGATGAGGCAAATGTGTTTCGAGTTTTGGATCGGGTCTGCATTCCTGAGTCCAATGGAGACATTAAGTTGTCAAGAGGATGAGAAGATTTGTGTTTCCAGTTAGATCCCTTTACAACAGATTCTTCAGAATTGGAACCAGTTCCAGCAGATTCTCCAGAATTGGAACCAGGTCCCTCTTCTGGGTTGCCTTTTGCATCATCTTCCTTTTCTGCCTCCTCTTCTCTGATGTGTTCTGTTGCTTCATCATGAGTGGTCTGATCTCCATTCTGCAGGGAGTTCTTTGTGATGTCAGGTTTTTTAGATGAATCATGATTGACATCATCTCTTTGGAACAGCCACAGTTCCTCAAATTCGTCCTTACCCAATGCTTCCGTGCTCTTCAGCTTCCCATTTTCATCAAATACGACATGGATGCTTTCTTCAACACACTGAGTCCGTTTATTATAGACTCGGTATGCTTTGCTATTTAATGAGTATCCTAGAAAAATTCCCTCGTCACTTTTGGGATCAAATTTTCCTAGATGGTCCTTGCCGTTGTTTAGCACAAAACACTTGCATCCAAAGACTCTAAGGTAGTTCAGCATCGGCTTCCTTTTATTCAGCAGCTCATAGGGGGTTTTTCCAAGTAATGGCCGAATTAGACACCGATTGACCACATAACAGGCCGTGTTGACAGCTTCTGCCCAGAATGACATTGCCACTCCTCCATCTATGAGCAATGTTCTAGCAATATCTGCAAGAGTTCGATTCTTCCTTTCAACTACTCCATTCTGTTGTGGAGTCCTGGGAGCAGAAAAGTTGTGACTGATTCCTTTGGCAGCACAGAAAGCTTCAAATTTGGCATTTTCAAATTCAGTTCCATGATCAGACCTGATCCCTGCAATGTTGCAGTTCAGCTTCACCTGAATTTGGTTTGCAAATGACTCAAAGGTGGGGAATGTTTCATCTTTAGTGCGAAGAAACATCACCCAGGTATATCTTGAATAGTCATCAACAATTACAAGGATCAGCTTCTTTCCTCCACGACTTGCAACCTTTACAGGTCCACACAGATCCATGTGTAGTAGCTCCAGGGGTCTGGAGGTGCTCACTTCCTTTTTGTTCTTGAATGAAGACCTGGTGTGTTTCCCTTGAACACAAGCATCACAGATCTGACTCTGAGCAAATTTCACCTTTGGGAGTCCTCGAACCAGGTCCTTGGATACTAGCTTGTTGAGAAGAACAGAACTTACATGTCCCAACCTTCTGTGCCACAAGGTAGCTTCATCCTCCACCACGCTTAAGCAGTTAAGCCCATTTCTAGCAGCTGAATCAAGATCAGCAACATACATGCTCTTGCATCTGTTTGCGGTCAAAACAACTCTTCCTGATTGAAGATCTGTCACTGTACACTGGTCTGAAACGAATTTGACTTCATTTCCTTTGTCGCAGATTTGTGAGACACTCAGGAGGCTGTACTTCAGTCCATTTACATAGAAGACATTTTCTATGGCATGGGCAAGTGTCTTTCCAATCTTCCCAACACCAAGAATGTGTCCCTTTTTTCCATCCCCAAAAGATACTGAGCCTCCCTGATATGCCTTGAGTGAGAGAAAATTATCAACATTTCCAGTCATGTGCTTTGAGCAGCCGCTATCCATATACCATTTCCGACTGCTTTCTCTCACTCCTTCCTGCACATATAGATTATAGATTAGACTTGGGAACCCATTTCAGCTTGAGTTCCCAGTACCGAGACAGAGGATAAATCAATTTTCTTTTGGACCACTCAGGCAGCCTGATCTGAGACATTTTGGAACCAGGTCCCCTTATGGTCCCTAATTCTCCTTTACTAATCACCGTCTTTCTTAAGGCTGCTTGCCTCGATACACAGTTAGACTTAAGGTGCCCATTCCTACCACAGTGTGTGCACAGCAAATTATCAGGATTAGATCCATATTTACTGTGAGGATTATAAGGAGGACTACTTTTCTTATAACCTAACCCTTCACCGGAGTTAGATCTTTGTCCGGTTAATTTTTGTAAGATCTGTGAAGAGGCATTCCATTTAAGCGATCTCTCAAGCTCAGCATTCAGTTGGATCACATTTTTCTCAAGCTCAGTGTTTCTTTTCATTATTACAGTGAGCTCATCTTGTGACCTTTTCAGTTCAGCTTCGAATTCTTTTTGAGCATTTTTCATGTCACTAGTCCCTCCCTTTTTAATAAAGGCATTTTGCTCATTGACTAGCTCTTGACATTTCTCTTCTAGTTCTGCCAAACTTGAGATCAAGTTCGCCTTTTCTAGCTCAAGTTTATCTATATATTGATTCAGACTTTCCTTTTCTTTGGTAAGATCATAAAAAGAGTCAATTAACACACAAGCTAGCGACCTCAATTCTTTCCCATTATAGTCTTTTAGATTCTTTTTAATGTCAAGGAAAGTTACCTCTTCATCTTCATCTCCATCCGAATTTGCCATGAAGGCAAACATTGAGTCAAAGGGTGAGTCATCATCCTCCACAGCCATCATAGAAGCATCTTTCACAGCATCCTCCTTATCAGATTCATCTGAGGAGTTCCCCCAAGCAGCTAGAGCTTGCTTGACTATATTGTCGGCTGCAGCTCTTCTTCTGAACTTGTCAGGGACTCGGTCCTTCTTCTGGGCCTTTTCGGCAGTGGTTCTCAGATACTCCTTGTAATCCATCTTATGCATCGGACAGTCCTTGATAAAGTGACCTGGTTTGCCGCATTTGTGACACAGATCATTGTAACCAGGTCCCTTGTTCGAGCTTGTCCTCTAGGAAGGCTGCCACTTCGCCTAATCATTTTCTGAAACCTTCTTGTTAGGTAGGCCATATCTTCATCTTCTTCGCTGGAGCTTGCTTGAGCTCCTTTAAGAGCTAATCCTTTGTCCTTCTTCAGCTCACTCCTGCTCTGGTCCTGCTGCCTCTTGAGCTCATAGGTTTTTAAATTGCCTATGAGTTCATCCATCGTGAGGACTTCCAGATTTCTAGCTTCAGTGATCGCATCAACTTTACTCTCCCAAGACTTGGGGAGGACACTGAGTACCTTCCTGACCAGCCTGCTTGGCTTGATCACTTCTCCCAAACAATAGAGCTCGTTAGTGATGGACGTGAGTCTGGTATGCATCTCTTGAATAGATTCACCTTCCCTCATGGAGAACATTTCGTATTGAGTGGTAAGCATATCCACTTTGGACTGCTTGACCTGACTGGTCCCTTCATGAGCGGTTCTGAGACAGTCCCATATTTCCTTTGCAGTCTCACAAGCAGAGATTCAATTATATTCATCCGGACCAATACCGCAAACAAGAAGCTTCTTAGATTTGTAATTCTTTTCTATGAGTTTTCTGTCATGATCATCAAACTCCTTTCGGGTTTTGGGAATAGAGATGGTTGTCTCTCCTTCCTTTACGGTTTTCATTGGCACATAAGGTCCATCCAGTACCACATCCCACAGCTCACAATCTTCAGCCATGATGAAATCATGCATTCTTGTTTTCCACCATCCGTAATATTGGCCATTAAACCTGGGAGGTCTGGTAGTAGACTGTCCTTCTTCTAAATTTGGTGGTGCTGCCATATTTTACAGGAGTCTTTCTAGGTGTTAACCTTTTAGAAAGCACCTGCTCTGATACCAATTGTTGAATTATATGGGTCGACCACCTTACTCAGGATCAGGTCCCTCTATCAGGTTACACAGAGGCAGAGACACATGTACACGAAAATACAACAGTAAGAAGAAGACACACGAAGTTTTACGTGGAAAACTTCCTTGCTCACTGGAAGTAAAAAACCACGACCTACCTCGTAGGATTTCTCAAACTCCACTACTAGATCTGAGCAACAAAAGTTACAAAACCTAGTACACAACTAAGAGGTTAACCTCCTAACCTCCCACTTGTAATACCTCTATTACAAGACTTCAATATTCTCTACTTCAGCTAAAACTCAACTGAAATACAAGGCTAACTCTAGCCAAAATGTCTACTAGCTCTAGCAGACCAAAACGAGAAAAACAACTCATGAAAAACAAGAAAATAAAACTTGTACGAAATACAAGGTTTCTGTTTTGCAGTGCACTTCTTCTCCTTCAATGGCAGCCTCTAAACTTGAGTTATTTTTCTTTGATTCTTGCTGTGAAACAAGGAAACAATGGCTGCCTTTTGAGAGAAGAATAAGCTTATTTTTTAGATCAATTTTTCTGAATGATTTCTCTTGATGGAAAGAGTTGTTGGGTTCTATCCTTTATATCTTTTCAGCTTCCTTTCATCCACATGGGTAGAAGGAGAGTGTATTGATGATACCCACTAGCCACATGGATAAAAGGAGAGAGTAGTAATGATACCCACTAGAAAGCTCTCTTTTTGGTCAAGCACATGTGACCAACTTGGCCTAGGATGCTGCTATGATTCCATGTTGTGCTGCTGTGCACTTCTGCTCTCACCAACTGACAGCCAAAAAGCAAACTTTTCAACTGTAAAGTCTTTTCCCGTCCAGCTAAAAAATGAGTCACACCAGCACAAGGGATCAGGTCCCTATGTGAGGTTGACAGCATCAAAACCAGTAATCTAACACATATCAATATTCTAATTAAATGGTAAAGAAAGGGATAGTATTTCATTGACAAACAGGACTGGGCAATGAAACAAACATGCTGCACGTCGAACTTCAAGTAGACGGAGGCTTAGATCAAAGGATTGAGCTTTAACAACACTTTGATATCTTTCCTCAAAATTGATCGTACAAAAATTTAAATACGCACAAATTAGTCCGGACACCAATGCTATATTTAAAAAAAACAAAAAATGCTCAGTACAGAAAGCCCACTATTCATATAAAAAAAGGGGGGAATCTAAAAATTTGAATGGACTGAGGAACTGGGTTTGTTACCTGCTGGAAAATTAGTTGAGAAGAATGTTTGGAGAATTTGGTGGCAAAAACAAATAGTTTTATGCGTACACCTTTATGGAGATTAGTTCCGGCAGCCGTTTGGCCGGCGATATGCTCATTGTTATTGTAAGTGTGAAAAAAGGCATTAAACTATTTCATAAGCAGACAATCTGTCAAAATTGGCCAAATACATATATAACTCCTCTAATTTGTTCCTAATTTTATTTTGACTTCATCTTAATATTATTTCTTTTAAACCCTTTTCTTTTTTTATAGTCCATTTAAATGCAAACACTGATTTGTAGTTTCTTTATCTGATGGGCGTGTGAGACAGCTTCAAACTACACCTTTTTTTATAAAAAAAATTTAATTAAAAATTTAATTTTTACTTATTGAATAATTTATCTTTTTTCTGTTCTACAATTATAATACTGTTATTATTTTAATTATATTTTTATAATTAATAAAAAATACAAAAAAAATCAATATCAAATAAGTAACCCTTCTTAATATTGACTCTCCTATCTTATACTACATTACAAGAATCATATATCATTGATGTGGTAAATGCGCAAAATTTTAATCTATATATCTTAATATTTTCTTAAGATTTTTAATAAAAAAACAAAATTTATTTAATAATTTTAAAAATTTAATTAAGAAAAAATAAAAGTAAAACAACAAAATTCTTATGATTGTATCCTCGTTGCCTTTTTGACTTTTTTGATTTTTTAAAATTAATTTTCTTGGTTATTTATTTATTTATTTATTTTATTATTTTTATTTAAATAATTTTCTTATGTAATTCTATCCTTCACCTATTTTTTTTTATTTTCTTACTTTTATTCATTTAATCCTTCAAAAAATCCGTAATTATTATTATCCTTCTTTAAAATAATCAAGTTAGTTTGTCTTTTTCCTTCTAATAATTATACAAAAAAATTTAAAATTTTTTTTTTCTTAATTAACTTTTTTCATATATATTTCATAATTTATATGATATATTAAATACCAATAAATAACTTCATAAATAATTTTATTTATAATTAGTTATCTTCTTTATTTCTCACATTTTTTAGTATATAAAGATCACATGCTGATAAAGTATATCAACTAATGTACTTTAATGTTTTAAAAAAAATACTTTTAATAAACACTTTTGTCAATGATTACTCTTATAATTTTGTACACTTTTTTTCAAATCTACCTTATTTTTTATATATATTATTTAATTTTTATCATCTTTAAAAATAACAAAATTTTATACATATATAACATTATAAATTTAGAGAGCTCAAAAAATTAAAATTTTGTCATCCTCATTGTCTATCCAATAAAAATAATCGTGAAACATTTGTGGAGTTTAAGTAGCACCAATTTTATATAGTTATATCTTTAATGACTTTTTCAATCAAATATTATATTCTTTCTATTGTTAAAAATGTACGATCTAACCATATAATATTTTAAACTAGGTGTATATAATTCTTCTTTAAGATATTATTTATATATTTATATCATAAGTTTACGATTTTTTACAAATTTATTTCTTTTTCATTTGTGTGCCCCTTAAAAATTATTATTCTTTCTTGAATTATTAAATCAATTATCCTTCACCTCTTGCCAATCATATAAAACATCATAAAAATTATTTTCTATTTCGATTAATTCCTCCAATTATTACTCATTTTTTAATATCCACTATAGACATGTTTCAAATTATTATTTTTTATTAATATTCCTTGTCATATTTTAACCACGAAAAAATAATTCAATATCAGCACTAAAAATTCATTTCTTGAAAGTAAATGATGAGTCAAGGTTCAGAGAAGAACAACAATTCCTCTCTTGATAATATATATATATATATATATATATATATATATATATATATATATATATATATATATATATATATAGAGAGAGAGAGAGAGAGACAAATAACTTAACTAAATCACTTTTATCCTAATCTAAAATTTTTGCATTTTTCAAGAAAATATGAAGAGTTCATAGCAACAAATCATAGTAATGATCTTTGAAAAACTGGGGAAAAAAACTTGAAGACTGCAGTTTTTACATATCAATAAACAACTTTCCTATGAAATAAACTATATTTGAAAAATTACAAATTAACTTTATATTCCAATGTTCAATCATTATGCTTATTAAAAGTTGATCCATATGACCATGAAAAGATATATTCGTATTTTCATGAGTAGCATGCATGTATATGTTGCTTTTTTTCTTCTTTTTTCTGCTTCTATTTTTGAAAATATCTTAACTCAAAAAAATAATAAGTTAAACTTACCAACAAAGACCAAAAATAAATAAATAATAATAATAATACAACACAAAACAAAACAAAATAAAAAAAGGAAAGTTAACTAACCAAATAAAAACTTTAAAGAATGCTTAATTATGAGTTAAAAGGAAAAAAGAAACTTATTATTAACATAACATAATCAAATTTCTAAAAACTACAAAGTAAAGCAAAGAGAAAAATTTAAATCAAATTTTCAAGAAATTCCTGATTCATTTTCTAAATTAAAAAAAGGAAATTCTTAATTCATATATATATCATCAATAATCGAAGCGAATAATATTAAATAAATGATTGCAATAGAGAAAGAGTTATAATCATATTAGACATATCGAATCATTTTATCTCGTAAAATCAAACTATGCAAGGATGTCTAACAATTTTCATTATAGATATCTCTCTTATAATCTGCAAAATAGATCAAATAAGTCAAAACATTAACCAGCTAAAGAAGCAAAAGATGAAAAATAAGGAGAAAGTTTCATTAATAATAAAGAAAATGATACGACAAAAACTTAGTACCTAAAAAAATAGAGGATAACCAACATATATAGATCAAAATAAATTTCTATTAGTATGATTTTAAAGTATTATAAACTTGTATGTTAAATAATTGGTGGTTATGAATATAAAAAGTTTGGGAGTTATGAGTATTATTATTATTAATTAATAGTAGAATTTATGTAATTCAAGAGGTATGAGTTAAGAAAATGATTTTATAAAATACAATAATTAAAAAAAATGTGATAAAAAGTCAAAAAAAAAGAAGAGAAAATAAATATATACTTTTCTTGGTCATAGAGAAGTGTCACATATATATATATATATATATATATATATATATATCCGAGCCATAAGATCTTAGGCCAACTACTTATATGAGACAGTTGCCCATATCTAGATATATTCAAGTACTAATAGCATATAAGCGGCAGTATATTCAAGCCATAAAACATTGGAAAGAATTAAGAAAAGTTTTTAGAAGAAGATTATCCCAATTTAGAAGGAAATATAAAGACGCCCTTAAGCAAAGAGTAGAAGACATAGTAGAACATAAGAACGAGCTAAGACATAATATTAGGGTGTGCAATTTTCATATACACAGAAATCAGTTAGGAGTTAAAAAGATTAACAATAGATTAAGCGAAATTCCTTTAGGATAATGAAAAGATACCCAGCTTTCTATAAAATAAGATTTAATAATTGGTTTATAAATCAACATTATAAAATATTAAGAGACATAAGGCAGACCAAGAAAAGACTCGAAGACCTTGCAAAAATTACTCAAGAACTATTAGACGAAAGTTTAGTTAGCGACGAAACTCAAGAAAGTTTTCAAGATACTTTGTCAACAATACGGTGGGAATTACAGGGTTTAGAATCATCTAGGCAAGTCTCTATAGATTCTATAAGATTATACAAAAAGAAAGAAGTATCTAGTTATTAAATAGCAAAATAGATCCCTTTAGAAACTTGGAATATTTAGATCTAAGAATACTGCCAGAAAAGAAATTTAAAAGAATAAATAAAGAAAGCAACTCTCAGATAAAGTGTAATTTTCCTATAGGGGAACATATTTTACATAGCGAAGATCAACATCTTAATTCGATAATAGACCTACTTATAAATTTAAGTGATAATATATATAAAAATAACCAAAAAATTATTTCAAGACTAGAAGAAATAGAAAATAGTCAAATAAAACAACAAGACATCATAAGAAAATTAGAAAGAAATCAAGATTTCTTGAAAGACCAACATAACGAA
Organism: Datura wrightii; assembly: GCA_035772735.1. Lineage (NCBI taxonomy): Eukaryota > Viridiplantae > Streptophyta > Magnoliopsida > Solanales > Solanaceae > Datura > Datura wrightii. The sequence goes on from JASDFA010000001.1 coordinate 14,846,345, forward strand.
ATTAATAAAAAAAATTATTATTTTAAGAGATACAGAAAAGAATTCAGAAAAGATAGAACAACTACAAAAAGCTATAGAACAAGTAAAAGAAATTATTTTAGCATAAGTACTTTATGAACGAAACCAATAACCCACTTTATAAACAAATAATTATTAAAAGTGCTAATATAAAACCAAATCCAGAAGGACTAACAGACTATCAACCACCAGGGAAAGCAAATCAAATTATAATAAAATAAAATAATACAATTATTTTATTATTACTAGAAATAAATAAAAATCTAGAAAAATTAATAGAAGAAAAAACTAACATAAGCCAGACACCTAAAGATAAAGAAATAGACGAACTTGTAAATCAACTTAAAAGAATAGAAATTACCCCTCAAAAAGAGAGAGTAGTCAAAAGACAGCAGCCATGGAAATTTTTCAAAGTAAAAGAAGAAGCTGTTCGACCAGAGACACCATAGGAAATAATATAGTAACCAAGTTAATAAATCAGAATCCACATAGTACAAACCACCAGTTAGAAGAAATAATTGATATAGACAAAGACATACAAATTTTTCAACAAAATAGTTTAAAATTACTAGACCCAAAAACTTTATACAAAGTAGGAAGATTTTCGTCATCAGCACAATTATACAGACACTATAGAGAAGAACAATTATGCGTTTTGGGAAAAGGAAATAAAAAGATCTCTTTAATATCAGAAGAATCTTTAGAAAAAGTTTTTAAGACAGATATGGAATTGATGCACCTAGGCTTAATAGTAATAGGATTAAAAGGTTTAACCAGAAAATACTTAGGGACAAAAGTATTAATAACTATATTCGACAGTAGATAGACAGATCCTAAAAAATCTATAATAGGCCTAACGGAAGTAGATATGTCTAGTAACGGCGGAATATTTTATTGCAGTCCAGATTTTATACTTAATACAAAGGATTTTGCAAAACATATAAAAATAAGTTTTCAGACAAAGGGATATGAAGATATGATAGATGGAAATAACTTATTAGCTTGTGTAGGTTTTATAGGAAAACTAGCTAATAACAGTAATACAAAATTTAAAATACATATAGAAGAAGTAGTACAATTAATAGGGAATAAAGGAATAAAACTTATGAAACCTTTCAAAATAGACCCACAATTTTATGCAGGATTAGAATGGAATTTAGAAAATCTGCAAGATGAAAAGTTATATCAGCCAAAAGATCATTTATTATACGAAAATAGGAAAGGACAAACGTCTATTAGATTTACGGATTACCAACCAATAACTCAGGCAGATGAAGAAGATGAAGATGTAGATGAAAATGAAACAAAAATAGAAGGTATGAACATACACGAAATAGATAATGATTTCGAGGTAGACTTTGTTATACAAAGAGCTAGAGATCTATATGAAGAAAACAATAGAAAAAAGTTTAAATGTAAAGGATGTAAATTAGGAGACTTGAAAATAACAGAAGTTGAAGAACATTTTAAAATATGCAATTTAAGGACAGATAATTATGGATATAGATTACAAGATTATAGTGACACAGAAACTAATACAGATAATATATCAATAGCTAAGAGTACTAAAGAATTTATGGAAGCACCACCTGAATCCATAGCTACCAGCCCAAGCCCATTCCAAAGAACAAGACCAGCAGAAATAATTATTCACACCACTGGCAACTTACCTAGACAAAGGGTTTATAGAACCAATCAGGAAATACCACCAGAAAATTTGAATTTAAGAACATTAGGAAGAAGACAACCTTTTGAAGAACCAATTAAACTCCAGGGAGGAGGAAGTAGTGGAAAAATTAAATATAGCAGCACATGATCCTCAGACATGGAATTCCGTAATAGACATATGGAAAGGAATAGTAGTAGCAGACTTTATAAAGGCATATCAAGAAGTAGATGCAGAAACAATGTATAGATACTTAGAAACGTTCTTAGGAGAATCAACCAAAGGCTTATGGGAAGCATATAAGACAAATTATCCCCAAGAATTCCAAGAATTATGTAATTTAGGTGCTAATCCCTACAATTTTACAAATCAAATACATAGTTTAATTACAGGAGAAGATCCAAATAGTGGCTTATTGGTTCTACAAAGAAACGCGTTAGTTAAACTAGAGCAATTAAGTATAAATAATTGGAATTTAATTAAACCATTTTTAACAGAATACTTTTATTATTGCACTATTAGCGGTAATGCTTTTGATCAATTTCTCGGTAAGAAGCTACTAAATAAACTACCAGGAGCTTTAGGAAGAGAAATAGAAGAAATATGGTATAAAAGAGAAGGTGTAATACAAAACCCGAATGCAGAATGGCCAATAGGACATATAATACAACATATAATGCAAATTTTACAAGAAAAATGTACTAATATACAAATACAAAAACAACTAAAGAAGGGTGAAACTAATTTTTGTAAAAACATATATACTGCCCAAAATTATGATGAATATCCAAAAAGGAAATATAAAAGAAAACATAGTAAATACTATAATAAACAAAGGCCATATAAACGAAAATATTATTTAAGAAAATCAACAGCTAAAAAACCTTATTTAAATAAAGATAGGCATGTACGGAAATATAAAAATGACAGAAACTACAAAAATACGTTAGAATGTTTCACATGTGGAAGTATAGAACACTTAGCTAATACCTGCCCAAAAAGAAATAATAGTAGGACTAGAAATGCACAATTAATAGAAGAGTTTAATGAAACTCTAATAAATGTAGACGAGTATATGTCAGAAACAGAGAGCATATATTCAATTGTGAGTATAGAAGCATTAGAACAAAATACAGAAGATTCTTCCGAATCAGAAACAGAAAGTTTGATAAATGAAATAGGAATAGACTCACAGTTAGATTTTAATAACCTAAATTTCTACAATGCGGTCAATATCATACAAGAATGTGATCATATTTTTGAAAGAAATAAAGGAATAGATAGTAATCAGTGTTATATATGTAAATGGTACCCTAGCAGGACTAATAGGGTAAAATGCAAACAGTGTTACAAAGAAGCATGCATTAATTGTATAAAGAAAGATTCTAATCCCCATGAAAAGTTTGAAGATTATACCTCCCAGGAAGAGGAAATACAATTAAAAGAAAAGGTAAATTTATTAGAAAGAAAAATTAAGATACTAGAACAACGAATAAATAATCTAGAAAGAGGAAAGGAAAAAGTACATAACGAAATAATAGAAGAAACAGAACCAACTGAAGAACTGATGAATACTCTTAATTACGAAGGATTAGTTTGTAACGAAGACAAAAAGATACATACAATTAAAGTTTTAACAAGATTAACAATCCAGGAATATGAGATAGAAACATTAGCTTTAGTAGACTCAGGATGTACCAAGAGTATAATAAATAAAAAAATTCTACCAGCATCTTTAGTAAAAGAAATGAAAAAATCACAAAATGCCATGCAAATGGATGGCACTTCAAATACTTATAAACATTATATTGGAAAGACAGAGATAAGTTTTGTCAATACATGTTCTGAGTTCTATAAACCTAAATACAGTTTAGACTATATATGGACTAGAGATACGGACATCTAGGTAGATTTCGTGATAGGATTAGACTTTATATTAAAAAATAATGGAGGATGTTGGATAAACAGAGATGGTGTAATATTTACTAAAAATATAACCCAGACACCAGTACTTAGAATAAAGATACCCACCAAGGGAAGGATAAAGAAAAAATGCGAAAAAGGAGACAATTGCACTTGTGAATCAAAGAAGGAATTCATAGAAAAAGAAGAAGAACAAGAAGAAGAACAGGATTACTATGAACCAAAAATAGAAAAAGATTACGAATTAATAGAAGTTGCTACAGAATTCTACAATTTTCAACAAGGAATACAGAAAATAGGGGTCATCAGAAACCAAGATGACTTACAAAATATACTTAATACTCTAGATAAGTTAGAAATTATAGGAGAAAAACCTTTAGAACACTGGAAGAAAAACAAAATAGTATGTAAATTAGACATTATAAATCCAGAATATACCGTAAAAATTGCATCAATAGAAGCTACGAATAAAGATATAGAAGATTTTAAAACCCAAATTAAAGAACTATTAGATTTAGGAGTAATACGAAGATCAATTTCGCGGCATAGATCAGCTACTTTCATGGTTAGAAATCATAATGAAATAATAAGAGGAAAGGCAAGAATGGTAATAAATTATAAAAGACTTAATGATAATAAAAAAATGGATGGATATAAATTACCAGACAAAACGGAATTAGTTAATAGGATACAAGGAAGAAATTTTTTTAGTAAATTCGATTGTAATTCAGGATACTGGCAGGTTGGAATGCATGAAGAAAGTATAGAATGGACAGCTTTCACTTGTCCAGAGGGACATTTCGAATGGCTAGTTATGCCATTTGGTTTAAAAACAGCCCCTCCCATTTTTCAAAGAAAAATGGATGACATTTTCGGAAAATACAAAAATTTTATCCTAGTATACATTGATGATATCTTAGTCTTTAGCAATAATATAAAAGAACACCTAGGATATCTACAAGTAGTTTTTAAGCTATTTATAGATAATGGAATAATTATTAGTAAAAAGAAAATGGAGTTATGCAAGACATATATAAATTTCTTAGGAATAATAATTGGCGATGGAAAAATTAGACTACAACCGCATATCGCTAAAAAAATATTAGAAATGAAAGATAAGTTCGATACATTAAAAGAACTACAAACATTTTTAGGTATTTTAAATTATGCTAGACCTTTTATAAAAGATCTAGGAAAAGTGGCCGGTCCCTTATATGCTAAAACAGGAAAAACGGGGCAAAGACACTTCAATACTGAAGATATAAAGCTAGTTAAAAAACTAAAAGAAATGATAAGAAATATACCAGATTTAACCTTACCCTTAGAAAGAGACTATTTAATCATCGAAACTGATGGAAGTTTGGATGGTTGGGGAGCAGTGTTGAAAGCACGTCCCAGTAAATATAGTGATAAAAAATAAGAAGTTATATGTGCATACCAAAGCGGAAGCTACAAAGAAAAGGGTAATCTAAGCAGTATAGACGCAGAAGTTCTAGCAATAATCTATACCCAAGATAGTTTTAGGATCTACATACTAAACAAACCCGAAGTTTTAATAAGAACAGACTGTGAGGCAATAGTAAGATTTTATCAGAACATAAATACCAACAGTAGTAGTAGACGGCGATGGTTAAATTTTTTAGACGCCACATCCATTTACAATATAGAAATAGAACATATAAAAGGAAAAGATAATAACTTAGCGGATCAATTAAGTAGGCTGGTAAAGAAAAAAGAATAAAAGGTAGAACCAATTTTATGTTTTGACTGATCATTTTATTTTGAGTACAGGAAAAATACAGATCTATCGAAGACAGGGGTTTCAAGCTCCAAAGATGCAGAGGCTTATCTACAGATGTTATTAAGCCAGACTCAATTTAGACCCAGAAACAAGCTAGAAGATCAGACATTAGAAAGACTATATTTCGGCCCATACTCTCTTATTTGCTACCCCCCAACTAATTTAAGTTTCAAGACAAAAGATGATGTTATTATAGATAGGCCCCAGAGATGTCTATTAGACAATCTATGGATGGCATTCCACAAGAACCCCAAAGACACAAGTTATTTTATTGCAGTACTTAATGCACTGGCTAAATACTTTACAGACAAAAATCAAGACAAAAAATTTAAGTTTTATACAGTATGTCAAGGAGGAGCTCCCGGAGTATACAAGACTTGGTTACAAGTAATGAGCGCAATTAAAGGTCATAAGACTCCTTTGTACAAAGGATTTGATGATCTACAAGAAGCGCTAGACTTTGCAAGAGGACATTTGGGTCCTAATTTCTTTATTTCTCCAGAACTTAAAAATCTCAATCCAGTTCCTCAGTATACCATAGCCAAAGATACAAATAAAATAATTTTTTGTGACCATTGTTCTTCCATGACAGAAGGATTCAAAAGACTAAATCAAAAGAACGAAACCTTAATAAAAGAAAACCAGACATTATATACCTCTCATAGACAACTTATTACAGAAAATCAAGCCTTAACCAAACAAAATAACCTCTTACAAAAACAAGTAAAAATGCTACAAGACCAGATATCCTTAAACACCCAATATCCTATACAGAGTTCTCCATCTCCAATCAAAATGGATGAGATGAGTGTGCATTCCTCTCTAAATGTAAAAAGCTCTACTGTATCGGAGAAAGATACAGCTAGTCCGGTTCAAACGGTGACCGGTAAAGACTTATCAAATCCGTTGATAGCTGACACTTTGCTAAAAAGTGTAAGGAGATTGCCCGCTAGCTTTTCACGAATACCAGAAGTACCAGAATCTTCAAAGAACAAGAAAAGGAAAGGAAAGGCGGTAGCAAAAAAGACCCTGAAACAAAAGAAAACTACTAAGACAAATATCGAGGACATGGTAAATCAGGCCCTCATAAGAATAATAGGAAAAAATAAGACCAACATATCTGAAGACAAAATAACTATATCTGAAGACAAAACTAGAAAACCAGAACCAGAAGAAACTCCGAATGATAATATATCTGAAGATTCTCAGACACATTCAGTAGAAAATTCAGATTTTCAATTTGCATAAGACCCTAATGCCGACGATGAAGACTCAGGTTACAGTTTCGATTCTATTACAGAACATAACCTGAATACCTAAAGACGTAAGCACTTACGTATTTTGAATACATAAAGACGTAAGCACTTACGTATTTCAGAAAAGACGAAATAAGAGGCAGAAGTCACTAGACACACGGACCTAAAGCAACGGATGAGGATTAAAGATAGATGTCAGAAGCACGTGACGATGGGGCCCAATGTGTACCCGGTGTGCTAGAATTATCTAAAACAAATCCGGATTTGAAGTCCGAAGACCACTATAAATACCCCTCCACTTACTCCAAGAAGGATATGAGAAAAAAGATGAGCAAGAGAGAAGTTTGAAAGAGAGCAGCAAAGAAAGCAAGCATCGAGCAATAGTAGTAATAGTTCTAGTTCCAAAAAAAAAAAAAAAAAAAAGTCTTTGTATAGTTTTCAAGAGTGTTTTCTCAGTTTTTTCTAAATCTTCAAGACAGCTTTCGGGGACTCCCGAAAGGGAAACCTGCATAGCATAATCATGTAAGCTCGATAATCCCTCTCTCCATATATGTATTTTTTATATAATGTTATTATATTATTATGTAAATACTGTTTAAATCTTTACAAGCTCTTACTATTCTCATATGATACCTCTAGTAATGGTTATTCCTTTAAACTGTTCAACAACCTCGATGGATTAGCCTGTAAATTCCTAGGAAAGAGTAAAGCGTCGTCATAGGCAGAAAGCCGTTAGACTGCTTATATCCGGGGTGTGGCTAGAGAAGACTGTTGTTGGACAAATAGGTTTAAGGAAAGAGATGAATAGGGTATCCTCAGTTTAGTATTAAAAAAAAAAAACCTTAGAGAGAGAGAGACTTACATGATCAAAGCTAAAGCATGGAGTACTGAGTAGGACTCACAACCAAACATTCAACATCGAAACAACTGGACTGCTGGGTTAGCTGAGCCTAAGCACTTCTGGTGTCAGACTGACTCTAACTCTGGATTCAAGAAAACAACGGGCTGTATAACGACTATAAATACAGCCTCCGACCGACTAGGCCTATAGCCACCTGTAAGCAAACAACAGCTACCCAGAACAACTGAATTAATAGGGAACCTATGCGGGCCGACAGGGCCACCATGCTGTCTAGTTATTTATGAATCAAGAAAACAAGTGCTAAACTGCTACGTGACCGACAAGGTCACCACTACTAACTGAATAAGGCCCCACGCGGCCATTATAAACAAGCTAAAATATACACACGACCTCATACGACCGGTACATCTAACCACAGGGAATACACAATCTGCAAGCCTCTAAAAATACTAATAAGATGGTCGGGACAAGGCCCCGGCCTACCCATACTATACAACAAAAGAAAAGAATAAACCTCTAGTTGTCTAGCTCCAAAAGATAGGAGCTGATAACTCCGTGAGCTGGCTGGAATTACGAGGGATCGGCTTCTCGTCTATGAGTACCTGCAGGAAAGTAATGCAGTGCCCAAACGAGCGTCAGTACCGCTGGTACTGAGTATGCAAAGCAACAACTGGAAAATAACTGAAGACAAGCAGTATAACTGATAGAATTGAAATAGAAAGAAATAAACTGTAACTGACTGAAAGTATAAGTTTAAGACTGTTCTTAACTATGCTGAAAGGGTAGGAGTCATACCTGGTAACATAGTGTTCTACTGTCGATCTACTCATATCTAACATAACATGGCGTAATATAGCATAACATATCATAGCACAACATATATAAACCTTACCCGGCCCCCATAAGCCGGGAGGTACGACCAACACGCAATCTATACCCCTACCCCGGTCATCCCATCTCCCATAGTAACTATAAGCATCATGCCGGTCCTCTGGGTATACACTTGGTCCTGCTGGACCCCTGACTCTAACTGTACCTGAGTTCGGAGAATCAACACTCCGGGCGTACTCGCCCGACGGGGGTGTATAAAAGCAGACTAAGGCAAAATATGGGGAAACTGGCATCCCATCTTCATCCCCTGGGGGACGACATGGCACTCCGTAGAGCGACGTATCCTCGCCTCTGGCGGACGAGTCGATACAGCTATTAACCCTGGGGCGGTCATGAATGCTAGGTAATCCAGCCCAAAACAATACAGTCAAGTCTCAACTAGTAATACTAACTGCACATACTACATGCTAGAATTGGTGATAATAATGTGTATGTATATAATACATGCTAAAACTAATGATAGTAATGTGTATCTATATAATTACTGTCATACTGTATTGAATCTGATACTGAAACAAGATATAATATTTCTGTTGAGAATCATGCTGTGTAACTAAGTTTCATGGTAGATATGATTTACTGTTTCTAACATGCTTCCTAAAATTCATATTAGGCTACTATTCTATTTCTGGAATACCTTACGGGGACTTATATTTCTTTACTAAGTTTCGTCTGAACACGATAATATCCTGACATACTTTACTAAATTACATACTAGACATGTTGTACTGTTTCTGAAACTTCCTTCTGAAATTTATAGCGTGCTAGTAAGTTTCATGCTGCACATATCATGATGTTTCTAACATTATACTAAAATTCATAATAAACATAATATGCGGCTTCTGAAACATTCTACCGGCACTTGAACTATTTGACTCTATCGGAACTACTAGCTTGCCGAAGACTGATTTTACATACCTCAGTTGTCGGATTTTCGGCTAACTGGCGTAACTCGGCCAACATTCAGCTATTTCTTCCAACTGTATTCACATTCATAGCAATTAAAACTAAATTCATCAATATTCCGAAAGAAAAATGCTACTTTGAATATATATATATATCCCAAACTTTGACTTATCGAAAAACAGCCAAAAACTCGCTATTTCTCGGAAGTCCATAAGGGAGAAATATTCACTTTAGGGCTAGAAGTATATTGACACAAATTTGGAGTAATTCCACTTACCTTATCTCGGTGGCACGATGGTTTGCCGGCCAAATTTTATGAAATTAAACCCGTAGGAATGCCCAGCTGCTTAATACCTCACTACCCAAGGTTATACCTAGTTTGAACCGCGTATAACAACGTAATCAGAAGGAAATTATAGCACACCCTTCGCACCCTCTATTTCTTGGTTACTCTCGCTGTGAGTTTCTGGAAATTTTATGAAATTTAACATTTAAACCGAAATTTGGAGGCTTTTATATTTGGGGTTGCACCTCACCTCCGTGGCACGTTGGCCATCGCGGAGGTGAGCCTCCGTGGCACGTTGGCCATCGTGGAGGGGGTCTGCCAGCCTCCTCTTGCGATGGTTCGACGTGTCGCTTATCCGGTCTTTCCCCAGGCCCTTCACCAGCATGTATGACATTCAAAAACTCTTAACCAATATGCGAATAGGCCATCTACATGTCGAGAATTTACGGGGTGTAACACACATGTCACTCCTTTTACATGCTAACATATAACTAGTACTCTTAATATTATTTTTTTTGTATATTAATATATATTTTAAATTATGTGAGTTTTATATTTTGAGATAAATGATATTTGTGGGTCACACTTTTCTTTTAACTTCTAAAATTTTCTTCTCTTTCCTTTGTTGTTTTCTCCGGAGTACCTTCTTCTCCATTGCAGCCCAAAACCTAACCTAGTTAAAAATATCCATTTACTTGCATCTATTAGCTAACTTTATCCCTAATTATACTATAAGACTAACTATACCCCGCAATTAAGAAAGTTAACAAAAATACCCCTATTTTTAACGATTTTCTATCATGACAATTTAAAAGCCACATGGCTTGACATCTGGGTGAGATGGATGCCATGTGACATGCTACCTCAACACCAAATCTCATTATCTAAAAATTCAGTAAATTTTAAAATAATTTTTAATTTTTTGTATCCAAAGCTTTTCATTTTCATTAATAATTATTTTACACATTAATCCCTATTCTAATTTAAAATTTCTCAAAAATTACAATCTTTAACAAACATAAAAAATCCATCCAACCCATCCCTCTATCAGAAAAATCTCTCTATCGCACTAAAAGAAAACTCATTTTATGGCTTCTGTAATCAAGAAATCTGAAGAAATGATATAGTTATACACTAAGCTTTTAAGACCACTCAAAAAAATTTCTAATAATTTAAACCCGTTTTATTCTTTTCCTTCATTTCTTTTTAGTTTCAAGCCTATTCATAATTCTTTTATGAAGAAGAAAAGAAACAAAAAAAAGAAAAAAAATGACGGAGGAGAGAATAATGGCAGTGGGCAGACCAACCGAAGAAGAAGAAAAACTAAAAGGAGAAAAGGAAAAAGAATTTGGAAGAAGAAAAGTTATTGGAATTGGATATTTACTTCATAGAGATACAAGAAAGTTGTTGCTTGAAAATTCATCGGAAGGAAAAGGAAGAAAAGAGAAACAATCAAAATAAGTTCAAAGTCGATACAGTCGAAGTACATATCAAAATTGGAAAGCAGCGTGTCAATAGGAGATAACTAATAAAGGAAATATGCCACGTAAATAATGAATTCATAAATAATTTTTTTTCATTATGTTTATTTTTTTCTTTTTCTAGAAGATGTACAACTGTCGAGAAATTAGTTAGGAAAGATTCCTTTTGCCTTGTATATATAGATGAGCAGTCCAATAGCGAAATACAAGAAAAAATTTTAGAATTTCATTGTGTCTTTTACTTTTTAATATAGTATCAGCACTGGTTGACTAAACTGCCTCTCTTCTTCTTGCCTTATCGGAAGTGAAGAAACTAGTGCAGCACCAGATGCTGGATCTCTCTCTATGAATTCCAGTCATCCTTACCATATACATTCTTCATATTATCCTGGAATAAACTTAGTAAATTCCATCTTCGATGGAAAAGGGTATGGAGGTTGGCATAGGTCAGTTCTCATTGCTCTATCAGCCGAAAATAAAATAGGCTTCATAGATGGTAGCTATATAATTTGTGTTGCACCTACTTCTGATTTTCCTGATTTCAAACCATAAGTAGGTGCAAAGACATGGTGCTCATGACTTCTCAATTCTCTTTCAAAAGAAATCCTTGATAGTGTCATATACTCAGTCACTACCAGAAAGCTCTGGATAGCCTAAGGGATAGGTTTGGTCAGCCAAATGGGGCTAAGTTATACCATCTACAAATAGAACTAAGTGATTTAGTTCAAGGGATTAGTGATATAGTTGGATATTTCAAAAAAATGAAAAGACTTTGGGATGAACTAGATACCTTATATGCATATATAAAGTGTGGATGTAAGTGTAATTATGGAGAAAAAGAAAAAAACACTAAACTCATGCAAGATGAGAGACTTATTCACTTCTTGATGGAGTTGAATGAATTATATGCTTCTATTAGAGGAAACATCCTTATAATAACACCTCTTCCTAATATCAATATGGCTTACTCTTTATTGATGCAAGATGAGAAACAAAAGGAAACTTATGTTAGTCACCAACATCTTAGGGAATCCTCGTTTTCAGCAATAAATCAAAGTACTCAAAAGTTTGAAAACTACGATTATAAAGGAAAAAGAAAATCTGATTCAAGAAAGACCGATCTTGTCTTCTCCTACTGCAAGAAGATAGGACACACTATAGATAAATGTTACAGAATTATAGGTTTCCCTGTAGATTTTAAATTTACAAAATCAAAAAGGCCATCAGGTCAAGGAGGAGCATAGAACAATACAGTATTAAAAGAGAACAATCATGAAGAAAATAATGAAAACACACAACAGTTTACACAAGATCAGTTCAACCAACTTATTCATCTCCTCTAGCAGGTAAAAGTTGGACATTTAGGAAACTTATCCTTAGATGCTGAAGCTGCTGTCAATAATTTAGTATGTTCTGATATAAATAATCCCATTCATAATCTTCTTTCTTGTTTTTCTCAAATAAAATATTCATTCATGGATCATTGACTTAGGAGCCTCTCGCTTTTGACTCTTCAACATTTTCTAGTTTAAACCCTTTTCCTATACCTCTTATTGTTAATCTGCCTAATTATCAAAAGGTTACAGCAACACAGAAAGAAATTGTACAAGTTCTGCTTCATCTAATGTTGGAAAATGTCGTTCTAGTTCCAGATTTCAGTTATAATCTTCTGTTGTCAAAAGGGTTTGTCATCAGTATAATTGGTATTTAATCTTTTCTTCCACCCATTGTTTTTCACAAAAGAGGCCTCAGGTTCTTGGTGATTCTCAAGATGGTTTCTATCTTATCAAGACAGATCCTTCTAGGTCTAGGAAATATCAAGAATATCTTTCAGTATTTTTGTTTCAGTGTTTCATCATCAGAATATAGTTTCTCCTACTTTTCAAATTCTTTAATAGCTTGAATAATGTAATTCTATGGCACAAGAGATTGAGCCATTTACCTTTTTCATCAATGAAGAGAATTCAGTTTATTTTCTCTATTATTCATACTCATTCTGATGTTTCTTGTGATATTTATCCATTGACAAGACAAACCAAATTACCCTTTCAATTAAGTTGCACAAAGACTAGTGATCTTGGGCATAATTACATGCCCAAACGCTATTTTATAACTTAGTTTAGTCATGCTTGCTAATTTATTTAATTACTTTCTCATGTAAATTTATACATATGTGTGCATGAACTAATCAAAGTGATTAACCCATATTTTGTAGGTGTAATATGCTAAGGAGGGGCTCAAAATGATGTTCAAGGCACAAGAGGGAAGCATGGAGGTGATTTCACATGAAGGAACTTGACATGCTAAGGGGAGAGGTCGGCCGCGCCAGGCACCGTGCCACGCCACATGTTGTGCGCGCAATATACTGCCAGACAGATGCCCTACGCAATGGCAACATGCCACGCTAGACGATCACCTCGTCCAGGCCCCTGCCACGGCAAGCGCGAGACGCGACAAGCCCTGTGCCACGCCGAAGGCCCTTGCCCATGCCACTGCCGACGCCCCATTCCAGTGAAGGTGCACGTTTGGGCCGTGTCACTAAGGCAATTTGAGGCACCTAGATCTGTGACACGGAGGGAGTTTATGGCCGGCCAATTTTTGCAATTTTCTCATTTATTATAAATAGCATCCTTAGCTTCTATAATCATTATGACAAAATATTTTTGGGAGAGCATAAAGAAGCGAAGAGAGAACGGAAGAAACTCATTTTAGGGTTTGTTTTTCTTTATCTCTTTTAACTATTCTTGTAAATACATTAATTCAAAGATGTTTTTGAATCATCGTATGAACATGAGTGGCTAAAACCCTTCTTCTAGGGTTGAGGCTACATGACATGAGTGTATTTGTGTAATTCCATCTTTGGTTTGAGTTTTCATTGATATTTTGTTTTGCATTCTTGTTAATTGTTATTTTGATGCTTGATAACCATTGAAATTCACTTGTTAAGCATAGGCAAAAGCTCGAAAGAGTAACCCTAGGTTAGAAGTAAAGAATGCAAGGAGCAAGTTCTTGTCTTCAAGATAGGATTCGCGGTTAGGATAGTAATTACACCTAATTTGCCTTACTTGGTTAATTAAATAGGAAGAAAGCTAGACACTTAGGAGTGAATTGTCACATCATCACTCTCAGAAGTAGTTGTGAAGTTAATTCTAGGTTAAATAATTAGATGTACGAAAGTCCATAATCAAGGGTATAAACCACATCCACATGTTAATTGATCACGAATTAGGACGTCATATCCCCGCTTAATGATGTAGGTGTGAGACTAGTTTGTTGTGTTTAGAGGCTCGAAAGACCATGAACTTTGCATATTAACTCGGTGAGACAACAATTATAGTTTTAACACTTGAACCATTGTGATTTTTAGCATTGCATGATTGTTAGGCCTTAACTCTAGATGTTTCTCATTACTGTACTTCTGAATTATTTGTGATCACACTTAGATTTAGAATTAAAATCAAATATCAAAAACCAACACTTGTGAAATTTGGATATAGCACTTGAACTTGAATTTTTGCCAAAATAGTCCAGTCCTTGTGGGTTCGACATCCGACTCTTCAAAGTCACTTTACTACTTGTACGACCGCGTACGCTTGCGTGTGCGCTGGAGCGCAAACAACTAGTTCTACATTTGAATTGATTCACATTGAGATATAGGGACCATTTAAGACAACCACTTATGATGGTTTTAAATATTTTGTAACTACTGTAATTGATGTTAGTAGAGGAACCTAGACCTATCTGCTATCTACCAAAAGTAATGCCTTCTCTTTTCTTAAAACTTTTATTGTCATGATTGAAAGACAATTTAAAACCAAAGTAAAAGTTATTAGATCTGATAATGCCCTTGAGCTAGGAATAAATTTCATGTGTTCAAAATTTTTTAAATCCCAAGGAATTTTACGCCAAACTTTATGTGTAGGGACACCACAATAAAATGAGGTTGTGAAAAGGAAACATAGACATATTCTTGAGATATGTAGAGCCCTCATGCATTCATCCAAAGTCCCAATTTCTTTTTGGGGGGATTGCTTTCTCAGTTCCACCACTTTAATTGACTGATTTTCATCTAATGTGTTAAACTTTAAAACTCCTTATGAAAATATGTACAATCACAAACCTTCTTATAATTTTCTACACTTTTGGATGTTTATGTTTTGTGTCAACTCTTCTTGCTAAAAAGGGAAAGATGGAACCTAGAGCTTCCAGAGGAATTTTTCTTGGGTATCCTATGGGTAATAAATGGTACAAAGTAATGAATCTTAATACTAAACAGATTGTCTTTTCTAGAAATGTTATCTTTTTTGTTGACATTCAATTTTGACCTCTCTATGCTCCATCTAAGCTGCGTATTAATATATATACATACATACATACGTATTTTAAAATTACATTTTTAACAAAATTATTCGCATTCATAATATTGTAGTATTAATCAAGATACATATTTGAATTTTGCATAATTATTTTAAATTATACTTCTAAAATATTTTATTACATTAATTTAAAGTTTTTAATTTTTTAATATTATATATAATTACGTCATATATAATATATTGCATAATAATATACATGCATACATATTTTCAATTAAACAAGATTTATTTACAAAATATAATTTAATTAATTTTATAAATTATTTATATTTCATTTCGTAATAATAATATTTATATTATTTTATCATAAATTAAATTATTATGTCACTTATTTATTAAAGTTTTTGCAAGTGTAGTGTTTTTATTATATTAATAGCAGCTAATTCAATTTTTCTTCAATTTATTTGAAATGTAGACACTTTCTACCTAGATTTTGTCAATTTTAGCCTATTTTTTTACCTAATCTGGTCACTTTTTAATTTCAATTCAATTTCTACCCATTAACCCAATTCGTGACCCGCAAAATGACCCATAACTCGACTCATTTCTTATTTTTAATATCAACCCTCCATCCAATATGATTTAACGATTAGAATAAAAACCTACCACTTTCCTTTGATATCTAAAATACCCAAATCCTAATCCCATTTTCATTTCAGCCCCTCTTTCTCCCCTCCTTACCGCTGCCACCTCTCTCCGTTTCTCTCCTCTCACTACCGCGACCACCACATTGCAACCAGTCGCCGCACCACTTCTCACCTTCTCATCTTCCCTTCATCATTTTCTCTCCATCCAAACCACCATCAACCCAACTCCATGCCATCATCTTCTTTTCCTTGCACCACTGCTTCATCTCCAGCAGTGATGGCCACCAGACCGTCTCTCCTTCTCTTCTCGCCGCCACACCCCTCTTCTCTCCAAAACTATCGAAAAAAGCGACCACCTTCCCTCCACCCTCTTCTCCCACTGCTTCCAGCCAAGAAATCACTGCCATCGCCTCCATTTTTTTCGTCCACCGCCAGCCTCAAATCTCCGTGAAACCCCATCTCCTCTTTTCGCTCACCTCAAGCCAAAACCTCACCAAACAATTCGACGAGTTTCAAATCTTAACTATAAAGGTTTGGGACAGATTCGTAAGAATCTGCCCGTTATTTGATTTTTTCGATAAAATCCCTCTCTCCTACATTGCAATTATGTTTTTAATATCATTTTACCCTTTCTCAATTCTGGGCAGATCGTGGTTGATTCATTGCTTTTGAATCGCCCCTTTTCCATTGCTAACTACATCTAATTCAGTTTACTTATTTATTATTTATGATGCGCTGGTAATTTATTTATTTGAAATTGTCTCAATTGTTGTTTGTGCTTGCTGTTAAAATAATATGAAAGCGCTGAAATTGTTCATACGGTTTTTGTTTCCACCTAACTCTAAACATGTAATAAGTTATTACTTATGTATGAGATCACAGGTTAAGTTAAATCATATGTTGATGTATTACCTGTATTAAGTCATTACTTGTTTCTGAAAATCACCATTTGTTTGGCTCGGTATTTTGTTATCACTGTATTTTGTTACTGTGGAATCACGCAAATGCGTGCATATATAAACTCACAACTTTGCAGTTCTCTCTTATTCGCTGTGCAAAATCCTGATATTATATGTGCTATTGTGAAAACCCCCTATTTGAATAGATTCGACGTTCATGAAATATATTTTGTTGTTTTTGCCCTCTGCCTTATTTATTTTTTTTGTTTTTTTTAATTCATGACTAACGGTTGATTTGCATTTAACAAACAATCTGAGATACTATGTTTGGTGAAATCCCTCGTGACAATTTTTCCATGTGATTGCCTCAATATATTTCTACTGTATTTGAATTTAATCAATTCGTTAGTTCAAAATGAATTACCTTGGTTTTGTTTGTCTACTCTTAACTAAATTGGCCCTATTATTTCGGGACTAATTGATTATTTTTATAACCGTATATTATTATTGCCTGGTCAATATTGATGCACTGTTCAATTGTGGTAATTTAGTATTTACTTTTAAAATATTAAATGACAGCTTGTTCTCATTCCAATTTAATTTGTCCTAATATAAAATATTTTTTTTTATTAGACTATTTCTTTCCTTTCTTTCAAATATTTGTTAATTATGGTAAAGAGATTTTTCCTCCCCTAATTAACTTCTATTAAATCAATTAATTTATCTGTAGATGATAGGTAATGATTTGGGAATGAATTTCAATATCCTCTTTCCCTTTAAACCCTCAACTATTTAGCTATATAAAAGGGGGAAACCTCTCCTATTCTTTGAAGGCTAATCATTCAAACACTTGCCTTGAATACTTTAGCAAAATAGCATTCGAATATGATTTCATTCACTAAATAAAATCATTGACAGTTGTTTTGCCTTCATGGCTACATTAATTTTACTATCAAACACTTTCTTGCATGCTCCCCTCTCTTCAATAACTCTTTAGTATCAATGCTTGCATATTATTTGTTCTAGTCTTTAAGCAGGTTTCATTTTATTTCGGAATCCATCGGAGAGCCGCTCGGGATAAGAGAAGGCTGTATAAATTAGCTTAATGTTATATTTTTCTTTCACATATTGTATTTATTTATTTACTTATTTTATCGGTTTGTAATGATTGTAATAACGCTGAATAATAATGGAAATGGGTTTATGGGGGCGGGGTTGGTATGTTCTTTGCTGTTTTTATTTCTTGACTGCTAATTAGGCAATCTCGTATAGAAAGCATGCCTATAGGACTAAGACATACATAAATTATTTATGCAAGAAATCATGTCTATAGGAACTAAAGCAAGTTGATTTTAAGTATGTCATTTTCGAAACCAAAGAAATCATGTCTATAGGATTTGCAATATAATGATCTTGCTTGTGTATTCTCAGAAGTCATGCCTATATTATTTAAGTTGCACGAGGTGATTCCGTTAGGTTAAAATAATTTTCTTTTAATTGCAGAATTACATCTGACTTGATTCCTTTCAGGGATATGTAGACGCCTCTTCGAGGTTCGGTCCAATTCTTAAATTATTTATCTGTTTTGTTTTTATGTTTTTTATTTTTTTAATTTTGTTTGACGTACGTTTCATAGCCTTTTCCCTCTGCGTTGTCTCAATCTTTCTTTTTCTTGTCTGTTTGAATTATCTGTTCTCCAATTAATTCATATAATTTAACTCTTTTAGAAAAAAAAAAGATTTTTATAAAATTAGTCTAAAACATCTTTTATTCGTTTATCATATTCTTTTATTGGTTTAGGTTTAATAATAATTGACCTTTTTTTATCACTTAATCTTTTCCCACATATTAATAAATTCGATAGGGACTCACAGTTGTGGACCTCGAAAGGTGCTTAACACCTTCCTTTCGAGGTAAATTGAGCCCTTATCCGATTTCTGGTGACGTAGATCTAGTTGAACAAAGTTATACATTTAGTTAGTTTAGTTTGGTGTCCCAATGCACCACACTTCATTTGGTGGCGACTCTCCTTTTCTAATAATCCCAAAAGAATTGTCACATGTCGAGTTTCATTTTTCGCGAGAAAAATGGGGCTCAACATCTTTCATGAGAACACTTATTCTTTTCTCTTTCTACCATCCCCTCTCCCATTTTTCCTCTACCACAGGATCCTAGTAGACCTAGTTCTTTTCATTCAGAACATCCTACCCTTTCTGAGTTTGATTTACATATTCCATGTCCTGTTTCATCTCCCTGCTCAGAGTCTACCCCTGCATCTATCAGTTCTACTCATGATAATCCTTAGTGTTCCTCTCTATCACCATCTGATCATATTTTTTCAGTACCAGATTCAAATCTTTCAACTACCTCACATGTTCCAGCAAGAAGAACAGGAAGATTAACCAATAAACCTACATATCTCAATGACTATGTGTGCTGCAGTCTGTTTTACAAACCTTACTTTTTCAATTCTCATTCCTCCTATTATATCCTTTTCTGCCCTTTCTCTCACAAATCAACAAATTCTCAACTCCATCTCTGCTATCATAGAACCTAATTGGCAACAAGCTATGCTTACAGAGTTTGAAGACTTAATGTCTAATCAAACCTGGATAGTCATGGAACTGCATCAAGGACATAAAGCATTATCTTGCAAATGGTTTTACAAGATCAAACACAAATTCAATGGCAGTATTGAAAGACTCAAGATTTGAGATTAGAAGAGATACTCAAAGAGAGGGAATCAATTACAATGAAACTTTTTCACCCATTGTTAAGATGACTGCTATTAGATCACTTTTTGCAGTGTCTATTAAAAAGGATTGGCCAATCTTTCAATTGGAAGACAATAATGCACATCTTCATAGAGAATTACATGAGAAGGTTTATATGAAATTTCCTCTTGGAATGCAACCTTCTAATCCTAATCTTGTTTTCAAGTTAAAAAAGTCTCTCGGCGGATTAAAGCATGCATCAAGATAGTGGTATGCCAGGTTAACAATAGCTCTCAATTTTAAAGGGTATGTTTCCTCTTTGTTTTATAAAAAGGATAAGGATTTCATATCAACTGTGGTAGTGTACGTTGATGACATCCTTATAACTGGGAAGCAAAAAGGAATCATACATTGTCAAAAGAAATTTACCCTGGAATTGTTGAATGAGTTCAACACTCAGGATTTGAATATAGTAAATTCCCCTTTGGATCCTAATCAAAAGCTCAAATATGATAAAGGAGAGCTTCTTCTTGACCCGAACCTCTATCGCAAATTGATAGGCAAGCTAAATTTTCTCACCCATACTAGACCTGATTTATCTTTTGACATGAAAAACCTTAGTCAATTTATGCAACAACCAAGGCTGCCTCATTTCTCAACAGCTCTGTGAGTGCTTAGTCATCTTCGCCTTTCTCCTGGATAGGGACTTTTCTTCACCAATCATTTCTCTCTTGATCTGATAGCTTATTGTGATTTCGATTGGCGATATTGCACGAACTCCCGTCGATCAGTAAGTGGGTATTACATTACCCTTGGAGGTTTTTCGATTTCTAAGAAATCAAAAAAATAATCCTCAATTTCTTTTTCATCCAGTTTCCGCTATAGCGACCATAGTGTCTCTGCAGCGGTTCTAGTGATTACTCCCAAATTTCGCCATGGCAAAACTCCGACCACTACCACGGTCTCGCTGCTGTGGGAATTCCACCACTGACGTGATCCCCCAAATCAGTAGCTATCTGAAAATGCCCAATTCCATACTTAGTCTTTTCACAACCTTCCTATCTCTCTCTTAGCTTGTTTTCCATGTTCTAGGCCCGTAACCATCCCGTAACGATGTTCAGGTTGTTACACCAACAGTCGCAATAATAACGTCATCCTATTCGGACCGATAAGACCACCATATTGTCTAAGTTATATCAAAGGAAGACAAGTGCACATATACATATATACAAGCTGACAAGGCTGCTAACTGGTAATACAATTAGTCCCTACACGACCAACAACGCATATCTAACCAAAATTGTAGTCTTCAAGCCTCTAAAGACTAAGATATTGGTCAGGACTGGGCCCCGGCCTATTCAAAAATTATACATCAAATGACAGGCAAACCTCTAATATCTGACAACTCCAGAAGTAGGGAGGTGGCCAGTCTGCTGAAGCTGACGACTACTAAGGAGGTCTCGGAACCTGTTTGTTATAACATGTAGGCAAGTATGCAGTGCCCCATGCGTGGGCCTCAGTACAATATGTACCAAATATATAAGGCAATAATAATAAACTGAATAGAAGCTGACGGAGGAATTAAAGGTAATTAGCAACAAGGGACAGAAGCTAACTTGTATGATATTACAACATGAACTGTAACCAACAGGTAACATTCAAAAAAGAACCTAACCTGGCCCCATGAGCTTGAAAGGTGCAAACAACACAAAAGAACCTACTAGGACCCCATTAGCCCCGAAAAGTATAAATTAATCTATATACTTCTAACTTCACTACTATAGCCCCACAGGCAAGATGTAACTAAACATACTCGTCTTTTGAGATTGTATCTCAGACTTTTGGGCTCCAGTGACTGTGTCTGAGCTTTCTGGGCTCCTGTGACTATGTCTGAGCCTTCTAGGCTCTTGTAATTGTGTTTGAGCCTTCTGAGCTCCTATAATAATATCTAAGCCTTCTGGGCTCCTATAACTATATCTGAGCCTTCTAGGCTCCTGTAACTGCACCCCGAGCATACACGACTCTACTAAGGGTCAGTGATGCCACTACGTCATAAGAGAAGTTCATAAGTGAATAGACTTCAATATGACTCTATAAGCATTAATATGGTCCTTCCATATGTCATATAAGTTCTGTGAGCAGTCTATAGCCCCGTAGGCAGGTATACTTGAACTTAGCCCTTCTAGGTGACATGTACGTGGGCATCTGTATGAGTAGCCAGAGGCATTGGCCCCACATCTAACAACTGACAAGATTATTCTATAGGGCATCATATAGCCTATCAGATGACTAACAACTAGGGTGGTTCTTTGAGAAATCTATATGGCAAGCTGTGAGTCGTATGAAGCTATACAGTTACTAGTAATAGGTAATTCACCTAGGAAGCTACCACCCAGTTCATTAGGTAATCCTGGTGCCACCAACTCGAAGGTAAGGCTGTACTATCAAAATTCTAGCCTTGTAGGCGTCAAGGTATGTCAATGGTCTATAGGAGAGCTCTTACTATACATATAGGCGTCAAAACAGGAAGTTATATTGCCAAGCTATGCCCTATTCTACCCAACTCAATAACAAATGCTCAATAGCTAACCACAACACATGTAAACATGAACTACTACGAAAGCACAGGTCGTATCAACTATACGACAAGAATAACTTGCCGAAAGAAGTTATTCTTAACAAACCTCAATTGTCGAACTCCACTCTACCAATCCTTCTTTGATTAAGAACTCGTAATCCATCTGTATCTTAGCTCATACGTCAAGGAAATAGGGCTATTCTACTTCAAAAAGTATGCCATCAACATCATCATGCAAAACACAATGGCAAGTCATAACGAGTTCAATTTGACAAAATCTTATGAATTCTGATAGATTAGAAGGGTAGAAGTATTTACTATCACTTGTAGGCGTACTAGTCTTAGATAGAGATAATTTCTATGGCTTCTACTCCGTAGAGATCTATCAGTCCTAGCCAATTTCAATGATTTAACTCCGTAGAGATTCAGCTCCTCCTGCATTGCATTTACCCATTCCACATCCTTCACAGCCTCCTTGATATTTTTAGGCTCAATCTGTGATATGAAGGCTGATGAAGCAAATGTGATTCGAGTCTTGGATCGGGTCTGCATTCCGGAGTCCAGTGGAGACATTAAGTTGTCAAGAGGATGAGAGGATTTGTGTTTCCAGTTAGATCCTCTTACAGAAGACTCTCCTCCATCTGAACCTGGTCCCTCTTCTGGGTTGCCTTCGGCACCATCTTCCTTTTGAGAATCTTCTTCGCTGGTGTGTTCTGCTGCTTCATCATGAATGACCTGATCTCCATCCTGCAAGGAATTCTTTGTGGCCTCATGTTCTTCAGATGAATCCAGATTAACTACTTCTCTTTGGGTCTGCCAGAGTTCTTCAAGCTCATCCTCATTCATTGCTTCTGTGTTCTTCAGCTTTCCATTTTCATCAAAAATGGCATGGATACTTTCCTCAACACACTGAGTCCGTTTATTGTAGACTCAGTATGCTTTGCTATTTAAGGAGTAACCCAGAAAAATTTCTTCATCACTTTTGGGATCAAATTTTCCTAGGTTGTCTTTGCCATTGTTCAGCACAAAGCACTTGCATCCAAAAACTCTGAGGTAGTTCAGCATCGGCTTCCTTTTGTTCAGCAACTCATAGGGAGTTTTTCCAAGTAGGGGCCAGATTAGACACCTGTTGACCATATAACAAGCAGTGTTGACAGCTTCTGCCCAAAACGACATTGCCACACCTCCATCTATAAGCAATGTTCTGGCAATATCAACAAGAGTTCGATTCTTCCTTTCAACCACTCCATTCTGTTGTGGAGTCCTGGGAGCAGAGAAATTATGACTGATTCCCTTGGCAGCACAAAAAGCTTCAAATTTTGCATTTTCAAATTCAGTCCCATGATCAGACCTGATCCCTGCAATATTGCAGTTCAGCTTCACCTGAATTTGATTTGCAAATGATTCAAAGGTGGGGAATGTTTCATCCTTAGAGCAAAGAAACATTGCCCAGGTATACCTTGAATAATCATCAACAATCACAAAGATGAGTTTCTTTCCTCCACGAGTTGCAATTTTTACAGGTCCACACAAATCCATGTGCAGTAGTTCTAGGGGTCTAGAGGTGCTTACTTCCTTTTTGTTCTTAAATGATGACCTGGTATGTTTCCCTTGAACACAAGCATCACATATCTGGCTTTGAGCAAATTTCACTTTTGGGAGTCCTCGAACCAGGTCCCTGGACACTAACTTGTTGAGAAGAACAGAGCTTACATGCCCCAACCTTCTGTGCCACAAGGTAGCTTCATCATCCACCACACTTAAACAGTTAAGCCCATCTTCAGCAGCTGAGTCAAGATCAGCAACATACATACTCTTGCATCTATTTGCAGTCAAAATCACCTTCCCTGATTGAAGGTCTGTCACTGTGCACCGGTCCGAAAGAAATTTGACCTTATTTCCTTTGTCGCAGATTTGTGAAACACTCAGGAGACTGTACTTCAGCCCATTTACATAGAAGACATTTTCTATGGCATGAGCAAGTGTCTTCCCAATCTTCCCAACACCAAGAATGTGTTCTTTTTTGCCATCTCCAAAAGATACTGAGCCTCTTTGATATGCTTTGAGTGAGAGAAAATTATCAACATCTCCGGTCATGTGCTTTGAGCAGCCACTATCCATGTACCATTTCCGACTGCCTTCTCTCACTCCTTCCTGCACAGATAAATTACAGATTAGACTTGGGAACCCATTTGAGCTTGAGTTCCCAGTACCGAGACAGAGGAAAAATCAGATTTCTTTTAGACCATTCAGGTAGCTTGATTCGAGACACCTTGGGACCAGGTACCCTGATAGTCCCAGATTTTTCTTTACTATTCACAGTCTTCCTTAAGGCAGCTTGCCTAGAAACACAGTCAGGTCAAAGGTGGCCATTTCTTCCACAGTGTGTGCACAACAAATATCAGGATTAGATCCATACTTACTATGAGGATTATAAGGAGGATAGATTTTATTATATTCAATCCCTTCACCAGAGTTAGATTTTTTCTCAGTTAATTTTTCCAAGATCTGTGAGGAAGCATTCCACGTAAGAGACCTCTCAAGCTCGGCATTAAGTTGAGTCACATCTTTCTCAAGCTCAGAATTTCTTTTCATTATTAAGGTGAGCTCATTTTGTGACCTTTTTAATTCTACCTCCAATTCACTTTGAGAATTTCTCATGTCACTAGCCCCCCCCCCCCCCTTTTAATGAAAATATTCTGCTCATTAACTAACTCTTGACACTTTTCTTCTAGTTCTGCCGGATTAGTGATCAAGATTCCCTTTTCTGACTCAAGTTCATCAATGCATTGATTCAAACTTTCCTTTTCTTTAGTAAGATCATAGAATGCGTCAATTAACACACAAGCTAAAGATCTCAGTTCCTTCACATTATAATCCTTTAAATTTTTTTTAATGTCATGGAAGGTTACCTCTTCTTCTTCATCTGCATCCGAATTTGCCATGAAGGCAAACATCGTGTTAAAGGGTGAGTCATCATCCTCCACAGCCATCATAGAAGCGTCTTTTGCAGCGTCATCCTTGTCTGATTCATCTGAGGAGTTTACCCATGCAGCTAGAGCTTGCTTGACTAGCTTGTCAGCTGCAACTCTCCTTCTGAATTTATCTGGGACCCGGTCCTTCTTCTGGGCTTTTTCTGCACTGGTTCTCAAGTACTCCTTGTAGTAGACTTTATGCATTGGATAGTCTTTGATAAAGTGACTTGGTTTCCCGCATTTGTGACAGAGATCGTTGGAACCAGGTCCCCTGTTGGAATTTGACCTCTTGGGAAAGCTACCACTGCGCCTAATCATTTTCTGAAATTTTCTTGTCAAGTAAGCCATATCTTCATCCTCTTCACTGGAGCATGCTTGAGCTCCTTTGAGAGCTAGACCCTTGTCCTTCTTCTGCTCACCTCTGCTTTGGTCCTGCTGCCTTTTGAGCTCATAGGTTTTTAGATTTCCTATGAGTTCATCCATTGTGAGAACTTCCAGATTCCTGGCTTCGGTGATGGCATCAACTTTGCACTCCCAAGACTTGGGAAGAACACTGAGAACTTTCCTGACTAGTCTGCTTGGTTTTATCACTTCCCCCAGACAGTAAAGCTCGTTTGTAATGGAAGTGAGTCTGGTATGCATCTCTTGAATAGATTCTCCTTCCTTCATATAGAACATTTCATACTGGGTGGTAAGCATATCCACCTTGGACTGTTTAACTTGGCTGGTCCATTCATGTGCCGTTCTAAGACAGTCCCATATCTCCTTGGCAGTCTCACAGGCAGAGATTCGATTATACTCATCTGGACCTATGCCACAAACAAGGAGCTTCTTTGCTTTGTAGTTCTTTTCAATGAGTTTTCTGTCATTGTCATCGAACTCCTTTCTTGTTTTAGGAATCGAGATGGTTGTCTCTCCTTTCTTTACTGTTTTCATGGGGACATAAGATCCATCTAACACCACATCCCACAGCTCACTATCCTCAACCATTATAAAGTCGTGCATTCTTGTCTTCCACCAATCGTAATATTGTCCATTAAACCTGGGGGGTCTAGTGGTGGACTGTCCCTCTTCTAGATTCGGTGGTGATGCCATATTTCATAGGAGTCTTTCAAGGTGTTAACCTTTTAGAAAGCACCTGCTCTGATACCAAATGTTAAGTTATATGGGTCGACCACTGTACTTCGCACCTGGTCCCTCTATCAGGTTACACAGAAACAGAGACACACACACAAGTAAATAAAACAGTAAGAAGATAACACACGATATTTACAAGGAAAACCTCTTTGCTCACAGGAGGTAAAAAACCACGACCTACCTCGTAGGATTTCTCAAACTCCTCTACTAGATCTGAGCAACAATGGTTACAGACTCTAGTATATTACTAAGAGATTAACCTCCTAATCTCCCACTTGTAACACCTCTATTACAAGACTTCAATGTCATCTACTCCAGCTAAAACTCAATTGAAATACAAGGCTAACTCTAGCCGAAATGTCAACTAACTCTAGTCAACAGAAACAAGAAAACAACCTTTAAAAAACAAGAAAACAAACTTGTACAAAAGACAAAGTTTCTATCTGTTACAATGCACTTCTTCTTCTTTGATGGCAGCCTCAAAACTTGAGCTCATTAACTTTGATTCTTGCTGTCGAACAAGGAAACAATGGCTGCCTTTTTCAGAGAGAAGGATAAGTTTTAGGTCAAGGTGTGTTTTTCTGAATAAGAGAGTTGTTGGGTTTGTCCCTCTATTTGTTTGTCCAACTCTCTTTTTGTCCAAAGGGTAAAAGGAGAGAGTGTTGTTTATCCCAACAAGAAAACTCTCTCATTGGTCAAGTACGTATGACCTACTTGGTCTAGGCTGCTGCTATGCTTCCTTGCTGCACTGCTGCGCTCTGCTGCTCTCACCAACTCACTGTCAAAAAGGAACCTTTCCAGCTGTAAAGTTTTTTCCGCCCAGTTCAAAATTGAGTCACACCAGCACAAGGGATCAGGTCCCTGTATGGGGTTGACATCATCAAAACCAGCAATCTAACAGTTATGCTAAACTTTATTGTCAAGTATATGCCTAAATCAATTTAGAGACAGACTTTCACCTTCACAAATATGGGAAGAGACAATTATAGAAAATGAAGGTAGAAAACTCCTCCGGCAATTCCGGGAATATCATATAATTCTTGTAATATGTATTGGGACATCCAAATACAATGGTAAATTATAATAAACAACACTCACATAATTCAGTATGTTTTTCTTCGTCTCTGCTATATACCTTTTCCTTTTTGGTTAATTTAGAATACAAAATTAACATTAGCTTTCTCATATTTTGGACAAAAGTAAATTAGCTCTTAGTTGATAATTTTTTCGCGTAATTCCAACTTCTTTATGGATATGTTTGCAATTTTTTGTCCTTTAACGTTTCTGTTTTACATATTTTCGGTACACATTACATTTGTATTCATAAATAAAAAATATACAAAATCATGGACATGTATGTGAAATCAAGATAGATACACAACAAATTAGTTGGACAAAATAAAGACCAGCAGAAAAAATCTGTCAATGTTTGTTATCCAAATGAAATAATACACAACACAACAAATGAAATAATGTAATTGATGTAGTCATATCATTGACAATAAAGTTTAATATAACAATACATATTGATCCTCCTTATCCACAGTGTCAACAACTACAAGCATGGTATTACATTACTTCTCTATATATTGTGGTTAGTTTCCCCTCAATATTAGTGTACCAAACAATTAACCTTTTAGTTTTCCACAAGATGATAGGAAACAAAGAATTGCTTACCTCTTTCATTGCGAGGAGTACATCCAAATTTGGATCTCTTATCTCAGTTCCAGTTGACGAAGAAGTGGTGCCACATGCCAACATTCAATACCAATACAATTTTAATTCATAATTTATATTAGAATAGACTCTGATAATTATTTTTCTTATCTTTATAATACAAAGACACACATTCTCCATTGAGGCAAAATATTCCTTCCAGATGACCTAAGTCTTTCCATGTCTTAATGTCCCCAAACCGCGGACAAGAAGTGCGAAAGTGCACAGTCCAAATAAAAAAAAATCTTTATATGAACTGTAATCAACAAAATATGTTAGTTTCCAATTACTTTTGGATCTACTTGTATTCATATTTTTACACCAAATAATATAATTTCTCACATAATACTACAGGTGTCGATTTGATGTTAACGTTGAAGATATCTTCGACTCAATAGTTGGGATAATTAAGGGCAAAGAAGGAGGAAAACTATTATCTCTCACCACAAAAGAGATTTACGAAAGAGCTTGAGCAAACGTGCAAATTTTAACTGAATAAATTGTACATGATCACTCATAAATAAACTAGCGAAAAAGGTGACCAACTATATTCATTTTTTGTAGAATGACCATTCACCCGTCCA